>OZ010677.1:50987761-51587761 GCA_963932185.1 Troglohyphantes excavatus | reverse complement strand
ATTATCCATTAATTATTGTAGTTAATTATATAATCTAGGATTTGTAGATACTGCAAGAGATAGTAAATTACAGCATTTTTTTTACTCTAAAAAGCAATTGTATTAAAAATTATTAATGAATATACTTATAAAAAAATTAAATCATGTTTAACTTTTAAATGACAGCATTTTTTTGCTGCAAAAGTTTATGGATTACAATATTTTTTACTTTAAAATATTTTGATTACTGTTTTAAACATTTTAATTTGTGATGCTGTGTTATTTTAAAGTAAATGCCCAAGTTTTAGTTTTTATTATATACATTTAACCTGACTTCCACTATCAAAATAATATTCGTACATTACAAAACATTTCACTCCTTCACAAGCAAAATGTAACAAAAAAAAAACACATCAAAAGCATCAATTACATTCTAAAAAAATTTTTGTTCATGATCAAAACCTATCTTTATTGCTGACTCACAATATCTGATTACACATTTTATCAGTTTCTTATTAAACTGTACCTGAGAACCAAGTAGATGTAAGTTTGATTTTCTCTTAAGCTTGTGATTATGCTTCTTGGGACGAATTTGGAAGGCTATTATCATTAAACTTGAAATCATCTACTGAAGACAAGGGATTTAAAAAAGTTCCGAGAAATTACGTAAATGCATTCGAAGCACTGTATTGCAAGATTGTCAAAATGAATACCATACGTCTCTCACTTTTTCACTGAAATTGGTTTCAGTTTCTTTTTCAACAGAATCTTGCATGTCGGGGAAAGCTAGTGGAAGTGCATATTAAGTAGCGATGGATTGCACAGGAGATTTCCGTTTCAGCTCGTTTGAGTTTCACCTGGTTTACTCTTATAAAAAATGCCATTTTTAATTAACTAGAAGGTATGTGTAGTTAATTAAAATTTTTATTTATTTTGCCGTCATTCATAAAACAGATAAAACAACAACAAAAAAAATATTGTTAAGTTTTCTATCAAATACTTTTTGCATGTACTTACTGAATCGGAATGCTTTTTTTCCTTCCCATTGGCCAAAAGTCTTAACTACAGTTAACAATCTTTTTAAGCTATAAAGGAGTGTGTAACATACATTTTTTTTAAAGAATGATTTTCTTTGTCTCGAGGCACCTATATATTTATTTTAAAAAATGTATAAGTTAAATAGCTTTAAGCAGCTGCATTGTAATAAATCATTTAATATTTTTATTATAACATTTGTAACATACATTTTTTTTATAATTACTAAAGGGACTTTGTTTAATCATAGTTCATCCTTATATTGGTTAATAAACTTTGCAGAAGTTTAATAGTTTTAACTAACTGGCATTGTTATAAATCATTGACTGTTTGTCTACCAGTTCACTTTTTGAACAAACTTGAAATTTGAATAATTTATTTCTCGGATACCAAATGTAATTTTTTGAGAAAGCCAACACAGTGTGTGTTTTTGAAGTTCCTAAATAACCATGCTTTTAAATTCAAAACACTGACAGCAGTTGTTGAATGTTCGTTGTACAATGGCCGTACCCACACTAAACTTATATAAACTAATTATTTTTAAACGCATTTAAAAAATAAAATTAAAAAATATCCATGTGACAAAAGTACGATTCGTCATTGATCCGAGAAATTATCTTTCTTTTGATACCTTGTTAGGATTCGTCGTGTGGGAGACCCGCAAAAGGTATATTTGCTACTGAAATAATATATATGATAGTCATCTTTATGTAAATTTATAAACAGTTTAGAAAGTGAACTTGAAAAATCATTGCAAACTTAAGGTTTTAGTCTTGGGTGCTAGATTTTGAAAATACATTGATAGTCAGGCAGTTTCGTGTACCTTGGTTCTAAGAGGGTTAAAGTGACTTTTGGAAAGAGCGTACGGAAATCTCCCTTTGCATGAACTCATAGACACTGGGATGTATGCGTTGGAGCGGCACTCAAGTACAGATATATTTCAAACTAGAGGATGTTCAGACATTGATTGAGCAAATTCTTGTACAAATAGAAACAAGCATTTATAGAAGGCAACATTCGTCACAGGTTTATTTGTTCAAGAGCTGACAAACCTTACAGGAATCATGAATACACTATTCTAAGGCAGAATATTCAGTAAAATGCCATTAGATCTTTTCGGGTTTCCTTACAGTCTACTTATAAAGTCTTACCTCGTCTCTAACTGTCCACGCTAGCTAAAGAGTCCCGCAAAAATTAACACAATTTATATTGGAAAACGCAGGAAATGCAAGTCTAGAATACTATTTTCCAATAGATTGGAATTTATGGGAGCTCAAAAATCTAGTTCTTATGGTTTTTTATTAAAGAGATATTGGCTATAATAAGTTTACAGATTGAATTTTGAAAAGGTTTCAGTTGCATATGGGAAAAATTAAAATATATTAACTGGGTTCGGCATTTTTCGGGAAATTACTATCAACAGATTTTATCAATTGTTAAAATATTTATTTAAAATAATTTTATTGGCTTTACAAAAAGTAAATTTCGCTGAAAAAATTGAACTGAAAACAAGGCTTTGTAGTTGGATTTTGTATATGTTGTTTTGTATTCTTTTCAAGAGTTTCAGCCTGAAAATTTATTAAATAATTTTTTTTATGACCTACACAAATTTCTTGAAAATCATTCTAGCTGATTTTAAGTTAAAATAGGACAAACACATGCAAAAACATTTAACGTAAGTCACATGTCTTCGTATGTTTCTTGTGTGGGGGTTGCGTTTTTCCTTTGAGACGCTGGATTGGCAATTTCAATCAATTATAGATTGGTATTAAGTAACCACTAATCCGGTGTCTCAGAGAGGAAACGCAACCGCCCCAGAAGAAAAACACGAGGACATGTTATCTACCTTTAAAAAGAAGAAAAAAATTGCATTTTTATATTTAGATATTTTTTTTAATTTACAGATATTTTATTAGAAAACACTTCGTTGATACGTACAACGCCGTGTGGACTTTGGTAATTTAAATTAGTTCAAATATGATTCATGCTTTAAATGAAAATATTTGTAAAATTTGCTTAACCCACATAACAATCTTCGCCTTCATTTTTTATCGTAACATCAAAATAACACGTTAACAGATTTTAAACAAAGAAAAATAGAAAAGTTAACGTTTTATTGGTTCTTACATTTCAATTATTTTATTTTTAATTTCTGAAATTAAAATGATTATATTTAATTTTATGCCACACATTTTCAGTGGAAAATACCTTCTTTAAACATAGAATTTTCTTCAAATTTTTAACTTTTGTATTTCTCCATTTTCATTCTTTAGTTTAATAACTAGGCTTTTCCTTTAAAATGTTTTTTTTATTTATCTTAAAGATTTCATTTTAACATGAAGACCCATGTCTGAATGTTTACATTACAGCTCCGTTGTTCTTAGCGATCGATAAAGTCTGTCGTCTCTGATCAATTGTAACTTTCAATAAGAGCAAGTGACAAGCAAATGTGTGCCTGTCTTCCTGAAATTCGTTTAGAGACGCTTTTTCGAAATAAATTTTTAGTTTGTTTCCGTACAAAAGTGAAGTGCGTGGAGTTATAAAAGTAATAACATTGCACTGAAAATCCACGTTTAAAATATTTTCAAAGAAAAGTAGAATAACTCATATTCAACAGTTTGCTTTAAAATCTTTCCCCGATTGTTGCAGGAATTCATATGTGATTTTTAAGCACCGTCTCTGAAGTAAGGATCACTGTATAGAGTTTCAATAAGAAAATCGTAATTTTTTTTATTTCCTATAATTTTTTATTATATTAGCAAACGATAAATTATAGTAGTCAAATATCGCAATGTGAATTCTTCAATAAGAAATATAATTAACTGAAAACTGCTGCATTTAAGTCTTTTCAATTCGATTATTAAACCTTGTACTCATAATATTAGTACACAAACCATAAATTATTGCATAAAAAATATTAAGTTTTCATAATCTTTTATTAATTGATTGAATTTTTGCGCATATATATTTTTTGTTTTGCAACGTCAAGAATTTTGTAGATTTTATATTAAAAAAGTATGGGATTGTATTCAAAATTTATATTTGTAGGTTATGGTCATTAGGAAACATAAAATCAAGAACTAGATTTTTGAACTCCGGAACGATTTTGACTTCGTTTTCCCTCGGAAATGGACAGGGGGAAGCATTGCCTCGTAATTTCAACACAAATAACGAATTATATCTCTAATTGGACTATTTTAAAGTCTATATTATTGCTAAAATCGCTATTCCAGCAGTAAATCTAAAGTGACATTTTGAAGACAGCAAAAGATTAATATCGAAGCTCTGCGATTGGACGCAAATGAAGACTTAATTCATAATCTTAATCATATTCGGAACGCCCACTGGGCATTCCAACATTCCGTCGCAAAAAACACTGTACAGGGAGTTATATAACACACACAAATATTGGACAGAAAAAATACAATTCAGAAAACGTCGCAAGAAATGAGAAGTCATAGACATGCACATCAACCAACAAACCTTTAAAATTTTAAATTTTTTGTTCATTAATGATAATTATTGTTAAATAAATATTCCTAAAATGAAGTTTAATGATATAGTATGGCGCTGCCTAAATGGCTGCTGTGACGTTTTATTGTTTTCATGATTTACGCAAACCAATTGGTGAATTTGCTCCATCTCGTTTGCTGATTCGCTCATACTAGTTTCGAGAGACGTTACCATGCGGCCATTGATTGGAGCCATACTATACCATGGATTGGATAATGCCATGGTGAAAACACTCCAGAATAAAAACCGTTTTCAAACTCGAGGAAGTATTTAATTAAAATATGGATTTAAGTAGCATTTCGTCGTTATATATATGTTTTGATTGTGCATTTTAAGGTTTACGCTCAAACTACTGTTCGAGAGTAGTTCAAAATGTGTGTACTAAAACCCATACAATTTGGAATTTTAATACATTAATATATCTGTATAAGCTTTGAAAATATTTAATTTTTTCTAAATGAAATTATATAACGAAATAAACAGTTGACAGTTATATAAAATATATGATCAAGTATGCATATAAGTCGAGTTGTCACCGTAAACTAAACCTTCGATCAGAACTTGAGCTATAATTGCTCTTGTATTAAAGAATTTGAGCCAAGTTGGGTTTTTCAACGATTACAGTGGTTCGCGTGTACCATTGATAGTCCGTGAACTGAATCAAAGTAGTCAGGGAAGCTATTTTGAAATCACGAAGATTGCTAACTTCTCTTTGACAATTTTAGTGTAAGAAGAACATACGTTGTGAAACAAATGAAAGCTTAGAAATTGCATTGAGTATTTAATGTTAGAACAACGAAACAAAATTTCTTTAATTTGGAATGTCACCCTAACGTTTTTTTTTTGTTTTAGTAAGTATTTTTTCCCAAAAAATATTATTTGATAGCGGAATTTTTTTCCGTATAATTTTTTAGTATCTGATTTTAGATGGTGTTATTTAATGTGGTGGTCCGCGTTTTTCTCACTCATAGACTTGGTGATCTGCGGCTATATAAAAGTTGATAATCACTGGGCTATTGCATTACATATTCTGATAGGCGTATCCAAGTTTCGCTCGCATAAAATTTGGTTAGCATTCTATATTCAACTTGAATGTTATAATAATTATGATTGGGCGAACTGTATATATAGCATCCAAATGCTCTTGAACCAATTACGTTTCATGTGACAATTCGACTTATAAAACAAGTTTTATATTTTAAAGGAAATATAAATAATTTATGTTCTTCACAATTTCCCTGAATTTAAAACAACTGTTAGCTTTCAATTGTATTATATTTCTTCAAGTTCGGCTTGTTATTCTAATAACGGAATATATAGTAATACAGTCGTTTTAATATCTGTATTTTCACATATCACAGAACGCACTTTATACAATGTATTGCACATATTTTAGTTTTAAAATTTGCATTGAAAACAATTAATTATTCAGCACCAGTTATATGAACATACAACACTTGGCGGTGAAATCTCTATGCATCAGCATTCAAAAGGAAAAATAATTTGCGAAACATATTACAATCACTATTATCAATACAGATAAATAATTCATTTTAAAGAATATTATACAAATTTTAACTATTAAAAATAGTGCATAATTCAAATTTTGTAAAATTATTGTACATATTCAAATTAATAAAAATATTGTACATATTCAAATTAATACAAATATTGTAATGATTCAAATTAGTTAAATTAGTATACATATTCCAATTTGTTTGATTATTTTACGTATTAAAATTAGTATAATTATTGTACATATCCAGTTTTAATATACAATTATTTTATTTTCAAATCTCATTAGCATTTAAAGTTCTGAAAGCGTGCGAATTATTTTAAATACAGAATATACAAAAAATTTGTTAATTCCTAATTTTTAAATTAACAATTGATATTCGATGTACACTTTTTAGGGCTAGAATACAAATGAGAGTTCCAGTAACGTAGACTTATTAACCGACTGAAAAGCGCGCCAACCAAAACTTTAAAATAAAATCGCCAAAAACTTTTAATTAAAACCGCCGAAATTAGAGAGATTATCAATTCGACTGTTATGCATTTTTATTTATTTATTTGTCAAGGTTGTTTTCCAGTTGTAGGGTTATTATGCCTGCAGTTGTCAGCTGACGAAAGACTCAACTGCCGTCGGCATTGCGCTTAGACTATTTTCAAAAAAAAAAAATGGCGCCAATCGAACCAAATACCTAATCTTAACTCTTATATTATTATGGAAAGAAGTAACACGGAATAAACGGGTTTTTTAGTCGACTTCTAGATGTCACAGAGTTCGTATTAGAGTGTCAATCACGTAACCCTACAATGCTTTAAAGTTGTAAGAGGATTAATCAACACCTGGGTGCCGCTATTCTCATAGTACTGCATGTCCCACAGTAGCGGAAGATGCAAAGGATATATGACTTTCAAAGCTGTTTGCCATACCGGTGTTGAAACATCAGAAGTCACGTGATTGTCACTCTAATTACACTAAAGACAGGTCCACAATCATGTCCAGGGTTGGTCATGGGCGAATAGTGTGACCGCTCCAACATTGGCAATGATTGTCAAATGTTAGAGGCTGGAAAATATAGGAAGGCTGGTCGATGTGAACGACCAGGACCTTCCAGTCCCAAGTCATAGGATCCAAAGAACATTGGGCCAGTGTGTAGCCAGCCTATGCTGCTGGACACAAGCATTTGAAGCAAATAGTTGCGAATGACTATTGGACAAGGCTATACACGAGTGTGGCTCTGGATTTATACGAGCTCTGTGATTCCAGTACATTGTATGCTCGTCATAATTTGCATTTTGGTAAGAACTACCGACGTGTTTCTCCCGATAGTGTCATACATTAATTAGCTCTCAAGTGTAAACTAGCCTTCTCTCAACGTTAAATTATCACGCTATCTTTTAAAATTGAGTAGATACTATTTTTTATTTAATCATATGAAATTAGTAACAAATAATTTTTTGTTAATTTTAGCATGATTAGTAAAACATCAATCTTTAAAAAAAAATCATTTTTGTTATATCTTTTTTAATTATAACTAAACTGAAAGCATTTTTTTAAGATAAAACCGGGCAAATTATAAACGTACACTAACCAAATAGTTTGAGTTCAATTTATATTCAAAACGATTTATAAAAACTCAGAATTACAATAGTATATGAACTCCAACCATGTGATATAATGTTGATGTGGGTTGCCAATTGAAAATAAAATATTTTTTAGCCAATTAAACATTTCATCATGTGCTTAAATAATTTATCATTGTCAATAAAATAGATACGTTTGCAAAACAAATCTATAAAAAAATATACATAGCAATAAGTCGTTGAAATAAACATTACTTGTATATTTCGCTGCAATTTTAAGAAAATACAATTGGATAAAATATGGCAATAATTTGGGATTTGGCAAGGAGTTTTATATGTGATGAGAAATAGCATTCTGTTGAGTTAAGGATAAACGTTGTATCTGCAGAATATTGATTTTTCGGATCTAAACGTTCATAAATATAGATACGACTAATAATATTTGAAATCATTCCTCGAAGATATTATTTTTCTTCTTAATAGTACAATGCAAAATCAAACAATGCAACAACAATATGTTTTTTTAAGATAAAACTTGTCAAATAGAACTTGTGTTAAGAATATGAAATACACAAATGCGTAATTATAAAATATAATATCTGGACGTGTTCCAGGATATTTATTTCCCTTCATCAGCAGAAAACTGCTGATGAAGAGACATGTATCTCCCGAAAGATGTTCAGATTTTATAATTGTGTATATTTGCGTTGTAATTATATTTCATAATATGTTTTTTTCTTTAAATTTATGATACTCCGTTTATCCTTTACGATATAACATCTGTAAAAACTTATTTGCAGTGGCGTAGGAACTTCTTTATCCCAGAAAAGAATTTAAAAAAAAGTTAAGTTGATTTCACTTTCTTATCTTACAAAACTCGAAACAATAGTAGAATGTTGAAGTACACTTAATATCAACAAAATATTTTTATTAAGTATAAAAGTTAAACTTTACTGAATGCAATACTTTTGAGAAAGGTAAAAGAATTTTACTCAGAAAATATGTTGAATTCGCTTTACTTAACACTTTTCAAACGCTAAGTAAAGTTTAATTATTTAGCATAGAGGGCTTCGTATAAGGTTAGTATTTCGCGAATAAAATGATAATTACACACAATTTTAATATGATTGGTACTGCTCTGTTTTATTAATAATAATTGTATTAAGCCCTTTACAAATAATTTCTGGGGACCAGTAGCAGCAAATATGAGTGGAAAAAAGAGGATTTGCCAATTCGCTTTTAAAAAAACTTATAGTTTAAAAAATCTTTGATTTTTTTTAATTGGTCATTTACTTCCTTTTATTGATACACAATCACCACCAATGCGATATGGACCATTGGGTTCCATGTACTTGTAGTTCCTACGTCGCTGCTGATTTGCGTATGCACGTGTAAAAGTTTCGATGAAACAAACAGTCATTCCACACAAACTATTGTCTACAATGTGACAGCCAAATAGTTGAAAGCAATACATTAAACGATCAATCATATGGACGTTGTAGGCGACAAACAACAGGACGGTCCAAGCAGCAAACTATAAGAAGTAGCAAAAAGGACCACAGTAATGGCGATATGTTAACACGAGTAGGAGATTTTATGAATTTGGAAATGGAAGAGAATGATAAATGCTACATAACTACGAACATTAATTACTCATCGATTTTTTTTTTTTAAATTTTAACAAAATTTCGTATAACATAATAATATCCTCAAGCTAATGCTCCAACGCAAGGCAAGAATTAAGATTGGAACATACGATATCAAGGCGAACAGAGGGGAAAGGTGAGGCATCTTCAGCGAAAGGAAATGTCATCAGTGGTCAAATGAATGTCAGCAAATGAAAATCCTTCAAGAAGTAACAAGGCATAAGACCGCTGGTGATGTCATACCCCGCCCTCTCCTGATATGACTAACCTGCCCTTTCTATTCTCCTTGATACGACACTATGAACAGTATACATAAATGCTCTAAGCAATGTTAATGGCAACCTTATTAAATAATTCTGTTTGTAAATTCGACTTTAATTTGTGTGCCTTGGAAGTAAAAATACGCTATGTCATTGAATTTAATATGCGACGTGAAAAACTAAATCTGTAACCATTTAAGATATACGAAAGTGATTTCACTGTTATTCCAAATGTGCTGTTTTGAAATCAGACGATAAAATTTTTGAACTTAAAATTGTAAATAAAAAAATTAGTTACATTTCAGAAATTATTTATGTGTCAAAATTATTAAAAATGTCAAAAATTAATCAATTATACACTAAAACAGTTATTGATTGCGTATTCAGTGAATATTATATGAAACTATAAAATTATAAAGCAAACGATTTTCTTAAAGATAAAAGAACGCAATATTTTAAAAGTAATATATAAATCAAAAATCATAATTAAAGCTTTGGAATTATTAACTATGACAAATAAGCCAAATTATTGAATGAACATTTGTTATAAAATTTGGATGCAAGAACCCAAAACTTAAGGTACTGGATTTTCAATTTCTGTATGAATTTTTCAATTCTTGATTGCTACAACAATCATCACTAAATCCAAAATATTAATTCCCAGAAAAATATTCTTTAGAAAAACAAATATTTTAACATTGTGATTTAATACGTACATATAAATAAAAAAAGAATAGCTCTAGAAAGAACTTAGATTTACATTACATTTTGTTATAATGTGTATTTTTTATCAATTATGACATAGAATGTCTTCCTTCCAAGATTTAGCTTTAAATGTGCAAGTTTGTTGTTTTGTGATATTGAAGGAATTTATAAACTCGAACGTTCATTAATAAGCTGAAAGACTTTATCCTTCATTAAAATGATTGTATTGTTCAACAATATTTGAATTTAGAGTTTAATGAAAATAAATGTAGAATCTAACAATATACATTTTAGACATTATATTATTTCACATAATTTTTATTTTAGAAATAATAAAATACCGCTTTCAATTTCAGTGATATGCCACAAGGTTTTAAACTCACCAATTAAAAAAACTGTGTGTATCATACATTTCATTCCGTATGTTTATACATAATTGACTATTTAGACTATTCCTTGTATAATACTCCGATATGTATTACTTATTAACCAGTCTCTAACATACTATTAAAATTTATAAAAGTTCTTTAAGAGAACACATATGGATATTCAAGGCATATTATAAATTGTTGTGGATTCGTGTGTGTGTGCTATAATATTTCAAAGTTTCCCTAGTGAAACGGCAAAAGGACTTTATCAATAAAGTTTATAGGAATAATTTTCAGTGTGCATATATAAGCCTATTATATTTATCATTTTATATTAACCAAAAAATAATATAACCACTCTTCTAATACATACTTATCTCGTTCGACATTCTGCCTTACTGTTTATTTTGTGGACAGGCTGGCTGCAAAATGGTATTAGTCCGAAAACTAGTTCTTTCAGAAAGGCAAATTTAAAGTTTGAACTCGGCTCGATTACTAATATTAACGGCGTAATTTCATTAGTTAAACTATCGTAGAAATTATTGACGTTTCTTGTAATTATGCAAATGTAGATATAACCTAGAATTAATCCGAATTTTAACAAATAATTGAAAATAAGAATAATAAATATTAGACTAAAGGAAGAAGAATGAATCAAAAATTTTAATTGCCAATAATGTATAACGTATAAAAATCTGGGAGAAACATTAGAAAAAGTTCATTTAACTAGTGACAAATTTATCTGAATTAAATTTTTTAATTTTTGCTCTTGATGTATAAAAAGATTTATAAATTAGTGAGGGACATGGTCAAAAACAGTGACGGACCCCCTTCGGCCCTATGCCATTAGCTGCCATTGCCAATTAGCAAAATAATAGATCTATCTGCCTCATAATGGGAAAAGGATTTAGTCAATTTTCCGATATTTGGTACTTATGCCACTTGTCAGCCAACCCGACCTTGTATTTAACTATGCAAATCTTGAAGGAAAGGGTGTGATGTCCTGCAAAAGAACCGAAACATCTCGGGTAATAAAGATTTTAAGTTTCATAAGTATTCATATCCTCCGTATCATCCTTGACTATGATGTACCGAGCGGCCCCTTTGAATGCAGGGGGCCGGTGAACGATAGCACTGCTTAGAGCATTTGACACTTGACAAACAGAAAAATGACACAAGATTAAGGCATCAGTTTTTCCTTCCTATAGACGTCGTTATATATATTTATATTATATACATTATGTATATTTAAAAAATGCATTTTTTTTAAGGAAAATTGCACAAATTTCTGTACATCGTGAGAGTGGGTGGGTTGCTTAAAAAACTACTTTTTTTTCTTACTGGGGGATGGGGAGGGGGGGGGGAGGGTTTTGATTTTTTATAAAACTAATGGGGGATTAGAGACGGACTTTCCGTGTGTAGTTAGCGTCTTCCCGGACTTTGTCATGGACTTTTGAACTCGTATGAGAGATGATTGACGGTGTCGCTCCAACCAGGAAACTTGGGCAGGACATTTTTTTTATTTTCTTCAACGAAGAAATATCTGGAAAGAGAGAAATGAAAATGATCAGTTTCAATTAATCTCATATAGAATATAGTAGAACTCTGATTACCCAGGTCAGCTGGGACGAATAGGCGGAAAATTGGATAATTAAAAGAAAAAGTTATTTCTTAGTAAAAAAAACTAATTTTGGTTTGATTAATTACCGTCGCACTAGAGCTGCACAGTGGGCTATTGGCGACGGTTCGGGGCCTATCTCGAAGGAAAGACCCGGGAACGATACCTCTTTTTTTCGTACCATGGTCAGATGACGAGGAAACACATGAACTGGCACCCAACGCCTTCAACAGACTTCGGGACCTTGTACCCCAATCAGATTTATCGTGCACTTGTCCCGTAAACACGCCGTAAATTTTTGGGGATGTTCTGGATGACATTCCTAGTATTTTGTAGTGAAGCTGGCTACCCTCCGATCACAAGATCACTACTTTTCTTAGTCAAGTCTCTGTCGCACAGGATCGCACTCTCTGATTCCCAGCTGAAGCCTTTATCCACTCAGCCATGGAGTCCGAAAACTGATTTTGATTTAGTATGTAATGTAATTTAATGACTTTTAAAAACAATATCATTCACCGATTTCTTTCTAATTTCTTTCATTAAAAACATATGTTTAAACCTACAATTGTATCCTTAATTTTTACTAACCTAACGTTATTCTTCTATCCTCGTAAAACAATGAAAAACAAAATAGTCCGGTAGTGATTGCGCAGATCACACTGGTCTCTAACTGTAATTTATGGACTGAGCAAGACATTTTGTTGACTTGAGGCCAATTGAAAGGGTAACAACTGTATCCCAATTGATTATGGTTGACGAGAGATCAAGCAAAACCAAACATATCTTTTGTTATAAAGTACGAAAACAAGCTCAGTAATTTTTTTTTTCATTTTAAACTGGTAGATGTTAAGTCATTCTATAGAGATTCGAAATTTTATGTAGGGAATTCAATTAAAACAAGAAAAATAAAATACGTTTGTTATAAAGTACGATAACAAGCTCAGTAATGTAGTTTTAATTTTAAACTGGAAGATGTTAAGTTATTCTATTGAGATTCGAAATTATATATAGGAAATTCTCAATTAAAACAAGCAAAATAAATTCCTTTTGTTATAAAGTACGAAAACAAGCTCAGTAATTTTTTTTTTAATTTCACACTGGAAGATGTTAAGTTATTCTATAGAGATTCGAAATTATGTATAGGGAATTCTTAATTAAAACAAGGAAAATAAAAACGTTTTGTTATTAAGTACTAAAACAAGCTCGATAATTTTTTTTTTCATTTCAAACTGGAAGATGTTAAATTATTCTATAGATATTCGAAATTATATATAAGGAATTCTCAATTAAAACAAGGAAAATAAAATATCGTTTGTTATAAAGTACGATAGCAAGCTCAGTAAAAGAAATTGTTTCTTTCATTTGAAACTGGAATATGTTAATTTATTCTATAGAGATTCGAAATTATATATCGGGAATTCTCAATTAAAACAAGGAAAATAAAATATCGTTTGTTATGAAGTGCGAGAACAAGCTCAATAATTTATTTATTTTCATTTCAAACAGGAAGGTGTTAAGTTATTTTATAGAGATTTGAAATTATATGTAGGGAATTCTCAATTAAAAGAAGGAAAATAAAATACGTTTTGTCATAAAGTACGAAAACAAGCTCAATAATTTTTTTTTGTTTTCATTTGAAACTGGAAGATGTTAAGTTCTTCTATAGAGATTCGAAATTATATATCGGGAATTCAATTAAAACAAGGAAAATAAAATACGTTTGTTATAAAATACGAAAACAAGCACAGTAAAAAAAAATTATTTCATTTCAAACTGGAAGATGTTAATTTAATCTGTAGATATTCAAAATTATCTATATGGGAAAAAAATGTATGTTTCCGTAAGAAGAAAACAATGCCTGCAATTGTACATCCCTGAATCACGTACTACGGCATCGAGCAGAAGATGGATTGGAGGAAAAGGTGTGAAAAAACCCAAGGAGAGCAAGGAACCTTTTCGTGGACTAATAGGAATTGGATAATCCTCTCATCGCCCCTCCGACCAATCAAGATATGGGCTTCCGATTGATATAAAAGCTTTTATCGCCTATTGGAGAGGACCCTTCGGCCACTCCTGCTTTCCTTCTAATCAGCTGAAACAGAAGCAGCACACAACAACTAGTTTCTCTGGGATTTCATGACCTGCTGGAAGAAGGCTTTTTCAGCGGCAGGAAGAATTTACTGCTTCTCAATTGATCGTATTCCACTTTTCCGGAAAGACATTTTTAAGCAAATTGGACGGAATTTTAACCAAGGGCGGTGCAAGGAGTTTTTGCGACGCAAGTCGTTATGACTTCAGAGTTTTACTTTTACGTAACACACTGATTAGGTACACAGTAAATAAAAAAAAAGTACTTTAAAAATGAGTACAAGAACCTACTCGTTTTTGCTTGGGTACAATTGCATAGCAATTGAGCTATAACCGGACGTACTCAAATTTCAGTAACCGTAGTTTCTCAAAAATGTTATGTGTGATTTCATATTGCTAATCTCAGCTTCTGTTCAAGCGATCTTAACAAAGCAACCTGACGGACTTAAAATAGTTGTGCAGAAGAATATTTTTCACATTATTTTATGTCGATTGCTTAAAGGGAAACTGAATTATTACAACTGAACTATCTTTCTTTCCATTCTATTGGCACCACACCTTTTCAACATTTCTTCTGCTTATAACTTCACGTCAGCCTTATGGAGGGAAATGACCTACCATTTTGTTGATAAAGGTAAACCGCGTCAAACAGGTGCGTAGTTAATCCACTGCACCCCCCCCCCCCCACGACCTTTATACTTCGCGTAGGGGTGGAGATGCACCCATCTTTGGACTACGCTGGTTAGTTTAACCGCTGTAACTTCAAATTCAAAATACGGCACCTAGAAAGTACATGCTTAAATTCTAGAAAACGACGAATTCTACAATTTAAATTTTTTTTTTAGTCTGACAGTTTAAATCGTTAGCTTTAAGATTGTATGGAGTGGAAAATTATGATAAGTCGTTCAAATTCAACTAAGAAAATTATAATAAGAAGTCTAATGACAAGCAGGTCCGTCGCACCGGGGGGGGGGGGGACACGACCCCCCCCCCCCCCAATAATCTGAAAATCCTGAAAATTGAGAATTTCAACTTCTAAAAATCCCAGAGTTGGGAAAATTTACTTGAAGAAAATGACTATTATTAGCAAATGAAAGCTTAGGGAAGATTAGAAATCGCCAAACTTGTAAGATTGCATCTAATTTGGACCTCAGAATGGACCCTGCATTGGAATATGGGTGCAACAAATAATATGGGTGCGCAGAAAACTGTGAAATATTACCAAATATATAAAATAAAGATGAAAAATGCTTTGGAAAATGTGTGGAGAGACCTAGTAGAGCTACCGGAAACGAAAGAAGGAGCAGGTCGAGAAGGCCCGGCGTACAAAGCATTCACCAACGAAACCTTACACTATAGTACGGACAATGCCTACCCGATATTTTTAAGAGTAGATATATGTAGTATCAGAGTAAAATCACATAAACATTTTAATCTAAAAACGCAATTCTTTCATGACATTATACATCATATAAGTTAAGCGAAAATTATACAGTTAAGAAAAAATATATAGAAAATGTTTAACTGTAAAATCAAATACCATTAAAGCAAATAATTTTCAACGTAATTGGCAACGTTGTCAGAAGACGTTTAAAACAGAAAAAATATTAAAAAACTTTATCGCTTTATTAAGAAAAAATAAATGTATCAGTCACAACCTTCCTTTGGATTTTTTTAGGTTTGTCAGAAAACCAATTACTTTACTCACCGTCCAACGCAATTAAATCAATTAGACGATCAAGACCCAGGGGTAAGTTATATGATACATTTCCTTGGAGACAGTTTAATGCGCTCGCTGAAGAGTAATGGACGTTATTGACATAATTATGTTATGACACAATTTGCCCTTAAATGTGGCTGTTTTACTTTTGAATAAATATTTTTTTAACGTTTAAGTTTATTAATCTGTATTATTTGGAGATATTTTCTTCTTGTATTAATTGTTTATTAAAAAGGATTTTTTAGTTTTTTTGAATCCTTATTATAATATTATTAATTAAATATTATTTTTAAAAAATCGGTTGTGGCCATGTCGCAGCACAGCCAGAAGGGTTTTGCTACTTTAAAGGTCCTTAGAATCTTGGAGCTAACCCCTTTTTTTTATAATCTGCTGATTATAAAAATAGGGATTGGTTGATGCTAACGCAAAATCCTCGCCAATATAAAGAAGGTATAAGATAAAAACTCGGTTCATAGAAACATTCCGTTAAGAATATTAAAATACAAATACAACGTTAAAATACGCAATAAAAATCCAAGAGATCTGGACATGTTTCGGGAGATACATGAGAGAAGGGGGGGGGGGGAGAGTGACGGCAGCAATTTGCCGACTTAAAATGCTAATGAAGTTCTAAAAATTCCATAACCTTCCAAGTCAGATAGATATACAATGTATCATTTCATAAATTAATGTTTATTCACAAATAGTAATTTAACTTGTCTTCGATTCTCGAACTACAACCTTCAATTTCGATTGCTTTTAAATATCAAAACCTATATTAAAAGAACCGTAATTTCCGAATGCTAAAAACAAAGATCTTTATTAAATTTTAAACAAAATTGCCAAATTACCTAAAAACGTCAAATTTTTTTAATGAATATGTACTATGCCGGTTTGGAAAATTATTGGGGAGTGGAGACAGCCCCACAACTCCCCTTTGCGACAGTCCTGTCTATAATTTATACATGATTTTTATATCCTGCTACGTTTTCAAGACGTTTCGCTTTAAAAAGATTGCATGGTTAAATTTTATCACAGTTAACTTTATATTAACACCGCTAGTTAACATAATTTTCTAAATCGGTTAAACATTTAGTTAATTTTTTCGAATGTACCAGGTTTCAATGCTAGTATTAATTAACTAGTTACAAATTGAAATACATAGTATCCGTAAGCATTTTTTTGCACAATAATTTCTTTTACAGTTACTTTATTACTTATGCCTACTACCTACATGAGGAGCCTAGTTTCAAAACCAGATAGATCCATTTATTTAAATTTTACAAGTAATGTCAGACAAACACAAAAAATTTCGACCAACTACCATGCTGTAGGCCCAATAAAAACGATTGAAAGTCAGATACTTTTGGATCTACCACTACTTTGAATGCATATTTAGACTAGATTCAGACGTATCAATATATATTCGCGCAAGATTTTCGTTCTAATTCAGCACTGTTAAAAATAAGTGCTCAAAATTAAGTAAAATTTACTCATTTTTGAGTACATTCGATGCTTATCATAATACATACGTTTCATTTTTGAAAAATACGTTTCATTTTTTAAAAATACGTTTCATTTTTTAAAAATACGTTTCATTTTTGAAAGATACGTTTCATTTTTGAAAAATACGTTTCATTTTTGAAACATACGTATCATTTTTGAGTACATTCGATGCTTATCATATCTCCGAATACATAAGTTTTATTTTTGAAAAAGACGTTTCATTTTTTTAGTACATTCGATGCTTATCATAATACATAAGTTTCATTTTTGAAAAATACGTTTCATTTTTGAGTACATTCGATGCTTATCATAGCACCGAATACATAAGTTTCATTTTTGAAAAATACGTTTCATTTTTGAGTACATTCGATGCTTATCATAGCACCGAATACATAAGTTTCATTTTTGAAAAATACGTTTCATTTTTGAGTACATTCGATGCTTATCATAGCACCGAATACATAAGTTTCATTTTTGAAAAATACGTTTCATTTTTGAGTACATTCGATGCTTATCATAGCACCGAATACATAAGTTTCATTTTTGAAAAATACGTTTCATTTTTGAGTACATTCGATGCTTATCATAGCACCGAATACATAAGTTTCATTTTTGAAAAAGACGTTTCATTTTTGAGTACATTCGATGCTTATCATATCTCCGAATACATAAGTTTCATTTTTGAAAAAGACGTATTTAAAAATGAATATAATCAGTAAAAATGAATAAAAGATGAGCATTAGCTTGCCAAGGCTGCCTTCATAAATCACTTTCAATAAATATCGACAATTACAACCAAGACTTACCGGGAATAGAAACTTATATTCTCAGACATCGCAGTCCACTGCCTTATTCGTTGTAAGAAGTTATAAACAGAAGAAATGTTAAAAAGGTGTGCCAACAGAATGGGAAGTAAGGATAATTGAGTTGTGAACCTGCAATTTCCATTTAAGCAATCGACGTCAAATAATGTGGAAAACCATATTCTGAGCAAATATTTTAATATTGTCAGGTCGCCTTGTTAAAATGGTTTGAACAGTAGCTGAGATTAGCAATATTAAATCACACTGCTCATTTTTGAGAAAGAAAGGTTACTTAAATTTGAGTACGCCATCGCTCATTGACGATGCCATTGTACTCAAAGAAAAACGTGTCAAACATGTATATTCAGGTACTCATTTTTAAATACTTTTTTATTTACAGTGAGGTATTTGGATGTATATTTTGTTGTTGTTGGATAGGGGTTTAATCTGTTCGTAAACTATTTTGATACCCAACTGAAGTCATAGTTTCCAAAAAAAAAAAAAAATAACGCATAAAAGGCGTTTTTTTTTTGTGTTCAAGAACATATGGTTCTCCTTCAATTTGAAGAACAGGGGAAAAAGAACTGGTCTTTATATTGGTGACTGAGAGTTCCCACTCGAGTCCAAAGGGTTAAAGCGTGGGTGGTGGTTGAGAAAAGTCCAGACGACTTCTCTGTTGATCAAGTGGAAGAGGGGAGGTGGACCCTCCAAACGATCAGACCCAGATGTCGGCCACCCCTCCGCTCACCCCACGCTACGATAGGGACGTCCGCATTGCAGGATTGTATCGGAAATTTTCCACGCTCTCCATAGAACCTTCGCTTCCTGAAAATCTGCACGAATCGGTGATAACTGAAGCCGCGGGCAATTCTAAATAAATATTGCTTCTGCCCAAATGCTGCGGACATTTACGATTGCCCAATTGTTCCAGGAATGCTCGATTGCTCCGAAAATTATACGACTGCCCATTTACTCCGGAGTTTTACGACTGACCAATTGTGTTATCACACGAGAAAAAAAACGAAATCACCAGACTCAATTTCTCTTTTTAAATGTAAAAGTTTCTAATATATTTTTGATATTTACTTGTTTTTTTTTAAAATACAAATACTGACAAGCATCAACAGATCAATTTAATTAATAGGTCAATATTTACTTACTTTTATGTTGTATAATTAAGTTACGTATGTGTTTTTAAATTTTGCGAACACATTTCGATCACAAACAAAAAGTTTTACATGGAATAAAAAGCGTCTAGGGAACAAATTAAAAATAAGGTAAACGCAACAAATATTCCAGAAGCAAAATAAATTAAAATTTATTCTATCAGACGTTTTATTTCGAAGATAATAAATATTAAAAGAGTACATTTTTCAAAATGGCGGATTAGAACTTTTTTTAGAAAATATGTTACTGAGTTTTTATATACAGAATTTCATATACTGAGATTTTAAGAATTGATGCCTGCTATTTATTCTGTTCTATTTAAGTTGCCAATTTGACAAAAAAATGTTTAAATGGCTTATTATAAGTACGGAAAATTCCATGATGTCCCACTGACTACTCATTTTATCCCTCCTGTGGTTGAAAAAGGATAAAAAAAATGAACATTTTAGTAATTTAAAATTTAAAAAATTAGGTATTCTGTGTATCTATTTAAAGAAGTGTAACGTCAAATTCAACAGCGCATTCCGGTGCAAATTTATTGGGTATTTTAGCTAAAAGTTAGAGAATATCTTAATTTTCATATTTAAGATACAATGAAACACTCAGCCGAATGTTATCTTCCTGGGTATTGGTTCGATCTCTCCTTTCCTACTGAATGTTAGCTTTCTAGTTAGTTTTCCCGTTTCAGCATAGTTGTAAGAAAGTTATTTTGATCGCCAACTTTCAATTGTTTAAAACAATTCATTGATTTTTTAATATTAATTTAGTTTAAAGTATTTCATTGTTCTCAAGATCTTACGATTTTATAGCAATGTATTTTTATAATAATGTTGATACTATTTTTTTTTAATTGGCGATTAAAAAAAATTGGTTCAGATGTAGTATAGGACATTTGGCGCGCGAGTTATTTTTGGCGTGTTTTATAGGGCAATAAATTTACCTGACATTGTTGGTATTTTCTTATACTTGCGACGACTTTCAATCTGGCAACCCTGTGACGTCATCGTGCTGCGTAATCGGTTTTGTGCGTTACCGGGACTAATTTTAATGACAATTTCGAATGAAAACGAAAGAATACAACAAAATGGTTAACAACTGTTGCATAAAACTTCACAATAAATTCTACAATTTAGCAGCGCAAATAAAAAACGTTTTGGCAACTTTTTTTTTTGTCGCCAACAAAAAAAACCGCGCAAAATGTCCTATACTACATCTATTCCAAAAAATTATCTTTTAAAACCGTTATAAACGAAAAACTTAACGAAATTTTAAAATTCCAAGCCTCATGTGCACATTTAGAGGTTGAATAGCATTTATATATATACATTTTCAGACAAGTCCGAGCAGTGGAAGATAGTGTTGTGTTTACCACAGACACACACATATACTTTTTTATTATTATAGATTTCACCAGGAAAGGATTTAAAAGTCCATCCAATGTTTAAAATTTTAAGTACTATTTTAAAGTAGAGTTTTTTTTGCGAACTTTTATATTATGTGTACTACTGTGAAAACTAGATATACACGAAACGGATATGACGTGTTGCCACCTGACGGATAGGAATATCCGTCAGGTGGCAACAGACCAAACCAAACCATCATCAAAATACTAGAGGAAACATGCTGAACTTTGCTAACGTAGCTGGTGAGGCTCTCGGTATATGGGTGGCCTCCGTGGCCGAGCGGTTTAAGGCGTCAGCTGGGAATGCGAAGATTCGTGGTTCGATGCCAGGCGATGGAATTGACAAAGAAAAGTAATAAGTCGTGATCTTGTAATCGGAGGGTTGCCAGCTTCGCTACAAAATACTAGAAAAGTCGTCCAGAACATCCGCAAAAATTAACGGCATGTATACGGGACTGGTGCACGATACATCTGATCGGGGTCCGAAGTCCCGACGTCTATTGAAGGCGTTGGGTGCCAGTTCAGGTGTTTCCTCGTCATCTGGCCATGGTTCTAAAATAACGAGGTGCATGTATGAATGAATACGTGTGTGAATGTGTATGTGTTCCCGGGTCTTTCCTTCGAGATAGACCCCGAACCGTCGCCAATAGCCCACTGTGCAGCTCTAGTGTGACGTTAATTAACTAAACCAAATCTCGGTGTATGGATACGGTATATGGCCGTTATATATTAGCCAATTGGTTAACTTAACCATATTCGTTTTGTTGATTCGACTAAACAGAAATTGATAGATGTCTAACAAGAGCTAATTTAATAAGGCCAATATAGATAGATATCATTCTCAATGAATATATTTAACTCAAAAAGAAATTTTAAGTTTAAAAAAACTACTATGTTAAATAAAATTATTTAATTAAATATTTACTTGTAGCATTCGCATTACAAGATAGCATGATAGACCAGCAGAACATATTTACAACATTAGGATATGATTTATGTACACAGTTTTAGAGGAATTTTTTTTTTTTTTTTTTGGTTTTTGTTAATTAACTTCGCACTAGAGCTGCACAGTGGGCTATTGGCGAAGGTTCGGGGTCAATCTCGAAGGAAAGACCCGGGAACACATACACATTCACACACACATTCATACACACATTCATACATGCACCTCGTTATTTTAGAACCATGGTCAGATGACGAGGAAACACCTGAACTGGCACCCAACGCCTTCAATAGACGTCGGGACTTTGGACCCCGATCAGATTTATCGTGCACTAGTCCCGTATACACGCCAGTATAATTTGTTGGATATTCTGGACGACTTTCTAGTATTTTTGTAGTGAAGCTGTCAACCCTCCGATCGCAAGATCACTACTTTTTTACTTTTCTATGTCAAGTCCATTTCCCGGATTCGAACCACCAATCCAATGATTAGCAGCTGAACGCCTTACCAACTGAGCAACTGGGGCTCTTAGAGGAATTGACACACGGCGTTTAACAAATAAAATCAAGTCATCAGTCCCTAATGGCCTGGTCGGATAAATTGGTTTGGTTAAATAACGTCGCACTAAAGCTGCACAGTGGGCTATTGGCGACGGTTTGGGACCAATCTCGAAAGAAAGGCCCGAGAACGATGCCTCGTATTTTTTAACTATGGTCATAGGACGAAGACAACACCTGAGCTAACACCCGACACAACCTCAATAGGCGTCAGGAGATTGGACCCCGATCAGATTTATCGTGCACCAGTCCCATATACACGCCAGTCTAATTTGTTGGATGTTTGGCACGAATTTCTATTATTTTTGTAGCGAAGCTAGCAACCCTCCGATTGCAAGATCACTACTTTCTTACTTTTCTTTGTCAAGTCCTTCGAGCATGGATCCCTTTAGTAGAGAAATCATAAGGTTATAATCTCGCTAACATCGAAGTGAGGGCAACATGTATGGCCTCAGACACGTGGTTTATTACGTCATCCATTCATAAATTTTTTTCTAGTTCATTCATAAAAATATCTTGTACTTCCTGAATTAACACATTTACTATTATTTCCTAATCACAAGTCAATCGCGATCGTTTTTTCATTCATAAATTTTGAAAGGAAGTCACGTGTCTGGTGCCATCAGGTCTGATATGTTTGCATCACGATGATGACGTCATATACTACAATCCATTCATGCTCGAAGGTCAAGTCCACCACACGGTATCGAACTAGTAATTCTCTGATTAATAGCTGAACGCCTTTATACATTTTGCAACTGGATAGCGCAGTGTTAAGCTCCCGTGATGTCCTGGTCGGATAAAAGGTATCGCAGTGTTACGCTCGCGTCATGGCATGATCGGATAAAGGGTAGCATTTTGTTACGCTTTCGTGATGGCTTGGTCGGATAAAGGGTAGCGCTGTGTTAAGCTTCCGTGATGCCCTGGTCGTATAAAGGGTAGAGCTTGGTTAAGCTCCCGTGATGGCCTAGTCGGATAAAGGGTAGCGCTTTGTTACGTTTTCGTGATGGCTTGGTCGGCTAAAGGGTAGCGCTGTTTTAAGCTCCCGTGATGGCCTGGTCGGATAAAAGATAGCGCAGTGTTATGCTCTCGTGATGGCCTGGTCGGATAAAGGGTAGAGCTTGGTTACGCTTTCGTGATGACTTGGTCGGTAAAGGGTAACGCTGTATTAAGCTCCCGTGATGGCCTGGTCGGTTCACAAGTAGCGCTGTTGTGGATAATCTCTCACTACACCATATTACATTCTTCATTTCTGGAGAAGATTATGCGTTGCTATGACTTTAAGCTTTAGGATTTGGCATGTCTGGTCATATTTACACTCGGGATACATGTTGAAACTACATCCATCGAGTGCGGTAAGACAAGCGTTTTCCTTACTAATCTAATTTTAATTTTTCAAGGGAAAAACGATAAAGGTCAATTATTTTTTATCTGTACGCTTATATCCGTGATGAGCTATCACACGGGCAGTAGTTGATGTATTGTACAAGTTGCAGGTGAATTTGTTGTGATGGTGATTATATACGTCAGGGGGACAAATATGTGACGTGCATCTTGTAGCATAAGTGATGGTAGTATTTCAATGGACATGCCGCCACAAGGCTTTATTTGAAGGTTACATTAATACGGTATCCGGAAAGTCACCAATGTATAGCACCGTGCGCTAATCTGTTTTCGATCGTCGTACTTACGCGGACGCGTAATACCGCACAGCCAAAACTTTCACCATTGGCAAGCACCACCGTTTCTTTCACCAACTAAGTTTCGGAAACGGAAGAACTATCATCGGAATTGATGTTAAGCTCCGTCGGGGTATGTCCTGGACAGGGCCGTGAGTTCTGTGAAGTAGCACCATAAATCATAAACTGTATATATTGTATTATTCATAATTTTATTTTTGTATCATATACATTATACAGTGGACACTAATTACGGCAGGGTTCGAAATTAGCGGGTACACAGTGCACTTAATTTTTTTTTACAGAGCAGCTAACTTTTCAAGAAAACGTCGATATTTTTGTACGGCGATTTTTTTGACCGCTATACGCAAGTGTAATATGGAAAAGAACGAAAGGTGTAAATGAAGAGATTTCGCGTCAGAAAAAAATATATAACTTTTAATCTCATTTGTCCAATTTTTTAGTAAAGGGTATTTTATTATCCTAAGGCACTTCATCATCGGAGAATTTCAGTTCGGTTTGTTGTTTTGTGAAGAATCCATGCAGAAACTAGAAAAACGGAGAATTTTACACGAATGCAGCGTTTTTAACATGTAGAAATAGTTCCGATCTTCATCAAATAGTGATGATACCATTTGAAAGTTTAAAAGGTTATAACTATATTTTGTAGCATCTAGCAAATGCAACTTCACAAAGGCGCTCTTTTGAGATTTTTTTCCATGCCTGAAAATTTTGAAATTGTAGTAATTCACTAAATGCGATCTGCTGCGCTCTTCGTTGAACGGCTTTCAAGCCTTTTGCATCTGATTAATAAATACATATATTTCCTTAATTTCTATTTTATCTTGATTTTCTTTACACTACTTTTAAATTTGCATTGTATTTTTCGAAAATATAATTAATTTATGAAGTTGAAGTCTTCGACTTTGATCGTTTTGAGTAATAAAAATAGATTTTTCAAAAGAAGCTTGCTTATTTTTGTTTGACTGGTATTAATATTCTAATTTCTTTCTATTTTGTTCAAATGTTTATATACTTTATTAAATTATTATTTTTAATTAACAAATAAACAACTTTGAAAGGTTTAATTGTCAGCCCCCCTCCCCCACCCCATAATATGGCACCTTAAAAGTTGGGAATTTCAAGTTTTAAAAATTTCCGAGTTGGGAAAATTTATGCCTCAAGAAAATTAATAATGGTATCAATTGAAAGCCAAGGAAGATTAGAAATTGCACAACTAGTAATATTACATTTACGTTAGACCTCAATGAACACTGAATTGGAATATGCGTGCAATAAATAAATACTGGTTGAGAAAAATGTGTAATATTATCTAATATTTAAAAAACGATGGGAAAATGCCGATAAGTTGGAATTTGGAATTTTCAGCACTGTTGAGTTGGGAATTTTGAATAGTTAGGTTAGAAATTTCGAATCGCTCAGTTCAGAAATGCTTAGTGTCACCCCCCCCCCCTCCCTCCCCCCCATCCTCCCTCCATAAAAAACATTGTGTGACACTACTGCCCGGAAATTATGATGTCTGCGTTATTTCAATCAGTTCATGTTGATATCAACGCGAAGAAAAATTAACATTTCGTGAATTAGAAAAATATATATTGAAAACATTTTTCATTATAACTCGCTTTCTGATTAAGTTTTCGAAAATGATCTGAACGTCAAAACTTTTATTATAATGGAAAATAAGTATAATGAAAACCGGAAAATATAATAATTATCGAATTATAATACATAATGAAACTGTTCAAAAACATTCAACCCCCCCTCCCCTGGTAAATGTTATATAAGGGGTATTTTCATGAATTTATTAAAAATGATGGGGGTGATAATTTTTTAATTCATAAATTGAAGTTGCAATCTACAGCTGAAAAGGCAAGGCTCGGCGCTTAATGTTTGTTATTAACGTTGGATAGAAAGGCATGACGATGCTTATCATGGCTCCGATTACATAAGTTTCAATTTTGAAAAAGACATGTACTCAAAAATAAGCACAAAGAATAAAAAGATCAGATGCTAACCTACATATAGGCAGCCTTCATAAATGACTTTCAATAAATATCGACAATTGCAACCAAGACTTACCGGGAATAGAACCCATAACCTAAAGGAGCGCAGTCGAGTGCTTTATCAATTGTACTACCAGGGCGACATAAAGAAGTTATCAACAAAATAAATGTTAAAAAGGTTTGCTAAAAGAATGGGAAGTAAGATAATTCAATTGTAGTAACTCAGTTTCCATTTAAGCAATCGACATCAAATAATGTGAAAAACCATCTTTTGAAAGACTATTTTAAGTTTGTCCGGTCGCTTTAATGGTTTTAACAGAAGCTGATATTAGCAAAATTAAATCACACTGCTCATTTTTGCGAAAGTGTGGTTGCTTAAATTTGAGTACGTCGTCGCTCATTTACAATGCAATTGTTCTCAAAAAGAAAAAAAAGAGTAGGTTCAGGTACTCATTTTTAAGTATATTTTTTAATTGTGTACAAAAGCAGATTCCAACAATGTCGATGAAAGCAATACTTAACTGTACATCCTAAAATGATTGAACTGTGTGTATAAAATCAAAGAGAGAATTTTGTTTCATTTATAACGCGATAAACGGAAACGTATCATTATAATAATACGTAATATACGAAGTGAAAAATAAAACTCGTATTCATTGAATTGTCAATAATAAAATTAAGGTTTTCGACTTTTATAGATACTAGAAATCTAGATGTGGATATTTCAACTATTACCAATGAATTGTTGATATAATAAAAGTCATTAATTTTATTTAGAACCGTGCTTAATCGAGATTCAGAAACGTAATGAGCTATTAGAAACACGATTTCAATAAAAGGTGGAATGTTATGAGAACCTTTTTGTTAAACATTTTAATTTTTAAGGCCGTAACATTAAAGACTTTTGAGATTTTATTAAGTTAGAGTTCTTTTGAGCAAACATCAAAATTAATCGAATAAAATTAATGGTTCTTATACACAATTTTATGAAGAAAGGTCAATAGTATGAAAGGCAATTTTAATTTTCAATGGGGGGGGGGGGGGGGGGGGGGACCATGGCCCCATTTTAAAATAAGCATTTAAAACCTTTTCCTGTTTATATTTAAAGTTTTAGATATATTTTATATTTGGAAGCATTGCTTTTTTTTGAAAATATATATTTTTATTATTATTCTATGCATATATTCGTCTTTGGTAAGTGTAATCGGGTGAATAAAAGCAGTTTAGAACTTCCCAGTCATATTAAGACTTTTTCTTGTACACTTAAAGTTATGAGTAATACCTTAAAAGTTCGGTGGCAACTTGTGCTCTAAGACCTCATGGTAAAATAATTTCAAACTTTGACTTTGAGGACTAAAAATTTTTAGTTTATGCACTGCTGCACCCGCAAGCGCTGGAGAAATTTACTCATAACTGATTATATTACTTCCTGTATACCCAGGAAGCTGTAACTTGACAGAATTGTTTCTTATATCTAAAATTCGAACACTAAGCTATTCGAGAACTTCTATCTGAGATGCCCGTTCTGCGTACGGGTACAATTCACTCGTTCTGCGTACGGGTACAATTCACTCGTTCTGCGTACGGGTACAATTCACTCGTTCTGCGTACGGGTACAATTCACTCGTTCTGCGTACGGGTACAATTCACTCGTTCTGCGTACGGGTACAATTCACTCGTTCTGCGTACGGGTACAATTCACTCGTTCTCATAATTCTCGAATAGGGTAAAAAAATTAAACGCGTGTGAAACCGCGGATAACTACTAGTAATTAATTAATTAAAAAAAAGAGGAATATATTGGGTTTGGTTTGGTTAATTAACGTCGCACTAGAGGTGCACAGTGGGCTATTGGCGACGATTCGTGGTCTATTTCGAAAAAACGAAAGACCCGGGAACACATACACATTCATATATGCACCTCGTTATTTTAGAACCATGGTCAGATGACGTGGAAACACCTGAACTGGCACCCAACGCCTTCAATGGACGTCAGTACTTCGGACCCCGATCAGATGTATCGTGCACCAGTCCCCCGTATACACGCCTTTAATTTTTGAGGATGTCCTGGACGACTTTTCTAGTATTTTGCAGCGAAGCTGGCAACCCTCCGATCACAAGATCACTACTTTTTTTACTTTTCTTTGTCAAGTCCATCGCCTAGGATCGAACCACGAATCTTCCGATTCCCAGCTGACGCTTTTAACCGTTCGGCCACGGAAGCCTCGGAATATATTGGGAATATAAATTAAACTTTTCTGCAGTGAAAGCAAACTTACAGGTTCAATATTTTGTTAATCCGTCACATGGAAAGTGTGGTGAACATTTCAAACACACGAAACTTACCACAACGCCCAAACGTCCATTTCGCACGATGCTACATTGGTGACCCGGTGTGAGACAAATCGATATTAAAAACGACTTGCTTCTCTTTACCTACGTGATACACTTCACGGGTGCTCTTTAATATTTCCCCTACTGAGAAGTGAAGGATATTAGATTACGTGGTATACCTGAAACTTACTTTTAGTGTGAAGCAATTATTAAGAAAGTATGGCATTAGCATAGCACGTGAAACTCCAAAGTTTTTCAAAAAGGAACCTCACCGTGGCCGAGTGGATAAAGGCGTCAGCTGGTAATCAGAGGATTGCTAGTTCGAGTCCAAGCGGTGGACTTGACAAAGAAAAGTAAAAAAGTAGGGATCTTGCGATCGGAGGGTTTCCAGCTTCGCTACAAAAATACTAGAAGGTCGTCCAGAACATCCAACAAATAATAATGGCGTGTATACGGTAGTAGTGCACGAGAAATCTGATCTAGGTCCAATGTCCCGATATCTATTGAGGTTGCTTCGGGTGCCAGCTCAAGTGTTGTCCTCGTCATCTGACCATGATTTAAAAATACAAGGCATCGTTCCCGGGTCTTTCCTTCGAGATAAGCCCCGAACCGTCGCCAATAGCCCACTGTGCAGCTGTAGTGCGACGTTATTTAACAAAACCAAACCAGGTTTGAATTCTGATTTTAACCAGATTCTTAACTGTAACCTTACGATGAATAAGACGTTCTAATTTATATTCTAAAAGGTTAATCGGAATACAGAAACCGTTCACTGAGAAAACATCACGCGGAAAGTAAACCTTAAATATTCCTCCTTGCATCATTAGTTTCCAGTTATAACATCGATCCATTTCTAAGAGGGTTTAGCGTAACTTAATTCCGAGGAGAAAATGGCAGACGAATTATCTTCAACTGTATATTAAACAGCATTCAAATACTTACCAATTTTGACGTTTCAAAATAATTGGGTAATTGTGACTGCAAATGCGTAGAGGAACGTTTAAAATGTTCTTATTTATTGGTTTTAAAGTGGCTAATTAAACATCATTGAAATTTTCAGCGTAGTTAATTGAATTAAAGGAGTTAACTATGCAGATTATGTACAGTTTTGTAAATATCATTATGGTTGAGTAGCGATTCAAAAATAGTTATTAGCATATGCACAGAAACATTGTTGTATATTATGTTTATATTAAGACGGACATTTTTTATATAAAATGCATTTAAATATACTAAAAAGAATTTTTGGAAATTGACAATATCTTTCAATTTATATTTTAACCCTTTAGTGCAAGATTTTTTCTTTTTGAATGAAATAATTTTTTTTTTTTTTTCGTTTTCTTTTTGCCCCTGGACCGCTAAAAAAAATTCAAAAAAATCCCAAATGTTTATTTTATTAAAATATAATTTAAAATCGTTATGCAAAATATATGCGAAATCATGTGTAATTACTAAAATGATGTTCAAAAAGTATGAAAATATAGTTAAATACAATCTACACACCTCTGGTGTTAGCTAGGATCTTTTGTAGAGCCATATTATACTTATATAAGAAATAAAACAATATTCGAAAACTTTATCTTTATGAGCCAGTTTTAGAACAAAAGACCTCAAAGCAATGATTGCCTTTATCACAATCATTTTAGAAAGATATGGGACCAAGCGGCGGTTATAAGAACTAGGCACATGGTTACCTTTGTGACAATACTATAATAGTTAACATAACACTCAATAGATGCAACCAGTGGCCATTTTAAAGTAGTGTAGCATATATGCTACACTATGCACTAAATGGTTAACGTCCTTATGAATTGTGAAACATTTTTGCACATATGAGTGCAAATGATTGCTTAGTAATTTTACAGTATACAAAAAAAAAAAAAAACATTTTCATTGTTAACTGCAAAAATTTTGTTTTCTGTAGAATATATATACTTTCATGAAAACATTCTACATTATATGGTTTGGTAAACATTTTATCCTGCTTAAATGACCATATACAGGGTGACAACTAGTCTTTTGTTGTCCATTTAACATTTGAACCGCGTCTTTTGTTGTAACATTTGAACCCGGAAAGCTATAACCATAAAACTGAAGTTTAGGCGTAGTAAAGTGGCTATGCGCAATTCGATCAAACCGCTTACAGCTCCCCTACCGTCAAAATTAGGAATTATCGCGTCGATCTCGAAAACTATACAAGATACATAAAAAATGCTCTATTACAAAATTGTTGAGTAGCATAGTTTTAGCACCGAAAGACACCTTGTAACTATGAATGCTATGTATAGAGTGCGTACAACCCTGTATGTATATATGATTTACCTAGACCTTGGGAACTCTCCTTTATATACCTACGATAATTTCTCCTCCGTTAACGTGTTTCGTAACGTATCAGAATGAGAAATCGTGAACAAAAAAAAGCGCAATACATTTTCCTTAATATTGTAGTATTCATGTGCCATATAATATAATTGACAATATTCATGTACATTGTATGATTTTCGAGATGGGATCGGTAACTCAAGACTTTGCCACCAGAGGGCACTATATTTGGTTCCTTCAAAGCATAACCACTTTACTAAACCTAGACTCCATATTTAGGACAATTGGGGCTGTCAAATTTTAAAAATTAAAGGGACCATGTGTAAAAAAAAGTAATAAAAGTATTGAGTTAGAATAAAATACTTTTAGATAATTCTAAATATTTTCAGACACCATGAGTAACAAAAATATTTTTAAAATAATTTCAGTTTTTAAACATCTTTGGTTTTAATTAAAAAAACAGCTTGCTTTTCATTTTTCAAGAAACACCTTTGTTAGAATTAAGATGCATTTTTTTTAAATGGAATTTCTCCTTCTGACCGTTATAAACGCATTTTTCGTCCTTTGATCTCAGTTGTTCCGGCTATACACAACATTTTTAAATTCATAAAAATTCTTTATTTTCCAATATATTTTCAACTTTTTTATTAGGGGAATAAATTAAAAGTCACCTCTTTTAGAATAAACGTTTTTTTAAAGCAAAGTTTGAAAAAAAATATTAAAATATCATTTAAACTTTCTATCAAAGAAAACAACTTTGCAATTAGGTTAGTTTATTGACCGCTCAAAGAATAGAATACGAAATTACAATATTTTTTTTAATTAAAAAAGGATTTTTAGACAAACATTCTAATCAAATTTGTAACATTAAAACAGATAAATTTATTTGTAAATAGTTGTATAAACAAACAAATGGCTGTCTAATCCAACACAAACGCCTTTAAAAATTTAATTTTTATCCGAAAGCGCGTGTGCTTGGCTATTATTCTATTTATTTTTGGTTCCAACAGATTGATTTGAAGTGCTATCACGTCATCGGTAATAGATTAGAGGTATTCCGAGATATAATAATTGCACAAAAAAAATCTAAATAAATTTAGAAAAGAAGCAAAATGTAAAAGGAATTAAAATACTATTAGATTAGCCGAATCTTACGTGGAAAAACCATAATTTCACGCTTCTGCATTAGCATTTTTCTGCTCGAAGTTCTTTACAACGTCGACATAATCTAATGTAAATACTTATTGATTTCAGATTAAGGAACAAAACATCTGAACTCCGGACGCAATAGTATTTTGCTTCTTTAGATTATTTTAAAATGTTAGTTAGCCACTCTCAAGTGGTTTAGATAAATTTAAGGAATTTTCAAAGTAACATGAAATTAACTTGGGGCGCGATGGTTGATGAAATAATTGACTAGATTCTGATTATAAAAGTATTTGTGATATAGTTAGTGCACTGCAAAAAAAAGGCTTCTTTAAAATGAGTACATGAACGTACTCGTTTTTTTTGTACAATTGAATCGCAAATTAGCAATGGCGTACTCAAATTTAAGTAATCATACTTTCGCAAAAATGAGCAGTGTGCTTTAATATGGCTAATATCAGCTATGTTCAAGCCATCTTAGCAATACGACCTGACAAATTTAAAATATTTGTTCAAAAGATGGTTTTCCACATTATTTGATATCGATTTGCTGAAATGGAAACTGAGTTATTACAACTTATTTATCTTGCTTCCCATTCTTTTGGCACACCTTTTTAACATTTCTTCCGTTTGTAACTTCTTCACGTCGCCCTGATTGTACAACGGATAAGACACTGGACAGAGGTGCTTACAGATCTGGATGATTCGATTTCCATTAAGTCTTGGTTATTATTGTCGATATTTATTGAAAGTGATTTATAAAGGCAGCTATGTAGGCTAACATCTGCTCTTTTTACCCATTGTAAACATTTTTAAGTACATGTCTTTTTCAACATTGAATCTTATGTATTCGGAGCCATGATAAGCATCGAATGCATTCAAAAATGAGTACATTTTACTTAGTTTTGAATACTTATTCTTAAAAGCTTGCTAAAATTATTTGTGCAAGAGAATTTAGTCGTAACATAACAATTACTTTATGCTAAAACGATTTTGGCAAAAGCTATATAAAAGGAACTGTTTCTAGATGTTTTCTTTCTGTTGGTTAAGCATCAGAGACAGGGAAGACTGCATGCATAATTGAAACCTTATGAATTTACAAACACACTTCTTCAATACTCAGGGACAACCTAAGTTGAGCCTAAAGCAATTGAATATTCATACATATCACAGCTTCCGCTTCAGGTTAAATTTAGGCTGTCCCCGAGTATAGTTTGGTTTTACACTTCCTTGGTTGTAAACGACTTTACATTGTCAAAACTCGCTTGTATATCTATAGCCTTTGATTTGATATATTAATTTTTTGAAGGCATTTTTTTACGAGCTCATATTGTCAGATAAGTTAAATATCCTGTAGAATGTTTATATTTTTGATAATAAAGTTACTAGTAACAATATGTTATGATATACTGTGGTAATATCAGTTCATTATTCAAGTTGCTTATAAGTGCATGATTTTTTAACTAAAAACTTTGTCGTAAGCAATATTGTTCTGTTAGAGTTATACAGTTATCGTCTACAAGACAACTGGTCATAGTCAAAGCATCTACTTAAAAGAAAAATTGTTTTCAATTCAACTTTCACTTTTTAATTGATTAAATAAACAAAATTCATTCTTTTCATTCAGACACCAATTTGGAATTTGCGTTTGTTTTTCGCAAAACAGTTACCCAAATCTGTAGTGCTCTCAAAGAACACAATTTAGTTTTACAGTTAGTGAGATAGAACATGCTAACAAATGAACATCATTATTTGAACACAAGAACATGCTGAAGGCAATTGCTTTGAAGAGCTTGGACATATAGTTAATTGAGGGGCGACCATTAGACTTCTATTCTGTGGAAGACGTCACATTGGCCTACGTTACATTGGCAGATTTTAGGTTCTAATAACTCTGTTAATTTTAATTAATTGCATTCCAAATTTCATAATAAATGTGCGGTTTATTTGTAGTTAGCTTAAACTAACTTGTTATTCAAAAATATTAATTTAAATTTCCAAATATATTGGTTTCAGATTTCATAAAAAAGAAAAAAAATTGGTCGAAGTTTATAACGATTTCCAAAACAGTTTAAAATAAGTAATAACTTATTGTAACATATTTTAGAAAGCCGTTTAAATATCTAGAAAAATATTTCGAATAAAGTAAATGGTACCAAAACTTTAAATTCTCATTTTGTGATAAAAACATTTGGACATTTAATTTGATAAATGGCATATGCACTACAGTCTTAGAAGGATATTTTGAAATACTTTTAATAGACACATTTTTAAAAATAATATATAATTTATAAGATAAAAACTCGTCTTATAAAACATTACGTTAAGAATATTAAAATACAAATACAACGTTAAAATACGCAATAAAAATCCATCAAATCTGGACATGTTTCGGGAGATACATCTCCCTTCATCAGCAGAAAAGGAAAAATATGTGTGTGCGATAAAATAGAAATGATTAATAAAATAGCATTTCTATTTTATCGCGCACACAGACTTTTAATTTTCTGTTGAAGGGAGATGTATCCCCCGAAACATGTTCAGATTTGATGGATTTTTATTCGGCATTTTAACGTTGTATTTGTATTTTTATAAATATATAATTATCTTTTTATTTTTTAAAAATAAGTTTTATAAAAAGTTAAAAAATTAACATTTCAAAACTAAGGGAAAAACTCTTATAATATTAATTTTAGAATTTTTTTTTAATTAAAAATGCATTTGGATGAGTTATTTTTCTTAATAATTCACATCTAACTCTTTAAACAACCGATCGATAGTCATTCTAAGCAAACTTAACTCATTCCTTGCAGAATCCTAAAACCTTTCTCTTCTACTTTAAGGTCGCTCTTAGAAACCTTGACGCCCAGTGTAAACCTAACAGCCCCCCTTTAATATCCATATAAACTTATGAATAAGTTTGAATGAAACATATAAATAAATTTGTATTTTTTTTTAAAGCTAATAATTTTTTTTATCTATGAAAAATGTAGTTACAAATATTAAATGAGGCTACATTCCATTTGTGTAGAATATTTATTAAAAAACTACGTGACGTAAAAAATCTGCATTTTTTTATTGAACGTTAAAAATAAACATCAAATCTTATTAGACTAAAATTATGCAAGTCGTGTTACTTGCATTGAGTTACAGTGACGGAATGGATCACCCTAAAAGTGTAACATCAATCATGATACCCCATGTAGTTGATTTAAGACGTTTTAAGTACAAAAAAAACATTAAAAAAAACATTGTATCTGTGACATTTTCATATTGTGCTATGTCCTTATGCACTGTTAGAAATAGGTACTTAAAAATAAGTCAAATATACTCATTTTTGAGTACATTCGACACTTATAATAGCTCCGAATACATAAGTTTCAATTTTGAAAAAGACATGTACTAAAAAATGAGTACAAAAATGTGTAAATATTAACAAAAAGAGCAGTAGCTTGCCTACATAGGCTGCCTTCACAAACCGCGTTCACTAAATATCAACAATTTCAACCAAGACTTACCGGGAATCGAACCTAGATCTTCAGGAACCGCAGTTCAGTGCCTTATACGTTGTACTAACAGGGCGGCGTGAAGAATTTAAAAAAGATATGCAAAATGAATGGGAAGTAAGATAATTGAGTTCTAATAACTCAGTTTTCATTTAAGCAATCGACATCAAATATTGTTTAAAACCATCTTCTTAACAAATCTTTTAAGTTTGTCAGGTCGCTTTGTTAAGATGGCTTGAACAGAAGCTGCTATTAGCAATATGAAATCACACTGCTCATTTTTGAGAAAGCACGATTACGTCCTCGCTCATTTACGATGCAATTGTACTCAAAGAAAAACGAGTATATTCAGGTTCTCATTTTTAAGTACCTTTTTTATACTGTGTGAGCAAGGGGTCACTTCAGAAGCGCGGGACTCTATATGGAGTGACACTCGTCGCACACCCCTAAAGCCTCTACTTGACCCAATTCATGAAGAATGCCAATGCCCTCAAAAGTTGGAATTTTAAGCAGGATCATCAACAGTCCATCTGCGAACAGCAAAAACTGTGAAGCCGCATGTCCGAGAATAAGTCAGTTTATAATCCCTTCCCCACAACAACGCACAGGCACAACAGTTTGATGGGGGCATTCCTGGGTTTTAACTTGTCCTGTCTGCTACACCCAGCGAATATATTAAGAAAATATGTTTTATTTACTACAGAGAGATGGGGTATAGAGACCTTTTGGCTCGCAATATGAGTTCACTTTATTTTCTTTCATGGGTTGTCTAATGTGGATTTTGAGGTAAGATTATCCCTGGAACGAATCCAAAGAAATGCTGTTTGTGCATAAAAAAACTTTTTTTTATCTGATTCTGTTCTTCCTTATCTATCTTCCAATACGAGAGTGCAGCTCAAGAAAATAATGGCGCCCTGCCAGAAACGCGAAAACGGACTCCGTTTCGTAATTTACTTCACTTTGCTGAAACGAAGGAATTTCATATTGCATTTTTCTTATTCGCGAACGTTCCTTTACATCTATTCGCTTTATTGTCTTTTCGTTTTGTTTGCTTTTTTTTGTTCATGTGTCCAATTAAATCGCCCGCTTTTCTGTACTATGCGGACTGGATGGAACTGTGAAACTGTATTTCACGCTGTAATGTTCGGTGAACTATGAGTTTTGAAGGAATTCAATTGTTTTATTATACGTCTGGAAATGCATCGCGAATTTTCCTTAAAAAATACTGTCAGAAACTACAGATAGGACCGAAACAGTACTTGCTGGTTGCAGCATTGTCGATGACCTTTCTGAAGACAGAAATTTAAAAATTATAAATTCTTTTAATATTAAGCAATTAGTTTACTATGTAATTATTTCAAAACGAAAATTACTTTAAAAGACCGTCAAAAACTACTCTGTTAAAAATAATTACTTACAAATTAGTAAAATGTACTCATTTTTGATTACGTTGGATGCTTATCATAACTCCAAATACAAGTTTTATTTTTGAAAAAGACATGAACTTAAAAATGAGTTAAATAATAATAAAGAGCAGATGCTTTCCTACTTAGGCTGCCTTCCTAAAATCACTTTCAATAATTTTCAACCATTACAACCAGGACTTACACGGGAATCGAACCCAATCTGTCTACCTGATGTCGTCCGCACCGAAGTCAATGATCTTATCCGGTGTACTACAAGAGCGACGTGAAGAAGTTGTAAACAGAAGTAATGTTAAAAAGGCGTGGCAAAAGAATGGGAAGTAAGATAATTGAGTTGCAACAACTCAGTTTCCATTTAAACAATCGACATAAAATATTGTGTGAAACCATCCTGTGAAACAATATTTTAAGTTTGAATGGTCGCTTTGTTAAGATTGTTTGAACAGATGCTGATATTAACAATATTAAACCATACTGCTAATTTCTGCGAAAGTACGATTACTTAAATTTGTGTACGTCATCGCTCATTTGCGATACAATTGTACTCAAAGAAAAAAAGAGTACGTCCATGTACTCATTTTTAAGCACTTTTTTTTTTTTACAGTGTACAGAAATTTCAGAACAGTGCAGACTGAATCCCTTTTGCTTATAAACTTTTAACCGATAACTTGTAATTTTTAAAAAAAAAATATTCTTTTTCAGATTCTAAGTAACTAAGTAGTTCGCTATACACCACAAAGGCCTCTATACATATCTATGAAAATATGAACAAAAACTACAGACATCAAGTGCAGTGGATGTGCACCATTGCTTATGAATTTTCTAAAGTAAACTAAGAATTATAAAAAATTAATGACATTTATAGGAACTCTGCAAGTCGATGTTCGCACTGAGAAGGAATTTACATTAATAAAGATTATAGACTCGTGGAGTATCTGTTACTTCAATGGAATAGTTAATTTTATATTAATGATGAATTAAATATTAGATTGAAAATTTGACAGCCTGGGGCAAGATTGATTCCAATCCGTGATATCAGTATATTACTGTGACCAGGCCCTTCGCACCGGGGGAGTCCGACCCCCCCCCCCCCCCCTCCGCAATAATCTGGAAACCCTAAAGTTGGGAATTTCAACTACTAAAAACCCCCGAGTTGGTAAAATTTATGTCTGAAGAAAATTAATATTAGCAAATGAAAGCTATGGAAGATTAGAAATTGCCCAACTTGTATGAGTACATTTAAATTAGACATCGGAGCGGATACTGCATTGGAATATGGGTGCAACAAATCAATGTTTGTTGTGAGAGAACTGTTTAATATTACCTAAATATATATATAAAAAAAAGATGAAAAATGTCGATAAGTTGGAATTGGGAATTTTTAGCGCTGTTGAATTGAGAATTTCGAATAGTTGTGTTGAGAATTTGGAATCGTTAATTTGGGAAATTCGAATCTTTAAGTTGAGAAATTTCTTGTTTAACCCCCCCCCCCCTCCCCCACATATTTTTTTTGGTGTAAAGACACTAACTGTGACCATGTATACTATGTAAAAGCGTCTTCTAAGATGGCTTCACATAATATGTAAATTAATAGTACGATACCATTATAATAGTCAAAAAGACATATTTTCTTTAGTTCAAAAGCAATATAACTGGATATATTGTAATATAGTGAACGTTAAGTCCACGTTTAATAAAGTTTAGTTAACCATCTGAAAAAAAAAATCAAATATACAGGTTTGTGGATTTCACTGTAAATATTTGCGCAAGAGTTTAATACATACAATTTCCAATTATTTTTAAATATTTTTTAAAAATTCAATTGAAAACACTGAGCTAAAATAGACACTGGATGAGAACTTAGCGTGGCGTCCACTTAACACCTGTTTGAGAAAAGTAGAAAAAATTACACTTTTTTGAGCGAAGGTAGAAAAAATAGTCCTTTTGCATAGGTTTGCGTAGATTTAAAAACACATTTCCGGATTTCAAAAATACACTGTTACACATTTAATGTTTTTCCATTCTCACTTTCTTACTTACAAGAAAAAAAAAGACAAAAGGATCCAAAATAATCCAGTTTTAAACCTGTCTGCGGCTCCAAGTGAGATCCCCGCATAACAAAGGTAGAATGTTTTCTGAACCTTCTATTCTAAATAGTATGCTTCAGCGCGGCACGGTGAAGTACATTGTTGCTGAATGGGAATCCTCGCTCCAGTGTTCATAATATTTTTAGCTCAGTGGTTGAGAAGGATCTCAAAAGTTCTCCCAAAAAGTTTTGCATTTTTAAATATATTTCAAAGTTTCAATTTTGATTAACTTTACTATTACTACGGTAAGTAAATTAATAGGCACGTGAGGTATTAATAGGCAGACATATGAGCAATTGCTAATCGGAAATATGAGTATTTTTTATTTGTATAATGAATTATTTATTCAGTGATGAATACAGTAACATTTTAGAACGTAGATGTGTTAATTATACAGGGATAACCCTGTACTTTTAACAGACCTGTGCCTGTGCACAGCAAATTAATTTCGGAAGGTTCACCAAACCAAAATACTTGTTGAATATAATAACAGATACTATTTCTAGTTTTTTCAAAAATATTCAAGAAGTAAAACACGGTAACCTCAAAAATTAAAGGAGTTTCAGGCTTAATAATAATCTTTTATTTATTATGAATATTCTGTTTTCAGCAAGAAATTCTTTTAAAATTTATCAATTTAGTTAAGTGCACCCCAATATAGAAAATAATTATTTCACAAATGCGAATATTTCGAGCCTCAACTTTAAAAAAAAAGTATTTTAAATACGACATTTCTATTGTATAATATTTTTAGTAGTAAGAATAACAAAAAAACAATACTTTTAAATATTTCAAAATAATCGCCATAAATTTAATAAAAGGAAAAAAATACCTCTACATAGTAATTAAAAAACATTTTGATTAACAAAAAATTATTATCGTATAAAAGAGAACGATCTCTTTAAAATCAAGCCAACTCTTCATAGTTTAATCATATGTTTAGTAGTTCATGCAGAAAATAAACGTTTAACATATTATGCATGCTATTCTAATGTTTACTTATATATTTTTAATCACAATCCCATAACTTAACGGAAATAAGGATTAATTATTTCAAACCAACCTAAAAACGTCTCCTATGCGTTTTATACGACATTTCCTTTCTTTTTAATACGCTTCAGATCTTATTGCCCAAGCACGAATTGAATTCTACCTGATAGTTCCTTTTTCTCTGGTTAAGTGTAGGGGAAAAGGGAAAAAAAAGATACACGGATGGGAAGATGGATGTTTTTTCCCTAAGATAAAAGCACAAGGGAAATCGATAAAATATAGATAAGTCTGTTCTTTGGATTGGTTCTATTAAGCCGTTTATCTTATGAAAAGATGGCTGTGGTTGTACTTTAAGTACATTTTGTTATAGTAATTTTGGTTTGAACTGTACATTGCTTTTTTTGTATCATGGTTTGATAGCTGTGTGTTGCTAGGAAGGCGTCTGATTTTCGAATGCAAAACTCGTATTGTATGGTTTGGGAAAATGGGTTTAGGAGAAAAATGTGTAATAATATAAATTTCACATTGTTAAACTTAAATTTTGCTTTCTTTCACTGTAACAAATAGGTATTCAAAAATAAGTAAAATGTACTCATTTTTTATTACAATCGATGCTTAATCATAACTTCGAATGCACAAGTTCCATTTTTGAAAAAGACATGTACTCAAAAATGAGTAACAGTGAATAAAAAGATCAGTTGCTTACCTATAGGCTGCCTTTATAAATAACTTTCAATAAATATCAACAATTACAACCAAGACTTAATGGAAATCGAATCATCCAGATCTGTAAGCACCGCTGTCCAGAGTCTTATCTGTTAAGCTACCAGGGTGACGTGAAGAAGTTATAAACATAATTTTATTTTAAATGATTTGCCAAAATAATGGGAAGTAAGATTTTTGAGTTGTAATAAGTCAGTTTCCATTTAAGCAATCGACATCTTCGAGCATGAATGGACTGTAGTAGAGCGAATATGACGTCATAATCAGGAAACCAACATCTCAAACCGAATGGCCTCGGACACGTGACTTCTTTTCAAAAAATATCAATTAAAAAATAATCACGATTGGCTGATGAATTGGAAAATGTGTAACAGTGAAAATTTATGAATGAAATTACGTATTTAACCACGTGTCTTAGGCCATACATGTTGGCCTCACTTTGATGTTAGCGAGATTAGAAAGATATGTTTTCTCTACTATGAAGGATTCATGCTCGAAGATCGACATCAAATAATGTAGAAAACCATCTTATGAACAAATAATTTAAGTTTGTGAGATCGCTTTGTTAAGATGGCTTGAACAGAAGCTGAGATTAGCAATATTAAATCATAATTGTGAAAATGCAGTTACTTAAATTTGAGTACGGCATCGCTCATTTACGATGCAATTATACTAAAAAAACGAGTACGTTCATGTACTCATTTTTAAGAACCTTTTGTTTACATTGTTCCTTTATTAAGAATTACTTCGTTAAAGGGATACATGTCAGCGAAAAATAATATTTCTGGGCGATTTAATCAAGCTAGACAGGCGATTTATTTGAGTATACAAAAAACCCCGGGATAGTTCAATGAATTGTTTGAAAGCGTTATATTTTCGAGATATTTTTTCCGCATCAATTCGGAAAAGCTTGGCAACCATCGATTCGAATCTTATGCTATCCATAAAATCAAGTTTCATAACTCCATTAAATGAGGTAAAACATCAAATCCCAAAACGAAAATTATTCTTTTAACAGCAATTCTAATCTAACATTACGACGGAAATTCTACATCCGAATCACCTGTAAGCGCTTAACAGTGTCCTCATATGCTGGGGGAAAAAAGAAGCCTCATAAAAAGGTGATAGAATTTTAACAGGATTAGCTTTTACATATTTCCGTGAAACATGATGGACAATGGAGTTTAACGATCAGTCCAAAACAGATATTACTGTGCTTGACCCCTTTTATCAGATTTTAACATACCCAAATAGCACGACCATATGGGCCTAATTGGATTAGTAATGGGTTATACATGTGGGCCCTGGTGGGTAACCCATGTGGATAAATAAAGAAACGACCCCTTCTGTTCTAAACTGACATAGTTGTGTTTTCCCCACATGGTCCCTAAAGGGCTTTCTCAACTGGGCTCATATGGGATTACATATCTAGGCCCTCGTGGGAAAACCCAACTGGGCCATTTTAGAACAAAAGATATTATTTATTTATTGATCCATGTGGGCTGCCCATCAGAGCCATATGGATAAACTCTATTGCTCAGTACGGTAAATTCCATATCAGTCCATGTGGAGAAACCCAACTGGGCCATTTTAGAACAAAAGAGATTATTTATTTATTGATCCATGTGGGCTGCCCATCAGAGCCCATATGGATAAACTCTATTGCTCAGTACGGTAAATTCCATATCAGTCCATGTGGGGAAACCCAATTGGGCCAGTATCGAACAAAAGGGGTCGTTTCTTTCTGGATCCGTATGGGCAGTCCATCTGGGAGCATATGGATAAGCTGTATGCTCAGAATGGGAAATTCCATTTGGGTCTATGTGAGTCAACCCAAATGGGCCAGTAGAGAACAAAAGGGGTCGTTTCTTTCTGGATCCATGCTAGGCTGTCCATCAAGGCCCATATGGATAAAATCTATTTATCAGTATGGGAAATTCTATGTGGGGCAACCCAACAGGGCCAGTATAGAATAAAACGGGTCGTTTCTTTCTGGATCCATGTGGACTGTCCATCTGGGCCCATATGTATAAACTCTATTGCCCAGTATGGGAAATTCCATATGGATCCATGTGGGATAACCCAACTGGGCCATTATAGAACAAAATTGTTCCGTTTCTTTCTGGATCCGTATGAGATTATGTCTATTGTCGCATGGTTATGTCTATATTCCATCTGGACCCATATATAAGAGATTGTGTTTATATTCCGTCTATGAATGCTCGTCTATCGATTCGTCTATGAATCTGCGTCAAATTTACATTTTTGTTCATTTAAAGACAACACTTTTAATGATATAACGTACAAGCCAAAGTCCTGCTATAAGGATGTTCCGGAAGCGCATTTGTAAATAAAAAAATGTACAGTTAGAATTATTTTTTTTTGCTCCAATTCAAAATATTCTGGAGGAAGTACTGCCGGAAGTCCTACCAGCCGTACGCTGAGTCTTTCCAAAACATTGTATTTTTTATCATAAAATCTATACAAAATTCTGTTTGGAAAGTGGTAGTATATACTATTATTGTTGCCCTAATACGAATATAAAAATACTAATTCCTTTTCCCCTAAAATGTCTGAAAAAAAAGTATCTCCCGAGCCAACATATCCTATTGGATCTATTTTCATGTTTTTCATGATGGAATGATATCACATGGGGAGTCCATCCTATACATTTTCATTAAATTCAAGAATTTTTCCAGAAATAATGCAAAACAATTTAAATGAACTTTGCGTGTTAATTCTTTTTTCCATTTAATAAAGGCATGGTTATGTCTATTGTGAATTACTAACCCCGAGCGAAACACGGGTATTTTTGCTGGTTGAAATAATTTAAATTTAGGTAGGTAAATAAATATGCTAAGCTCTTTTAGTCTTAAACCAAAGCCAAATATAATTACAAGAAAAAATTGCTTAAACTAAATATAATACAGGGAGATTATATAAGAAAATTCCCATTTTGAAGTGCTATATCTCCGAAACCAAACAACTTAGAGCACCATTCTACAAATTATTATGAAGGGGACGTTTTGAAGTATCATTTGTTTGACACGATATGTAGCTGGGAACGTTCTTTACCGCACTTTTGATTCAAACTTGTGTCTTTGAAAAGGCAACAAAAATCCTGTTCGTGTTACGAGCAGACAATAATTCTGTTTGTATGAATATAAACAACACAATATCTTTTATAGTGCAATGAAAGACGGTCATAGGTGACATTACTTTCTAAAAATATGTAAACTTCAAAATAACCTTTTTATGATGATTTTTAATATAGCGTTCTAATGTGTTTGGTTGCGGAGATATAGTCTATCAAAGGTGGGATATTATTTTATAATCAACTTTTATATCCATTTTTTTATTCATAATTCTACAAAGTCAATTTTTTTTCAATTGTTATTTTTTCTTGGTATTTGCAATCTTCACCCTCTAAGTGTAAGTAAATAACTTTTTAATAAGAAAGTTATCGTATAAATGTTTTAAATTTAAGCAATAAGCATTTTTTTTATTTGTTTGAGATTGTATCAAATACATCAATTAAAATAGAAACTCTGTATTATAATTCACAGTTAATTAACCAATTAAAAAATTCTTGGCATCAACACTTTCCGCTCTTAACACATGCTAATAAATTTCTCAGCCAAAATTTCTGAATCCTCTCAAAAGCGTTCTTTTTATAAGAACAAAATTAACGACACATTATGGTACATATTTAAATTTAAAAGATAAATGTAATTAAAATCATCAACATTCCGAAATAAAAAAAAAAGTATTCTTTGTCTAAAGCTGAATTAAATTCTATAAAAAGAAATCTAAGAATATCTTCTTTTTCTACTCCAATTCAACTTCCAGCAGTTAAAATACGATAACCCTGAAACCTATCATCACATTGGCGATTAATTCTCATTTTGGCACGGATCCAAGTCCTAGTAAATATATCAGCATCATGGAGGGAGGGGAGTGCACTAAACTTCTTTAAATTTAAAATCAGATATCGGATATCGTCCCTGTATATGAAACAAAAAATTTGAGATATTCAACTTCATTTTTACTGGAGGGACGAAAGATTTTGTTGTTTAAATTGAAAATATCATCATGGTCGTAATTTTTAAGATTCATTTTATATTTATTTTACATTATATGTCTTTTTTTTTAAACAAACCAAACAAAACAGATAATCTTTAAAAAAAACGATTTAAGGATGCGGTAAAAATGCATTAAAAAGTAAAAAAAATATTTTTAATTTTACGACCAAGTGGAAAAAATTTAATTATTTAATATCATGTTTATACATATTACAACTTTTCGAAATCGGCGCAAAAATTTTGGTATGATTTTTTTATAAATTGGCACCAACTTCAAAAAGTTGTGATAAATATAAAATTGATATTAAATCAATTTTTTTTCTATTTGGTCGTAAAATTAAAAATTATTTTTTACTTTTCAGCAAATTTTCCTTAAGTCGGTTTTCCCTTTTTTTTAAAAAAATATTTTTAAGCAAAGTGGATTTTTTTTCTATCCAACAAAAAAATAATTTTCGACATTTTTTTTTCAAACGGTAGTTTTCCGGATAGTTAAATGGCAGATAACCGAATATTTTTTTCAAATGGCTCTCAATTGAAACATTTCCTATCCATCAAACAACAAAAAATTTCCAATTATCTGAAGTAGAACCGAAATCCTGCGAGAACATACATAAAAAAAATACATAACAGTCGAATTGATAACCTCTCGACTTGGCGCGCGATTTGGCGGTTTTAATTTAAAGTTTTTGGCGGTTTCATTTTGAAGTTTTGGTTGGCGCGCTGTCCAGTCGGTTAACAATACATTTGTGATGGTCCCTTCAAGTTGCAGATATACATTTACACGGGTTTTGCGATCGCTTTAGTTATAAGATAACGCTACTGGCTGTAAAGCAAAAGGTCCCCATTTTATGTCAGCTTAGTGCATATCGCTTTACATTTAATAAGGCACATATTTAAAAAACAAATTTTGAAAAGTACATATTTTAATAAATTTAGGTGAACTTGAACTCTTATTTACAATTTTTGGTACAACGATTAGGTTTCCGAACACTTTTCGTAAAGTATAAAGGCTATAGAAAGCAGAAGCATATATTTTCATGTAGATTTTATCCTGTTATAAACCATCAGTTGTAGTAGTGTACTCGATTCATAATCGTAGGCTTGTGGGTTCGAATCTGGGTTCTCTGGGTTCCGGGTTCGAGTGCAGAGAGCTCGTGATCAGAAGAGTTCTAGTCTAATGTCTCGTCAAAAAATAAAAACTTCTACCGTGTATAAAGGACTAGTGCACATTAAATCTGTAAAATTTCAATTGAAGGAGAAAATTTCAGAAGGGGTTAATTAACATTTTTGAAAAGAAAAATTTAATTTTTATATATTTTAATATTATGTATATAATTTTATAATTTAATTTAATATATTAATCTTATATATATTTCTCTTACGCGGTGATCGAAAAACGCATTATTTCTATATGTGGAATGGCAACACGAAACTTTTGTTTACATCAACAATCGCGGTCGCCATTGAATGGCCGCGCTATTTAAAAATGAATTTTAGGATTGCCTAGCCATTTTGATGTCTCGATATTTTAATGTTTTTCGAAGAATGAGTTGAAGCTGTGCTGCTGCAGTGTATAAGAAAGCGTCTTCGATGATCCAGCGAAAGCTAAGTCAGACGAACTTTTGTTTACAAAATCAACAATCGTGGTCGCCATTGAATCGCCGCGCTATTTGAAAATGAATTTTAGGATTGCCTAGCCATTTTGATGTCTCGATATTTTAATGAGTTGAGCAAGAAAGTTTCTTCGAAGATCCAGCGAAAGCGTAGATGATCGCTATTTGTAGAAGTTGATAATTTCGGGTGCATGACGGAAGTTTGCGAATTTTGTGGGGCCTTCTTCGGGAAAGTTCGCCTGCCACATTTATTAAAGGATTTGTTATCTGACAATACAGGCGAAGGAAAAAACTATCGCAAACATATTAAGGAATATAATGCTGCCTTTGCTTTTGCGTCAATGGGTGCTGAAATTAAATCTCCACCTGGAATAGGACCATATTGTTTCCATATTCATGGACAGATTTATCACATGGTTTCTCCCTTATATGCAACTGAACAGAAAAGGACTGAAACAACTAATCGACGTATGAATAAAAATAGTGGATGTTTCCGCAGCATTTTGGATAAATTAGATGTTTTATTGAGAGAAGTAAATCCATTTGCTGAATCATATCTTCAAATGCACCAATTAGCCAAAAGTAATCCTACGGCAGACGTCAAGTTAGTTTTTTTGGAAATTCCAGCTTAGATTTACGACAGTACAATGCATCTATCCTATAGGTGAACATTGCCAAAGGATTTCGCCTATGAATCAGTGCCCAAATCCTATGGTATATCCCCTACTTTTTCTCGAGGAGAATTCGGTTGGCCGAGCAAGTGGAAGAAAGGCGCACTGCCAAACGCATTCAAGTTACACAATTGCAGTATTACCCTTACAGGCTGGCAGTGCAAGAGGAATTTAGTATTTTGCGGAAAACTCTTTTAGTAATACATTGTTGATACCTACATGAAAACAGAAGATTCCCGTTTAAATTATTGCACCTAAACCAAGAGAACTTGAGAATTGAGCTGTACCAAGGTCTTTTACTGAAGTATGTAATAGTTTTCAGCAAGCGTGTAGAGAGCTTGGGTTTCTGGACGGTGCTCAACATTGGCATGATACATTCAGCGAGGCATCACAAAGAAGAATGCCACGTCATTTACGAATGCCCTTTGTTGTTATTTGTGGGTTTTTTTAGAAGTAGAATGTATACCTTCACTATGGACACCGCATTGCAATGTTCTTTGTGAAGATTTTGTGCACCAGTACTCGCAAGAAACTGGAGTACAATATCAATATGCTTCTTCTGAAATTAATGAACAAGAAGAAGCTGAAGGTCGACTCAACATTGAAAAGCTCAATGCTGAACAGAAAATTGTTCTTGCAATGGTTCCAAGTGCTGTGTATGAAAAAAAGACGCCTAAACTTTTTTTTTAGATGGGCCAGCAGGAACAGGAAAGACTTTTGTGTATTCTACTTTATTGCATATAAAATGGGGCCAGGAGAAAGGAGACCAAGCAACACATGTTGCATCTACTGGAATTGCTGATACGTTGTTAAGTGGAGGACGAACTGCTCATATAACTTTTAAGATGACCCTTATCTTGAAGCAACATTAACCTGTAATTTAAAACCCAATACACCTGAAGCACGAATATTCAAATTAATTATTTGGCACGAGGCACCTATGTATATGCCCTTTTGGCTGTTGACAGACTTTTGAAAGATTTGACTCATTGCTCTGAGCCATTTGGTGGAAAAGTTGTGCTCTTAGGCGGAAATTTTCGTCAAGTGTTACCTGTAATTCCTAGAAGTTCCTGTGTTTTGACAATTGCTAGCTGCTTGAAAAAGCATGCTTTGTGGACTGAATTTCATGTTTTGTATCCGAAAATATGCGTGCTCTTCTAAAGAAAGTGAGTTTGCAAAATGGTTGTTCAGTTATCTAGCAATACAAGATCCAATTAAATAACTGTGTGATGATCTTGATTTTTTAACAGATGGATTTTCTATCGGACAACAATATGCCTTTTTCGTTCAGAAGAAAATAATTTCCAATCCGTTTAGATTTTTCTATGACTGTTAATAAGTCACAAGGCCAAACATTCAACGAAATCTGTTTAGTTTTATCCACACCTGTATTTAGTCGTGGGCAATTGTATGTTGGTCTTTCAACAGTGCGATTATTTAACTATGTTACAATATTAGCTACACATTCAGAGACATACAATTGTGTGTTTAAAGGTTCTAACGTAAGTAATTTTCTGTTTAAACTATAAAATTTAGGGAAACTTTTACGAATTTCTACGTAGTATCTGCCAACCGCAATGTTTATATGTAGTTTTTAATTATATTTCCTTTCAAACAAACAGTTATGTCATTAGAAATTGTAATTCATCAACCCTTTGTCAACAAAGCATACACAACAAGTCTGTTTAATCATGTTTTTTGTTTACATTCTTATTATACCTTTGAAAAAAATTTCAGCTTTCCGAGTTTCAATTTTGATTTATATTACTAAAAATGTTTTTTTGCTAGGACACATTATTATTGTGTCCTACCTTATAGCGAGCGAAGCGAGAATTGGTTTGCGAAGCAAACCAAAGAGGATTGCATAGCAATCCTCCGGGGGTTGGCGGAGCGTCAGCGGAGCAGGGGGCAGAGCCCCCTAGTATATATGGAAGCTTTAAGGACATATCCGCCTTCCTTCAAAATTGTGTGGCTCCAAAGCAAAAAAAAGTCAGCATGAAACCTTCATCAAAATTGTCAAATTGAAGGTTTTTTGACGGTTTTATAAAGGATATTAAAACAAAACACTGCAGGGTTTTTTTTAAGTTTTTAATTTTCCTGCATAAAATCTTTAAAATATATGCATTTTCCCTTCATGATTAAAAATTGAAGGTTTTTTGCAGGTTTTTATGAAGGATATTGAAACAAAAACCTTTAATTTTATAGATCTTCAAAGAAACTGCAGTTTTCCTGCATAAAACCTTCAATTTCAAAATTTTGATGAAGGTTGTATGCCGACTTTTTTTGCTGGGTCTGCATAATTTATTTAAGCAGATACAGAGTAGTAAAAAGTAGTTTTCACCTATAATTTCTCGATTTCATTAGGCGAACCTAAATGCCAAATATGCGTAAACGCGCCAGTTATGTTAGCCTACCACCACCAATTACGCTCACGGTCGATGAATAGAAAAACATTTTTGTGCCAATTTTTTCCTTGACGGCCAATAATGGATGCTCAACGGAAACCGAACATTTTCTTCAAGAATATTCTCAGTGAAACAGCTGTTAATCTTGGAAATGTATTTTGCTCAGTTAACCCCTCCTTCCACTTGCCCCTTCAATTTCCCACACGAGGCCTCCGTGGCCGAGCGGTTAAAGGCGTCAGCTGGGAATCCGAGGATTCCTGGTTCGATCCTAGGCGATGGACTTGACTAAGAAAAGTAAAAAAGCAGTGATTTTTGTATCGGAGGGTTGCCAGCTTCGCTACAAAACACTAAAAAAGTCGTCCAGAACATCCGCCACAATTAACGGCGTGTATACGGGACTGGTTCACGATAAATTTTGTAAATGCAAATGCAAACCTACCAGGTTCGATGCATTTCCTGTAGTTCGGAAGACTCAAGGAGAAGGGACATCTTATTAAAAACTTAACTAGTTTTTATTTACATTCCCAAACAATACTTTTTGTGGAGGAGCTGAATTTTACACAACCATACTCAATGGCGGCCTAATGCTCTCTCTGTTCGAAATCCGAACCGAAACTTTTCAAGTGGAAGATGCCACATTCCAAACCCAAATGGGGCCTCTCAGCACAGTGAATCATCCCCCAAGTGGGCCGGTCTGCAACATTCTCCCACCTTTGAGTTTAAACTTGTAAACTCAAATTTTACTTACTACAGCTCTCCCCACAAAAGCAAAGTCAAATATACAAAAAGGATACAAAAATATATACAAATACACTCATATTGTTCATTGAACACAAAAACAATGAATTATTTGCTAACTAAAAGAATGCCTACTAATTAATGCCAAAATATATATACATATAAATTTATATGCAAAAAAAAGTATAAATTGAAAAAAATATTCTAAATATTAATTCTCTAAAGTTTTTTGCTTAATATCTCATATGATCTGGTGCATTCACAGTTCGTCCACTTTGGCACGTTACCAGCGATAGAGTTTGTTGTGAGATACAAAGAGTCTTAAATTTCTAAATATGAAGAGAATATTCAAAATACAATTTGTTTCACTACATCATTATGTACAGTTAACACTTTTTAGTTACTCAGAACTAATTATCTCTTCATTTAGAATTTTACACTAGAAGGCCACTTGGATTCTGACTTTCAGAGACAAGATGGACCCTCCCACCATTTTAATTGTTTCAACTTTTCAGTTGAACAACCACGAGACTCGAGGTCGGCAGCTTTTTATACACCTGGTATATTATGCCAGAACTGAGGAGGATCAGTCACAGAAAGAATGTATTTAATTCGATTTATCACTAATGTGCACCACTCGGTCATCGTACTCCGAAAACTGTAGAAACTGTTTCTAACAGCTGAAGAAGTGTCCATCGAATAGAATGGACGAATTCCAGTGATCCTCAAGTCACATAAACTTGGGATACAATCATCAACATTTAGAAGATTGGAAGTTGTGGTAAAAACACTGGGCACTAGATTCAAACGATGGTTTATGGTGACACACAATTGAAATGGTGAGCATTTTACACCAAAACAAACATTTGTATGACGATAAGTTATTGACTTACCCGAGTTTACACTATCAGATGCACTAAGTAGAAGGTTTGGCACTTTTTCCAAACATTGATTCGGAGACGATAATCCCTTATGTTTACAACTTGCATCATACACAAGCCTTTCCGGCATTCGCCGCACTGGGTCGGGGGGGATGAAGTCGGCTGAGGGGGTCGCTACTTCGACCGTGAAGGAATCGTCTCGTATTCGAATAGCATCTTCATCTGTCGTCGAGACCTTCAATACTGGGACGGGGGGGGATGGGGGCGGCTGAGTGGGTCACAACCGCGGCCGGGAATGAATCTCCTCGGATTCGAAGGGCATCTCCATTTTTCGACGAGATCGTCAATTCTTTTAGATGTATTGTAGCTCGGACACGGCAAGCTATAAGCTCCTCTTCATGGACTTCGGCAGCGTAATATTCTTGATTGAAGTCGTTTTGGCTGCATCCCTCTTCCTGACTCTGCAGGAGTTCCAGGAACACAACGTCTAGGGCAAAGAGTTTTTTGGCTTTTTCTTCTAGCTGTTTCAAAGCTATTTGGACATTCACGGCTTCAGCCATTTCCGTTATAAGCTCACGTAAGAGCTTAACGGCCTTTGTGAAAGATCCTCGCACGGCTGTGCGTCTTTGTTTGAGAGATTCCATTGTCTCTTTTTCCTCGAGTCCCTGTTCGGGCGCCATAATTTTGTAAATGCAAATGCAAACCTACCAGGTTCGATGCATTTCCTGTAGTTCGGAAGACTCAAGGAGAAGGGACATCTTATTAAAAACTTAACTAGTTTTTATTTACATTCCCAAACAATACCTTTTGTGGAGGAGCTGAATTTTACACAACCATACTCAATGGCGGCCTAATGCTCTCTCTGTTCGAAATCCGAACCGAAACTTTTCAAGTGGAAGATGCCACATTCCAAACCCAAATGGGGCCTCTCAGCACAGTGAATCATCCCCCAAGTGGGCCGGTCTGCAACAATAAATCTGATCGGGTCCAAAGTCCCGGCGTCTATTGAAGGCGTTGGGTGCCAGTTCAGGTGTTTCCTCGTCATCTGACCATCGTTCTAAAATAACGAGGTGCATGTATGAATGTGTGTGTGAATGTGTTCCCGGGTTTTTCCTTCGAGATAGACTCCGAACCGTTGCCAATAGTCCATTGTGCAGCTCTAGTGCGACGTTAATTAACAAAACTAAACCAATCAATTCTCTCACACATAAACAAATGCATGGAATGCCAGCCCAAGTGTTGTTCACGTCAATTAACCATAGTTAAAATTGAATTAGGAGTGTTCTCTGGTATTTACTTCCGGATAGATCCAGAACCGTCTCCAAACGCCCATTGTGTAGTTCTAGTGAGATGCTATCTCAATCAACCCACTTGTATGCGTGACTGTTTTATGAAGCGCATTAAGAGCATCCCTAGTGATTCTCGGCCAATCCCTGCCCATGCAATCACTTCGAACAAACAATAAACGGAGATCTCAGAGAGTAATAAACAGAAATAGCAAGGGTGTGTTGCCCCACTTTTCATCCCTCAAACAGCATCGAAGATCGATCAGCATGAATAAGAAATCCAAGGACAAACGGATTCGGTGTCGCACTCCGGGAGGATCTCAAATGACGATGTGCGATGTAATGGATGAAAGGGGGAAAAAAAGGGAAAAAGTGTAGATTCGCACATCTTGAGGTAAAGGGTCGTATTTCGAAAGGGAAGATTTCTCGCGTTTTTGGGGAAGAAATGGAATTTGCGGTTTGAGATACGTGAATGGTAAAATGAAATCAGCGAGATGAAGGTTCAAAAGGATCTGATGGAAATGGGGGAAGTATAAAACAAGTACATTTGATTTGATTTTCAGGGAAATTGAATGTTGGCTGGTAACAGGAGTACGCCGTGAAAATGACGTTCCATAACCTTCTTATTCAAATAGAGAAAATTCCTCCTGGCTGTTTCACCTGTTTTACTCAGTGATGATTAATAGGCATTGCATAGGTTTATTATCACTATATGGTATGTGGGTTTAGGGGCCGTCCATAAATTATATCGCACATTTATACCTTTATATTTTTGCACCTCCACATTTTTAACCCCCTCCCCCTATGTCACAATCTTTCACATATCTTAAGAGATTTAGGGAAATTTCCTCAGCAATTAACAAACTATTATTAATTAATAACTAATTACTAATTAGCATAACTGCTAATTATTAACTTGTAATTAGCGTTTATTTTTTATATTGTTTAATGTACTTGGACCCCCTCCCCTATGTCCCAAACTTTCATACTTCACAGTACCCCCACTCCCCCTTTGTCACATATCACGGTAGTCAAAATTTTCTACCAATTTTTTTTTATATCATAAGAGATTTATGATAATTCCTCAGCAATTAACAAACTATTAATAATTCAGAACTAATTACTAATTTAGCATATCTGCTAATTATTAACTTGTAATTATAGATTATTTTTTATATTGGTAAATGTACTTGGAATGGAAATATACTAGTAATGCAACTAGTTGAGCCACCCCCCCCCCCCCCCCCACTTCCCATAAATTTTGAATGTCCACTCTACTGCTACCAACAATAGCAATATAGCATGTGATAAGTTATATATATATATATATATATATATATATATACTGGCAGTTCAGAAACAAAACATTAAGTTATAGGTGGTATTTTAAATTTTATTTTACAACTCTAGTTTTCAACTACAACTATATCGATTCAAACCGGAAGCTAAACAGTTTATTTTTTGTTAATTTTTTTTGTAGTTTCTGTTGATTTCAATGCTTTTTAGACGATGTGTGTAATATCACAAAGTGTGATGTATGCGATGTCACAAAGTGTCAGCTGTTCCCAACCCGTGGTCCGCGGACTACTGTGGTCAGATTTCACAAGAAAATTTCCGAAAAGAATTTTCACAAGAAAATGAATTTCCCATAAATAGCTTTAATTAGCATTGTTTGACCCTTTCAATGTCAAACAATGTTAATTAAAAAAAAATTAAAAAATGTTAATGTTACGATTTTTTTTTTAAAAATTATGAAATTCTGAGTGTTCTTTCTTCTCAAAAACACAACTTTTCCGCACTAATGTGAAATCCATTTTTGAAAAAATATTTCTTTGAGACCTTACCATACTGAACATTCTTCCTTTTTTTTAATATTTATTGGTACCTTTTAGGTTATTTTCTTGTTAAAAAATTTAAAAACGTTTACTAAGCGTATTCGATCTCAATCTTATTCCTATCGATATCCACTTATCTTAAGATAGGTGTAACAAATGTATGGTATTGTCTGAACTTAAATTTACACCCTATCTACGTCTACATCCATAAATGCGGATTCGAAGAAAAAGAGTTTGATAAAATGTTTATTCTAGGTTTCTAATTCCACGTATGAACTTCTTGGAAAGTAAATATATTTTTTAAAACACGATTAATGCCAAAATTTGAAAGTAAAATTTCGTCATGTATGTCATTTTTATTTCATTTGGATAATAACTAACAGTTAGAGCTAATATCTTAATGAGTACTAATTGAGAGAGAATACTTTAAGATACCAAACACCTGCAGCTTGAAAGATATTATCTTAAATATTAAACATTTAAAATGGAACACAAGAATTGTGAGATGAATTTCCACCTAAGCAAACAAACGAAAATCCACAATCATGAATAAAAAATATAGAACCAGGGATATGATTCTGTAGGAGAAATAACAAAGTAATTAGCATACGAAACAAATGTCAGAAAACGGTTGTTTTTGAAATGCTTTTACAACTAACGTACAATGTGAGAAAGTTAGCCTCTCCCAGGGATTGATCACAGCAAGCGAGGAATTTTAAGTTTTGAATTTTTGATTATGGTTTAATATTTTTCGTGTGTTTTGTAGTAAGAAAAGGTGTTTTAAGAATTAATCTCGCAATGTGAGTCAATGCTGAGTGTAATTAGTCAAAAAAAGTATTCTATTATTAATTTAATTAGGTATTTAAAAAATTCCAAATGTCATACTTAAATGTTTATTACACGAAGCGTCAGTGAATATGGTAGTTTAAAAGGAAGTAGGTATTTTTTTATGATTTACTAGCTATTTGGCACGGCGTTACTCGAGGACAAAATGTCTTCAGCGTGGCGCCATCTGGTGGTTTTAATAAAAAGTAATTTTTACTTTAAGGGTTAGAAAGAGGATGGGGGTGGTTTTACTAAATTTCCTGTAGAAAGCGACCTTCTTATTTATTTTGATACATTTTGTTTACTGAATTGATAGGAAAATTAGTGTTTTATTGCTTTTTAAACACATATTAGCAAAATCTCTCCGACATTGCACCAGAAAGTAATCCATATAAATATAAACTTATATAGTACTATTTTAAAGAGTATAGCTAATTTTTATTAATATAGTCTTTCTCTGGTTAATTTACGGTTCTGTAACGCCCATCAATACTGGTTTAAATGGTGAGTGTAACCTCTGGATATTCTAAAAAAGTATTTTAAATGAATTTTAACATTTTTAAATGCCTAATTGAAAATAATTTACAAGTTAAATACTATAATTTCTGAAAACTAACCTTAAGGTTATTGTTAGATTATTAGTAAATTAGTGACTAAATGAAGAATGATGTACTATATTTAAATAATTTATTACAACTAAAGAGAGGTTAAATGTTAATTTTAAAATACTTAATGAGACTCCGATCGTTAAAGTCCAAACTGATATATGCGATGGGATAAACTTGGTGGAGAGATAATGCATTTTATTTCTTTAGAACATCGTTTACTTCGTGCACAGAACGGGTATTTCTGCTAGTTACTAAATACAAAACAGAAATTGTTATTGTAGATAGAATTTACATAAAAGTTACGACTTTGAAATAATTAATAAAGGATTTTTGAAACTTCTGCGTGGGCTCAATTAGTTTCGAACTCCTAAAAGCTGCCTTGAGGCTCTAAATACTAATTTCGGCCACGTTTGTTTCAGTAAACCACATCATCTTTTGTCTCAAATTTCCATCAATATTAAACAGAAGCCAATCTTCATAAATCAACAAGAAACCTTAGGTTGCGACCAACCAAACGCCATTATTCACTTTCGAACTTCAAAATTGGCATTCGCTTCCTACCGATGCCACCATCAAAAGACAAATATTAATTGAGAGCTTGTTAAAAGTCGTCGCGGGGTGCAGATCTGAAGGGCCTCCTCATTATTAGAAGAGAAAGTGAACAGATTGGGAAAAAACCAGATGAGTTACGCTTCGGGGAATAAATTCCCTTTTTAACGTGGCTTTTGAGGTTCACAACGCCGTAAATTATCGATTATCTGATTCGCCAAAAAACAAAGCTGCCGTGCGCTGTCAAAATTACGTGTGCCGTGCTTCTAAACACAAGAAGATTTTCGATCGTAATGAAGTATGGGATACATTTGGGCTTTTTCCATTTGTATTTTTATGGATGAGATTGCCACTGCGAGTGTCAGTGGTTTTGATTCAGTGTTGTTTCTAGAAAGTGTTTTATGGTTGTGTCTCTTCAGGGGGATAATTAAATTCCGAAGTGGAGTTGACCACATTTCAGAAATAAGAAAATTGATTTTCATGAAAGAAATGAAGGGTTCTTACGGTTGGTTGAATTAACGTCGCACTAAAGTTGCACAATGGACTATTGTCGACGGCTCAGGATCTATCCCAAAGAAATGACTCGAAAACACTGCCTTGTAATTTTAAAACAGAGTTATATGACAAGAACACATCTGAGATGACACCCCATGTAACCTGGCATAGGAGTGAGGACATTGGATCACAATGGATTTATTAGGCATCAGTCCTATATATTTATTTTTGGAGGGCAGAAAAAAGAAAGAGTCTGACAACCATCCAAGTAACAGATCGCTGTCTGAGAGCATGGATCCTTTATAGTAGATAAAACATAATGTTATAATCTCGCTAACATCAAAGTGAGGCCAACATGTATGACCTCAGACACGTGGTTAATTACGTGATTCCATTCATAAATGTTCACTGTTACACGATTCCCAGTAAATCGCGAGTATTTTTTAATTCATAATTTTGAAAAGAAGTCATGTGTCTTGTCATTCAGTCTGAGATGTTGGTTTCACGATTATGACGTCATATTCGCTCTACTACAGTCCATTCATGCTCGAAGATCGCTGTGCACATGCTGGGAAGCGATTCCACGCCGATCGATCGTTGCCGAGTTTATCCTTCTCACTATTCCTTTCACCGGATGATAGGTTCTTATGAATTCCATGAACAAATTTGTTCGATGTGTAAAACTTTGCATTCGAAAAATCGACGGATAGAAAATGAGAACTGAGGTTTTTGCAATTGCCTTACATACCTACTATTTTACTCAAATTCAAATTAGCTATTCAAACATTTATAAGTAGGTACCGTCAATTCCATGAAACAGAAACAGCAGTTACAGGTTGAATTAACTAAAATTTCAAATTGCGGGCTGTTTACTGAGCTATGTTATTTAAATTTATTAAATGTCAGATTTCACACATGGGACACAAAAATAGAAAGAGATCCTATTAATTGTAAGATGAAGAAATTATTGATTTTTATATCGTTACATATCTTTGTTTATTGGTGAATGATGCATTTAAAATAGGATATCAATGTGGGCTAGTAAAATGCCCATCAGAATGTCGGAATTTTTGAAAAAAAAATAGTATTGTCTAAATCAAAGGATATAATTTTATGAGTGCATGTGATATTGTTTAGATCTCATTTTAAGGTAAAAATTCGTCTTAGAACATTGCGTTAAGAATATTTTAAAATACAAATACAACGTTAAAGTACACAATAAAAATCCATCAAATCTGGACATGTTTCGGGAGATACATCTCCCTTCATCAGCAGATGTATCTCCCGAAACATGTCCAGATTTGATGGATTTTTATTGCGTATTTTAACGTTGTATTTGTATTTTAAAATAGATCTCATTTTGATTAGGCAGTCCAATGCTGGTCAAATTATTACTATTTTTTAAAATCGGAAACGAAGCCTGGATTAAATATTTCAAGATAGCTGAAGCCGTTGTCCAAAAGAGTTCAATGGATTTCAGAAAAACGAACTATGGAGACAGATTTAAACATGTATATACTTGAGGAGCGGAATACAATAGATGCCTTTATTCAGTCATTCAAACTTATCAAATTGGGTGAAGTTTAACGCTTTGCATTCCGTTGGCGCTGCTCAGGCAACAACATAACGACTCGTTCTTTTGGTTCCCTGTTCTTTAAAATAAACGAGAACAGTATGATCTGGTGTTTAAAAAACATGGATATTTTTTTCAACTTGTTCTTTTGCAGATCCCAAACAGATTATGTTTCTTTTTTTTATAAGCATAACATAAGCACATTCTAGGGTAAAGAACATCAGGATGAATAACTGTTCCCTAGAAAGAACGAAAAACGCAAAGAGCTCTTGGAGTGCAAAGGGTTAAAACCTAGAATTTAATTACAGAAGTTAAGAGCAAGAGTCTTATTAAAGTACATTTTAAAGAAACCATTTTAAAGTCTTCGACATTTTAACAAGTACTATAAAGTATTTGTTATAGTACATTTGTATTTTTTATAGTACATTTTTAACCTTTACATTATACAAAATATAGCGGAATTTTTCTATTTGATTCTAACTTCTTATTATTTCGTGCAATTAATAATCCTTTTATGGAAACAGAATGGGATACAAGTTTGTCCCCTTGAGGTGCTTCTAGAAATCAATGTTAAATATTATCTAACATATTTTAGAGTAGAAGACATGTTAACACTTCCATATATAGACACAGACCAGTGAGTGATTATTCACATAATTTACAAAATAAATACATTAAAATTACGATTGATACGAAATGTAAATAAAACTTGTACTGGAATAATTAGCTAAATTTTTGTAAAAGTATATATACACCAAGTACTTATTAATTTAATATTTTTGTTATTTCACTGTTTTTCCATTTATTTGCGTGTAAGGAAGTTTCTTACATCACTTTTTTGGGGAACAAAGTGAAACCGGAGCCAGAATGTAATTGAAAATCAAATATAATTGTTTAAACACATCCTCAATTTTGTTTCATATAGTTAATACCAATAAAATATTCAAACAAAATGAATTATATTTCACTTACATTGTGCTTTTGAGTTTTAAATTAAACTATAATGTTTCGAAGGTTGATTAAGTTTCAGAAAGAAATTTATTTCATTTTTTTCTGAAATAATGTTTTAAACTAGTACAATACAAATAAATGGTTTTCACTTGACTTATTTCTAATATAAGTAATCAAAATTCCGAAGACAGAACATAATCATAAGAAACTTTCATATAATCCGAATGTATAGAATACTCAATATAAATGGCTTTAACCATTTTTTTTCTTAATATTTTCGTTGTAAATTGAATATTTAAATTTTCTTAATTTTAAACAACTATTTTCATTTCTTCTTCTTACCCTGTATGAAATATAAAGTAATAAATATATTTTTCAGATTAAAATATTAATTTCGTTTTTTCCACTTTTTTGTGTCTTATGCACTTTTTGTTGTCTCCAGTTTCAAAATATTACAATGCTTTATATAATTGGTATGTTTGCCAATATGTTTTGAAATATCTGTCGACCTCATAAAAAAAAAATGTGGTAAAAATAAAGAATATGTGGGCTTCCATCACATCAATCTTCATTGACAAATTTGGCGCGGAAGATTTAGGGTATTCATTTCTAACATCGATATGCCGTGGGTGGAACTACTTGCTGTAGAATAAAGTAATGATAGATACGAATAGAAAACTTACCTGACGTCATTTTGGCGTTGGTTTATAATTAATATGAAACTATTACTAAAATAAGTAATTACGAAATTCAGTGAATGGTCCAGTCACGAGTAAAAACTAATCACAAAATGGCGATTGGAAAACTAATTAAATTACTATTCGGATTTGCGTATTCTTGTAAAACAAATTATGCAACTATTTGAGCATGCGTGTAAAACATATTACGCAAGTATTGCGAAGGTTGCCTCGATTTGAACTGAATTTATATTTGGCGACATTAACTTTGACGCCTTGGCGGACTCGCCCCTTATTCTTTACTTCAACCATACATGTTACTGTTATCAAATTTAATATACAAGTGTATTCTTAGATGCAACTGCAAGGTTAGAACCCAAATCAAGCATTGGAATATAAGGGTTATCGTTAGATTTCGGTCACTTAGGTATTGTACAAAATCAGCTCTTACAATTTTCTTTTAAAATTTCTATGACAAGGTATTAATAGCTGTTTTTAAGATTGATATGGGAAAATTGGATTAAAAAATAAGAACAATGACTTTAAAAGATTTTTAAAACTATATTTAACAATAAGTTATAAAAATTGGACTATAAAATCATGGGTCAAATCGTTGCAGTAATTTAGATATAACACGCACATTTGTTGTGGATCTTTCATCAACGTCGCGTTAAATTCTTTTTAACCGACTAAACAGCGCGCCAACCATAACTCAAAAATAAAACCACCAGAAATTTTAAATTAAAGCCGCCAAATCGCGCGCCAAGTCGGGAGGTTATAGATTCGATCGTTATGTATTTTTTTTATGTATATTCGCGCAGGATTTCGGTTCTAATTCCGATATTTGCACAATTTTTTTTGTTGGATAGGAGATGTTTCACTTGGGAGCCATTTAAAAAAAATATCCGGTTATCCGGCATTTAACTATCAGGAATTCTCAACCAACGGAACGTTAAAAAACAAATATTGTTCGATTTCGAAAATTCTTTTTTTTTGTTGGATAGAGAAAAATCTACTTAAGCAAAATCTGAAAAAAAATCGGTTATCCGGCTGTTATATATCCAGAAATAGCGATTAACCAGAGATTTTTAAACAATTTATCAGATTAAAAAATATGTTCATTGTTTAACAGAAGTTGTACAACAATGACATTTCGTTTAATGGCATTTATTGGCATTGATAGGGATTGTTTTACAATATACTTTATTGAGCACAAGTTGCTACTTGAGTTTCTTGGTGATTAATAATAGGGGGCGAAGCCCCCTTCTGAATTAAAAACTAAAAAGTGAAAAATAAAATAATCTTTCTAAAAAAAAAAACGACTTTAAGAAAAATGCACTAAAAAGTTTTTAAAAAAATTTAATTTTACGAATGCATTGAAAAAATTGAATTATTTAATGTCTAATTTTATACATAGAGTAATGATACAAATAGAGGAATAAAAATGCTGATTTCCGTGTGTCCATCATTGAAATCACGTGATATGTGGAAATGCCAATTTATTCATGCACCAATATTACTTGGCAGGCCTTGGCGACTTTAAGAACTAAACGAGATCGAAGTATTGTAATATGGTTTTGTGTTTAATTTTGTATTTAAATATAGTTTTTTTTGAACGAGTGGCACAATTTAAGGGAGTTTAACAGATATATTAAGGAGATTTTTCTTACTTTGTAGTTTTGAAATAATTGCATTACGTTTTTATCTAAAAAATTTACCATAAGCGAAGTTATTTCAATTGTTATTTTGTATACTTCAATAAGAGAATATGAACAATAAAACCTGAGAAATATAAAGAGTTTCGCTTCTTCGAGTATTGAACACAAATAAAATATTTTCGTTTCGTTAATGAAGAGGAAATATTTAGCGCATATTGTTTGAAAATAAGTAAATACGTACATATATGTTAAAAAGTTTAATACGGACAGAACTCCTTATCACCAAAAGAGAAAAAAGTGCGCCAAATTTGAAACTCCTGCAGATGTCTGAACGCCAAATGTGGCAGCGCTGTAACCACGTGATGTGAGTTTTTCTTTTCAATGTTGACACCGCGGCCTTACGAGAGTCTGGTAGGCGCTCTCTATTTAATATTACAACTCTCTGATTTTATACTTATTATAAATTTTTGAAGTTGGTGCCAATTTACAAAAATCATACCCAAATTTTGGCGCTGATTTCAAAAAGTTGTAATAAGTATAAAATTGACATTAAAAAAATCAATATGTTTCAATGCGTTCGCAAAATTAAAAATTATTTTTTACTTTTTAGCGCATTTTTCTTAAAGTCGGTTTTCCTTTTTTTTATAAAGATTATTTTATTTTATCTGTAATTTTGACGAAAAATCATAGTCTTTACCGTTATACTTTTGATTTTTATATTTAATTTGATTACGTTAAAATTTTCATTGAGTTATGCAAATTAAGTTTCAAATATCATCTTGGATTTTCAAAACTCTATATGATTGATACGGAAATAAACATAAAGAAGAACATCAGAGAGTAGAAATATTGACTCAATGTATCATTACTCTATGAAGATCATTTAATTTTTAACCTGAAATTTTGAAGTCGTATTCTCAGGAAATGATTTTCAACATACATTTTCGTCGGCCGTCAAATTTTCAAAAGGCCGCAGAAAACAGAAATCCAAAAACATCAGAAGATGATATTCATGAATATATTTTACTCATTAAAATTCAGTTTTTATTATTCTCATACACAAAATAATTCAGTTCGGTATTTTTTTTTCATTTTCAAGCCAAAATATTCCCCCAAATATTTTTCCCACAAATACTGCATTTTGTATAGTGCAAGGAAATACCAGAAATTTGCATATTGCAGGAAGGATTGAGATGCGACTAGCAATCTTAGAGTCAAAGAAAATGATGAATTGTACAATATGAATTATTCAGCAATTCGTATGATGGTATCCTTATTCAAGCGCATTTTGAATAACTGTTCAATATTATAGGAATTCAGCAAAACACTCTGCGCAATGAGATGAACAATGCAAAGGGAAACACACTTCCCAAAGTCATTGTTTCCATTATCTTTGGTTTTAAGTACATTCATTTGAATAAATTATATCTTTCAAAGTAATCAATGAAATTTAGGAATAAAATCGACACTTAAAAATTAAATTACGAATGGACAGAGAAGCAAGTTGAAACAGTTTTATTTTAAAGTTTTTAGGCAAATAACTTAATGCAATTAAGATAGGAAGGAAGTAAAAATATAGAGTTAGATTAATTATTAATATATAAATTATTGAGAATAAATTATATCTTTCAAAGTAATCAATGAAATTTAGGAATAAAATCCATACTTAAAAATGAAATTAAATTGGACAGAGAAGAAAGTTGAAACAGTTTTATTTTAAGGTTGTTAGGCAAATAACTTAATGCAATTAAGATAGGGAGGAATTAAAAATATGGAGTTAGATTAATTATTAATATATAAATTATTGAGAATAAATTATATCTTTCAAAGTAATCAATGAAATTTAGGAATAAAATCGACACTTAAAAATGAAACTAAATTAAGAACGGACAGAGAAGCATGTTGAAACAGTTTTATTTTAAGGTTGTTAGGGAAAAAACTTAATGCAATTAAGATATGAAGGAATTAAAAATATGCAGTTAGATTAATTAATATATAAATTATTGAAAATATATAATAATCTATTTTGTTTCACATAAAAGAAAGATAAATTTAGGTCCATTCTACGCGCATACAAATCACGTGTTTGGTATCCACAAATCGCAGAGTCATCTGCAAAAGCTCGCGCGCGTTTATCGCGTTCGTATAGAATGGGCCTTAGACATTGAGCGAATAAAAAGTGTATTGCAATATGGTTATTTTTTGCAGAATTAAAATATAAGGGGGTGTTTCGGAGCACGGCCAGAAGGGTTTACCTGAAAAGTTATTTCAGCAGACTATATAGAAATATCGATTGATCGCCATCAGAAGAAAGATAAACAATCTGTGGTGTATGATATCGCCCCACCCCTCTACTTCTTGAATTTTTTTTAACAACCCATTGATATTTAGAATATGAATAAACTTTACGCCTATGTACGCTACAGTGTTCTGGGAAATTTTCTTTCTTTTGGGTCCTCAATTGTTAAGATTCTTCGCGTTTAAGAGGCTCAAACAGGATCTGTATTATAGAAAGAATATATATATATATATATATATATATATATATATATATATATATATATATATATATATATATATATATATATATATATATATATATATATATATATATATATATATATATATATATATATATATATATATATATATATATATATATATATATATATATATATATATATATATATATATATATATATATATATATATATATATATATATATATATATATATATATATATATATATATATATATATATATATATATATATATATATATATATATATATATATATATATATATATATATATATATATATATATATATATATATATATATATATATATATATATATATATATATATATATATATATATATATATATATATATATATATATATATATATATATATATATATATATATATATATATATATATATATATATATATATATATATATATATATATATATATATATATATATATATATATATATATATATATATATATATATATATATATATATATATATATATATATATATATATATATGAATTATAAAAACACAAAATTTGGCAAAAATACATTTTAGTGGAACACAAGCTTGCAGCATATCAAATTAAAAGAAATGAAAAGATCATATCATATGATTAGAAATGTACAATTATTCTATTTTTAGTAAAATGCATTTTCAGACTTATATACTCAAGTTTATCCAAATACAAATCAAAGGTTGTGCGGGTTCATATATTTAGAACGGAAAGTTCCAATTGCGGACCATGGCAACCTTTTGTCGGAGCAATACACAATTGTGTTCTTTGAGAATATGGTAACACGGCTCCCTTCGGCCGCAATTGGGCTATTGCCATTTAGAAGACTAAAAAAAAATTGTTAAAAAAACTTTGTGTTGCTGTTACATTTACAAACAATTCAACTAACATATCTATTTTCCTATAGGTTTTATTGCGTATCAACGTTGTTAGTATAGTTTTCATACATCCATTCTTAGGAGAAAGCTCACTGTGGGGATTTTTTATTAGTGCGTTTTGGAATGGTGCGTTGATGATTTCGGAAAAAAATGTGTACAAATAAACCTTATGTTGCTACGATATGTACAAGCAACATATCTTAGCTATCTTATTTCTTATAGGTTTTATATCTTATCAAAATTGTAAAGATAATCCATAAACACCCCGCATATCTACTATTGAAATTCCTATCACAATTTGTGTATTGTTTAATTAAAAGACAAATTGACAACAATTTTAAACACTGTGGCTTCTAAGATGTCATGAAATTTAAATTTTTTTATGTATTTGTGAGTTTTATTATTTTAAGTATTTATTTGTATTTTTATTCTTAATTTAAGAAATAAATAAAATATGTATATATTTAAAATAATGATAAAAAAAATTAATCAACAATAATGTTAAACATATTTTTTTTAATGTATTGTTGCATTTTGTAAGTAACAGAGCAACGTTTTAGCTGCGTCATTGTTAAAATTGGCTTCAAATAGTTTCGTTGAGAAACAATGTTTTATTACTATAAATTCAACAACGTAAAAATCTCAACAATGGAGCATATTGTTACTGTCAGAAGAAAAAACAGATTGTGTTTCATACAACTGTTCAACTTGGTGAGAGAAGCATCTCAAAGTCAAACGAGATCTTTGTAAACCATATTTAGTGGAATACCTTTTGTGATACCTCTTGGTGAATACTCACGATGTCTGGTGAGAGTCTTCCGTTCGAGTTTGAGAACGAACGCCACTGGGAGCTTCGGGATGCCATTTACTTCAGGCCCCAGCTGCCTACCATTCTTGAGGCGGATGAAGACGTTTTGGATGTGTCTGGCGCAAAGTCAAAGAAGCGCCGCTGGAGTGTCTTGGGCACCATCTGGAGACACACCTTTAGCACCTGTTTCTGTTGTGCTTCGAAGCGCTAAAATATGCGCTTGCCTGCGTGGCGTTTGTAAATATGTTGTTGCCTGCGTGGCGTTTGTAAATATGTTGTTGCCTGCGTGGCGTTTGTAAATATGTTGTTGCCTGCGTGGCGTTTTGTGAAGATGTTGTTGCCTGCGTGGCGTTTTGTAAATATGTTGTTGCCTGCGTGGCGTTTTGTAAATATGTTGTTGCCTGCGTGGCGTTTTGTGAAGATGTTGTTTCCTGCGTGGCGTTTGTAAATATGTTGTTGCCTGCGTGGCGTTTGTGAATATGTTGTTGCCTGCGTGGCGTTTGTAAATATGTTGTTGCCTGCGTGGCGTTTGTAAATATGTTGTTGCCTGCGTGGCGTGTTGGTGCAATCTGTGTACATATGTTTTATTCTGTTGCCTGTTCATTAATGTTTATAAGTTCATTTGGATGCACAATAAACCGGTTACAATAAATGTGTTTGTTTTTCTTGTATATAATAAGTACATTAAAAAAAATATATTGCTAGAAAGTAGAGTAATTATGAAATGATTGATTAGTAATAAGAATACTTTGATTGTGATAATGGTATGGTGAAATACTTTTTTGCTTATCGAAACTATAACTGAATCCATTTTTTTAGAAACGGGCCAACTAATTACAGAACCTAATACACTAACAGCAAGAGCTTAGTTACAAGTTTCAGCTGCGTTAACGGCAGTAACAATATCTCCTCATATTTTTACCACAGAAACAAAGAATTTGAAATACTCAAAATTTACTTTTCAAATCGAAAAACATAAATTATTCGCATGTTCGCAGAATGTATTCAATGTTCGCAGAACATAAGTGGAACAGTGTGAGATAGACAGAACTATATTCAATAATAAATACGCTTTGAAAAACCTACGAACAAATTTTTACTTTTCTTGAGTTACAATAATAATAGATATAACGTTGCCACATACTAGAACTAAATACAGAAAATAAACAGTCGTTGCCAACTTCATCCAACATCCCCTCTCAACGACTATATGTACAATACACTACTATATATAAGGAAATACATAAATATACAATGTTTACAAAAAAACCAATCAAGGAAACTATTTTACGAGTTTTAACAGCCTCGAGCGGTTTTGTTAAAATGTCCGCAATCATACTTTCTGTAGGGCAATAAACCACTTGTACGAGTCCTTTTTCTTTTAAGTCTCTAATAAAATGAAATCGAGTGTCAATATGTTTTGTTCGATTAGGTGCTCGTTCATTCTCCAGTAGTTAATGTAGTTAATAATCCAGTAGTTAATTCTCCAGTAGTTAGATTGTCCTCAAACATCATGAATGATTCCGGAATTTCAACTTGAAAGTCCTTTAAAAGTCTCATCAACCATACTCCTTCTCTGCAAGCCTCTGACAAAGATACGTATTCCGCTTCAGTTGTTGAGAGCGAAACACATTGTTGCTTTCTACTGGCCCAGCTGATACTCCCATTGAAAATCTTGAAAATGTATCCGCTGTTCGACTTACGATCTGTTTTGTCGCTGGCCCAATTAGCATCCGCGTATCCGATAAGTTGATCAGCATTTTCACCAGCAGCATCACTAGAATCACCAAGTTTCAGCTGGTATTCCTTAGTGCCTTTGAGGTAACGAATAAGGCGTTTTACCTCTATCCAATCTGCTTCAGAAGGTTTGCTTACCTTTCTACTCAATATGGATATTGCTACAGATATGTCAGGTCTTGTGCAATTTGATATGTGGAGCAGGGCACCAATTGCACTTCTATATTGAGTGTTATCTTTTAATTGAGCGTCAACTTCGTTCCGTTTTTCATATCCAGGATCCAATGGTATTTTCGACGTTTTTGAATCCTGTAAACCAAATCTTTCAATAATGCGATTCACATAGGATTTCTGATGGATTGAGAATGTTCCATCTAAATTTCTATCTACTGCGATCCCTAAATAAAATTGCAAGTCCCCTAAATTTGATATATCAAACTTCTTTTCCAGATTTCTGCTAACTTTAGAGATCAGATCTTCTTCACTGCAGGACAAAATAATGTCATCAACATATGCCATTAAATAGATCCAATTTCCTTCTTCTTGTTTTGAATATAAGCATTGATCGGCTTCAGATCTAGAAAAACCTTCTTCAGTCAAATGCTCGTGCAGTTTCTTGTTCCACGCTCGAGCAGATTGCTTTAAGCCGTAAATACTCTTATGAAGTTTGCACACTAAGTGTTCCTTCCCTCTTTCTGCAAACCCCTCAGGTTGTTTCAGGAATAAGGCCTCTTCAATATCTCCATTCAAGAAAGCAGTTTTGATATCTAAATGCTTTACTTGCATTTCATATTTTCCAGCAACAGCAAGAAGTGTTCTGAATGTAGTCTGCTTAGCTACAGGTGCGAAAACTTCATCGTAGTCTTCTCCATATTTTTGAGAAAAACCTCTTGCAACATATCTTGCCTTATAACGACAAACATTTCCATGTTCATCAAGCTTCTTTTTAAAAACCCATTTTCCTCCTATGGCTTGACGTCCATTGGGTAATTCTGCTAAATCCCAAACTTTATTCAAGTTGAGAGAATGCATTTCTTCTTGCATGGCTTTTATCCACTCTTCTCTTTCAAGACTATTCACTGCTTCTCTATAGCTCGCCGGTTCACTTGCAGGCATAGCAAGGTTGCAGGTCTCTATTAGTCTCTTTGGTGGAACGCCTTTTGTTTCTCTAGACGATACTCGAACAGTCTCAATGTCTTCTTGAGTCCCCTCTGCTTCACTCGAAGTATCATCAGTTGTATCCATATCAATTTGATATTTATCTTCATGAGAATTTACTTCATTTTTATTTACTCTACTTGACATTCCCTTATGCGACGTTTCAACAAACTTCACATCTCTACTGATATAGATTTTATTTGTTGTTCTGTCAAGCAATCGGAAAGCTTTTGAACCTTCTGCATATCCTACAAAAGTTAATTCTCGAGCTTTACTGTCAAGTTTTCTTCTTTCTTCATCCGGCACATGCATGAAAGCCTTGCAACCAAAAACTCTAATGTGCTTCAAATTAGGTTTTTCACCATACCACTTCTCAAAAGGTGTTCCCACAATTGCTTTTGTTGGCAAACGGCTCTGTAAGTAGTTTGCGGTTACTACAGCTTCTCCCCAATATTGGTTTGGTAGTACCGCATCAATGAGCATGCAACGGACCATTTCCATCAAAGATCTGTTTTTACGCTCAGCACAACCGTTTTGTTGCGGTGATCGTGGAGCTGTCATTTGATGTTCAATACCTTGGCTTCTGAAGAAAGAACGCAGACTTTCATTAAGATATTCTCCTCCTCTATCACTCCTGATGATCTTCGGCTTGTAACCAAATTTATTGAAGCAAATTTGTACAAAATCCTTGATCTTTTCACTTGTTTCACACTTTTTAGCAAGTAAGTAAACGTAACAGTAACGACTGTAATCATCAATGAGAGTCAGAATATACTTTTTGCCTCCGGGCGTTAAAGTCTGTAATGGTCCACAAAGATCACTGTGAACTAAATCCCCAACAGATTTCGTGTTTGTCTCTGAAACTCTTGGAAAAGGAGTACGTGCCAACTTTCCTTTTGCACATGTCTCACAAAACATAATTTCACTGCAATCATCAATACGAACTCCAGTTGCGAGTAATTTCTTTTCTAGCATTCGAATCGATTCTGGATTTCTGTGGCCAAATCTACGGTGCCAGTTATGCAAGCAATGTTCATTTACTGTGAATCCCGTGAATAAAGCATCTTGTTTGCACTCCAATTCATACAGATTGTTTTTCGTTTTGGCAATTCCGATGACTTTGTCACCTTTCATTATGTCACACCCATTTTCATTAAAACTCACTGAAAGTCCATTCTTAATTAATGCACGTACTGAAAGTAAATTTCCATTTAGATTTGGAACATATCTAACACCAGTAACTAAAACTTTGTGCGATTGTCCAGAACTGGTTTCACAATTCAGCCATAAATTTCCGATGCCTTTGGTACTAAGAGTTTCTCCGTTTGCAACTCTTATAATCTCAGATTTACTCATATCGATATTCTCCAAATACAAATCGGAATTTGTCATATGACAAGTAGCTCCTGAATCTATATACCATTTACTTTTCTCAGAAAACTGTGTCTGAAAGCAATAATGCTCCATTTGCATATTAACTTCAGATTCCAAATCACTCACTGTCGTCTGTGTAGTAATTTTAGCAACTTGCTGCTTTTCCTTCTGAAATGCCTTAAACTTATAACAATTTGCTTTAAAATGTCCTGGCAGTTTACAAAAATGACAAATAGCTTTTGTTTTATTCTTGTAAGAAGATTTTTCATTTTTAACTTTCAAAACAGTTTCCCCGGGTTCTGTTACTGAATAGAGACTTTCACTCTCTTTCCGTCGCCCGTACTCGCCAAGAATTTTCTCGCGTACCATTGCGATATTTAAATCAGTTTCTGCGCGACATTCCAAAGCAGTAATCAATGTACCATAAGTATTAGGTAAATTAGCAAGCATCATAACCATTGTAAAACGTTCTGTTAATGGTTCGCCAACCGCAACCAGCTTATCAGAAATACTTTGAACTGCATGAATCAATTCTTCGACATTTCCATTTTCAGCCAACTTCATACTTGCGAGTTTTCTGTACATGTGTACAGCACTTGATAAAGTCGCTTTTTCGTGGTGCTCCTTTAGTTTTTGCCACACAAGTCTAGCTGAAATTGCCGTTCGAATCAAAATATGTTGATTTTTCTCCACTAGCAATCCAATAGTTCCGATAGCTTTGCTATCTGCTGTTTTCCAATCTTTATGCGCTTTTTCATCCGAAATTAATGGCGCTTCTTCAGTAACAGCAAACCACGTATTTTCTCTTCTAAGAATCAGTTCTGCTTCGTATTTCCATGATTGATAATTGTCGTTATTCAACTTATCAATGCCTACTCTCACAAGATCCGCCATTTTGAACAAAATTAATTCAGTTTCTTTACCTACGTCTTTCGTTTGACGAATAAAAAGAATACCACTAAATTAAATTATACTAGGCAACATACGCTGGGCTACATAACCTGTTCGCAGAACATAAGTGGAACAGTGTGACATAGGCAGAACTATATTCAATAATAAATACGCTTTGAAAAACCTACGAACACATTTTTACTTTTCTTGAGTTACAATAATAATAGATATAACGTTGCCACATACTAGAACTAAATACAGAAAATAAACAATCGTTGCCAACTTCATCCAACAAGTTTCACCATCACAACTGGAATCGCACTAAAATCACCTGTCGAGGGGGTCGGTCTAGTAGTAAAGTTCACGTGATTCGACATTAGAACTCATTCGACATTAAAATTCAGTTTTTATTATTTGCCATGCACAAAATAATTCAGTTCGGTATTTTTTTTCTCATTTTCAAGCCAAAATATTCCCCCAAATATTTTTCTCACAAATACTGCATTTTGTATAGTGCAAGGAAATACCAGAAATTTACATATTTCAGGAAGGATTGAGATGCGACTAGCAATCTTAGAGTCAAAGAAAAGGATGAATTGTACAATATGAATTATTCAGCAATTCGTATGATGGTATCCTTATTCAAGCGCATTTTGAATAACTGTTCAATATTATAGGAATTCAGCAAAACACTCTGGGCAATGAGATGAACAATGAAATGGGAACACACTTCCCAAAGTCGTCGTTTCCATTATCTTCGGTTTTAAGTACATTCATTTGAATAAATTATATCTTTCAACGTAATCAATGAAATTTAGGAATAAAATCGACACTTAAAAATGAAACGAAATTAAGAACGGACAGAGCAGCAAGTTGAAACAGTTTTATTTTAAGGTTGTTAGGGAAATAACTTAATGAAATTAAGAATGAGAACTTAATGCAATGAAGGAATTAAAAATATGCAGTTAGATTAATTAATATGTAAATTATAGAAAATATATGATAATATATTTTGTTTCACATAAAAGAAAACTAACTTTAGATCCATTCTACGTGCATACAAATCACGTGGTTAGTATCCACCAATCGCAGAGTTATCTACAAAAGCTCGCTCGCGTTTATCACGTTCGTATAGAATGGGTCTTAGACATTGAATGGATAAAAAGCGTATTGCTATATGTTTATTTTTTGTAGAATTAAAATATATGGCAAAAAAGGGGATGTTTCGGAGCACGGCCAGAAGGGCTTAGCTGAAAAGTTATTTAAGCAGACTATATAGAAATAGCGATTGATCGCCATCAGAAGAAAGATAAACAATCTGTGGTGTATGATATCGCCCCACCCCTCTACTTCGTGCATTTTTTTTAACAACCCATTGATATTTAGAATCTGAATGAACTTTACGCCAATGTACGCTTCAGTGTTCCGGGAAATTTTCTTTCTATTGAAACCTCAATTGTTATGATTCTTCGCGTTTAAGAGGCTCAAACAGGATCTGTACTATAGAAAGAATATATATATATATATATATATATATATATATATATATATATATATATATATATATATATATATATGATAAAAGCACTAAAATAGGCAAAAATACATTTTAGTGGAACACAAGCTTGCAGCATATCAAATTAAAAGAAATGAAAAGATCATATCATATGATTAGAAATATACAATTATTCTATTTTTAGTAAAATGCATTTTCAGACTTATATACTCAAGTTTATCCAAATTCAAATCAAAGGTTGGACGGGTTCATATATTTAGAACGGAAAGTTCCAATTGCGGCACATGGCAACCTTTTGTCGGGGCGATAAACAATTGTGTTCTTCTTTGAGAATATGGTAACCCGGCACCCTTCGGCCGCAATTGGGCTATTGCCATTTAGAAGATTCAAAAAAAATGTTTAAAAGAACTTTGTGTTGCTGTTACATTTACAAACAATTCAACTAACATATCTATTTTCCTATAGGTTTTATTGCGTATCAACGTTGTTAGTATAGTTTTCATACATCCATTCTTAGGAGAAAGCTCACTGTTGGGGATTTTTTATTAGTGCGTTTTGGAATGGTGCGTTGATGGTTTCGGAAAAAAAGTGTACAAATAAACCTTATGTTGCTACGATATGTACAAGCAACATATCTTAGCTATCTTATTTCTTATAGATTTTATAACTTATCAAAATTGTAAAGATAATTCATAAACACCCTGCATATCTACTACTGAAAATCCTATCACAATATGTTTATTTTTTAATTAAAAGACAAATTGACATCAATTCATGCCACTGCCGCTTTTAAGCTGTCATAAAAAATTTTAAAAAATTGTATTTGCGAGTTTTATTATTTTAAGTATTTATTTGTATTTTCTTTTTAATTTTAGAAATACATAAAATATGTATATATTTAAAATAATGATAACAAAAAATTAATAAACAATAATGTTAAACATATTTTTTTTAATGTATTGTTGCATTTTGTAAGTAACAGAGCAACGTCTTAGCTGCGTCATTGTTTAAATTAACTGCATATAGTTTCATTGAGAAACAATGTTTTATTTTTATAAATACAATAACGTAAAAATTTCGACAATGGTGCATATTGTTGCTCTCAATGAAAAAAACGATTTTGTTTCATACAACTGTTCAACTTGGTGAGAGAAGCATCTCAAAGTCAAACGAGATCTTTGTAAACCATATTTAGTTGAATACCTTTTGTGATACCTCTTGGTGAATACTCACGATGTCTGGTGAGAGTCTTCCGTTCGAGTTTGAGAACGAACGCCACTGGGAGCTTCGGGATGCCCTGTATTTCAGGCCCCAGCTGCCTACCATTTCTGAGGCGGATGAAGACGTATTGGATGTGTCTGGCGCAAAGTCAAAGAAGCGCCGCTGGAGTGTCTTGGGCACCATCTGGAGACACACCTTCAGCACCTGTTTCTGTTGTGCTTTGAAGCGCTAAAATGTGCGCTCGCCTATGTGGCGTTTGTAAATATGTTGTTGCCTGAATGGCGTTTGTAAATATGCTGTTGCCTGCGTGGCGTTTGTAAATATGTTGTTGCCTGCGTGGCGTTTGTAAATATGTTGTTGCCTGCGTGGCGTGTTGGTGGAATCTGTGTACATATGTTTTATTCTGTTGCCTGTTCATTAAAGTTTATTAGTTCATTTGGATGCACAATAAACCGGTTACAATAAATGTGTTTGTTTTTCTTGTATAGAATAAGTACATTAAAAAAATATATTGCTAGAAAGTAGAGTAATTATGAAATGATTGATTAGTAATAAGAATACTTTCATTGTGATAATGGTATGGTGAAATACTTTTTTGCTTATCGAAACTATAACTGAATCCATTTTTTTTAGAAACGGGCCAACTAATTACAGAACCTAATACACTAACAGCAAGAGCTTAGTTACAAGTTTCAGCTGCGTTAACGGCAGTAACAATATCTCCTCATATTTTTACCACAGAAACAAAGAATTTGAAATACTCAAAATTTACTTTTCAAATCGAAAAACATAAATTATGTTAGTTTCACCATCACAACTGGAATCGCACTAAAATCACCTGTCGAGGGGGTCGGTCTAGTAGTAAAGTTCACGTGATTCGACATTAAAATTCAGTTTTTATTATTTGCCATGCACAAAATAATTCAGTTCGGTATTTTTTTTCTCATTTTCAAGCCAAAATATTCCCCCAAATATTTTTCTCACAAATACTGCATTTTGTATAGTGCAAGGAAATACCAGAAATTTACATATTTCAGGAAGGATTGAGATGCGACTAGCAATCTTAGAGTCAAAGAAAATGATGAATTGTACAATATGAATTATTCAGCAATTCGTATGATGGTATCCTTATTCCAGCGCATTTTGAATAACTGTTCAATATTATAGGAATTCAGCAAAACACTCTGGGCAATGAGATGAACAATGAAATGGGAACACACTTCCCAAAGTCGTCGTTTCCATTATCTTCGGTTTTAAGTACATTCATTTGAATAAATTATATCTTTCAACGTAATCAATGAAATTTAGGAATAAAATCGACACTTAAAAATGAAATGAAATTAAGAATGGACAGAGAAGCAAGTTGAAACAGTTTTATTTTAAGGTTGTTAGGAAAATAACTTAATGCAATTACGATATGAAGGAATTAAAAATAGGCAGTTGATTAATTAATATATAAATTATTGAAAATATATGATAATCTAGTTTGTTTCACATAAAATAAAAGTACATATAGGTCTATTCTACGTGCATACAAATCACGTGGTTAGTATCCACCAATCGCAGAGTCATCTGCAAAAGCTCGCGCGCGTTTATCGCGTTCGTATAGAATGGGCCTTAGACATTGAGCGAATAAAAAGTGTATTGCAATATGGTTATTTTTTGCAGAATTAAAATATAAGGGGGTGTTTCGGAGCACGGCCAGAAGGGTTTACCTGAAAAGTTATTTCAGCAGACTATATAGAAATATCGATTGATCGCCATCAGAAGAAAGATAAACAATCTGTGGTGTATGATATCGCCCCACCCCTCTACTTCTTGAATTTTTTTTAACAACCCATTGATATTTAGAATATGAATAAACTTTACGCCTATGTACGCTTCAGTGTTCTGGGAAATTTTCTTTCTTTTGGGTCCTCAATTGTTAAGATTCTTCGCGTTTAAGAGGCTCAAACAGTTCTGTACTATAGAAAGTATATATATATATATATATATATATATATATATATATATATATATATATATATATATATATATATATATATATATATATATATATATATATATATATATATATATATATATATATATATATATATATATATATATATATATATATATATATATATATATATATATATATATATATATATATATATATATATATGATAAAAGCACTAAAATAGGCAAAAATACATTTTAGTGGAACACAAGCTTGCAGCATATCAAATTAAAAGAAATCAAAAGATCATGTCATATGATTAGAAATGTACAATTATTCTATTTTTAGTAAAATGCATTTTCAGAGTTATATACTCAAGTTTATCCATATACAATTCAAAGGTTGAACGGATTCATATATTTAGAACGGAAAGTTCCAATTGCGGCCCATGGCAACCTTTTGTCGGGGCGATACACAATTGTGTTCTTCTTTGAGAATATGGTAACCCGTGTGCGTTTTGGAATGGTGCGTTGATGATTTCGGAAAAAAATTTGTACAAATAAACCTTATGTTGCTATGACATGTACAAGCAACATATCTTAGCTATCTTATTTCTTATAGGTTTTATAACTTATCAAAATTGTAAAGATAATTCCTGAACACCCTGCATATCTACTATTGAAATTCCTATCACAATATGTGTATTGTTTAATTAAAAGACAAATTGACATCAATTCTAAACACTGTGGCTTCTAAGCTGTCATGAAATTTAATTTTTTTTTGTGTATTTGTAAGTTTTATTATTTTAAGTATTTATTTGTATTTTTTATTAATTTAAGAAATACACAAAATATGTATATATTTAAAATAATGATAAAAAAAATTAATTAACAATAATGTTAATCATATTTTTTTTAATATATTGTTGCATTTTGTAAGTAACAGAGCAACGGCTTTGCTTGCGTCATTGTTAAAAATTAGCTGCAAATAGTTTCGTTGAGAAACAATGTTTTATTACCATAAATACAACAAAGTTAAAATCTCAACAATGGAGCATATTGTTGCTCTCAATGAAAAAGAGATTTTGTTTCATACAACTGTTCAACTTGGTGAGAGAAGCATCTCAAAGTCAAACGAGATCTTTGTAAACCACATTTAGTTGAATACCTTTTGTGATACCTCTTGGTGAATACTCACGATGTCTGGTGAGAGTCTTCCGTTCGAGTTTGAGAACGAACGCCACTGGGAGCTTCGGGATGCCCTGTATTTCAGGCCCCAGCTGCCTACCATTTCTGAGGCGGATGAAGACGTTTTGGATGTGTCTGGCGCAAAGTCAAAGAAGCGCTGCTGGAGTGTCTTGGGCACCATCTGGAGACAAACCTTCAGCACCTGTTTCTGTTGTGCTTTGAAGCGCTAAAATGTGCGCTTGCCTGCGTGGCGTTTGTAAATATGTTGTTGTCTGCGTGGCGTTTGTAAATATGTTGTTGCCTGCGTGGCGTTTGTAAATATGTTGTTGCCTGCGTGGCGTTTTGTGAAGATGTTGTTGCCTGCGTGGCGTTTGTAAATATGTTGTGGCCTGCGTGGCGTTTGTAAATATGTTGTTGCCTGCGTGGCGTATTGGTGCAATCTGTGTACATATGTTTTATCCTGTTGCCTGTTCATTAATGTTTATAAGTTCATTTGGATGCACAATAAACCGGTTACAATAAAAGTGTTTGTTTTTCTTGTGTAGAATAAGTACATTAAAAAATATATATTACTAGAAAGTAGAGTAATTATGAAATGATTGATTAGAAATAAGAATACTTTGAATGTGATAATGGTATGGTGAAATACATTTTTGCTTATCGGAACTATAACTGAATCAATTTTTTTTAAAAACGGGCCAACTAATTACATAACCTAATACACTAACAGCAAGCGCTTAGTTACAAGTTTCAGCTGCGTTAACGGCAGTAACAATATCTCCTCATATTCTTATCACAGAAACAAAGAATTTGAAATACTCAAAATTTACTTTTGAAATCGAAAAACAGAAATTATGTTACAGTTTCACCATCACAACTGGGATCGCATTAAAACATTTTTTTGATGAGATTTGGGTTCGTAGTAAAAATCACGTGGGTTGACAATAGCAGAACCTAATACACTAAAAGCAAGCACTTAGTTACAAGTTTCAGCTGCGTTAACGGCAGTAACAATATCTCTTCATATTTTTAGAAGATAAACAATTGTTTTGAAATACTAAAAATTTACTTTCGAAATCGAAAAACTGAAATGTTACAGTTTCACCATCCCAACTGAGATCGCACTAAAACATCTTTTTGAGGAGGTTTGCGCTGGTAGTAAAAACCAGAAGCTGATGGACCCTTACGCCAATCACCCCCAGTCACCCCTATCTGAATTATATTTAGTACCTAATTATATTTTTAATATGTTTAAAGGTGGTGGTTCATTTTTCACCGAATTTTCAAATTAGTGATCCGTGGCCATCTAAATGTTGGGAACCACTACTACACTACGCGATGGTATGTCATTTATTCACTTAGGCTGAATCCACGTGGAGTCAAAAGGATTTTCAGGATATCGTATGTTATTATACGACCGTATGTTATTAAGAACCCCATCCCGATTTTATTGATGTATTCACCTCAAATAGGAGAGACATGAACCCAAAGAAATGCCCTCCGACTAAAATCAATAAAATACGACGATACAGGAGCCATTAACACGAATTAAAAACCGCCGCCTTCCCATCACGTGTGCAAATCGATCATCAAACAGAAATCAGATCAATCAAACAGAAAATGAAGCTTCGATCTCGCTACACATTATGCCCTATAAGACGAATAGGACGAGCCTTATGCCGCCAACTCCTGCACATGCTTTGCAGTGGATTGACACCCGGATAACGAAAGAAATTAGGAGAATGCCCGGGTAATAAATAAAGTGGTGGCATAAACAGGCTGCGGGTTATTGGAGCGTGGTATGTGGTATTTGCCTAGGGGGATAACAGGGATGGGGGGGGGGGGGGGGTGATGGGTTTATGTTGGTGTTCTTGAATCGATATTATCAATAAATTGATTTTGATGCATCTTCAAAGTAAGATATTGTTTACGTTTGTGTGTATGTTGGCGATATACATTTTCTTTTTGGCGATAACTTGGCGATAACTTGGTGACTTTTCATTTTTTTTGGCGATGGATTGTAGACGTGTAGTGTTTTTAAAATCGTTTACGAGTAAGGGTTCGAGTATACGGAGAAGTGGACCGAAATTATGATCCGCGAAACAGAGCTGGTGCGATTGCATCTATTTCATGCTCACCTGACTCAATCTGACTTTTAATATGAGCCAATGGGCCAAAACTATTCAAGAACTTTTATTAGCCACAGTAGAACTCCAATTATCCAGATGAATTGGGGCCAGATTCCATTCGGATAATCGAATATCCGGATGGATAATTTACGAAAAAAATTTATTTTTTTGTAAAAAGATATTTTTGATTCAGTATGTTATATAATTTAATGACTATTAAAAAATACAATAATACACCAATAAGAGACTTTTAAAATATGGATTTTTGCCGATTTCTTAATGTTCTCAAAGCTTTAAGGATCCGGTTAATGGGCGATCCGCTTTGTTTTATCAGGATAACTGGATTTGCCTAATCCGGAAGTTACAGTTAGAGATCAGTGAGTCCATGTAATGGTACATAACAAATGGATTGAATAACGTTTGAATGAGTTATTTAATACGTTTCATAATTTTACCATGCCTACTATGACGCAAACCCATTTTTGAGTCATATGGGTCAATTTAGTTGTATAATATTTTTAATATATTTTTTTATGTCTCTGGAATATGCTTTGCACAAATTCCAGAGACATAAAAATATACTAACTAATATGAGTCAATAGGCCAAAACTATTGTGTGTAAACAAAAATATATTATCTTTTACACACAACATTTTTCATTTAAAAAAATGTGTACAGTGAATAAACAAAACACAGAAATAAAAAACCATTTTGAAGTTGAACGATTTTAATAATTGTAGAAACAGCGAAAATCTGCTTAACGAGAAAGATAATTAATTTATAATAAAAAAGTTATTTTCGGTAGAAGTTTAAATTATAATTACAACACAATACTTTTACAAAATAAGCTTAAAATGAGCTTACTTATTATTACAGACAAACAAAATTCATAAATAGCAATACCAGAGAGTTGTTATATTAAATAGAGAGCGCCTTCAATGCCAGACTCTCGTAAGGCCGCGGTGTCAACATTGAAAAGAAAAACCCACATCACGTGATTTTAGAGCTGCCACATTTGGCGTTCAGACATCTGCAGGAATTTCAAATTTGGTGCACTTTCTTCTTTTTGGAGAAAGGCGTTCTGTCCGTATTCAACTTCTTAACATATATATAGGTATTTACTTATTTTCAAACAATTAGCGCAAATATTTCCTCTTCCTTAACGAAACAAAAATATAATGTTCTTTGTGTTCAATACTCGAAAAAACGAAACTCTTTATATTTATCCGGTGTTATTGTTCATATTTTCTTATTGAACTATACAAAATAATAATTGAAAGAACTTCGCTTATATAAATGTTTTACATAAAAAGGTAACGCAATTATTTCAAAAGTACAAAGTAAGAAAAATATCTTTAATATATCTGTTAAACTCCCTTAAATTGTGCCACTCTTTAAAAAAAACTATATCTAAATACAAAATTAAACACAATACCATATTCCAATACTTCGATCTCGTTTAGTTCTGAAAGTCGCCAAGGCCTGCCAAGTAAAATTGGCGCATGAATGAATTGGCATTTCCACCTATCACGTGGTTCCAATGATGCGCACACGGAAATCAGCATTTTTATTCCTCTATTTGTATCATTACTCTATGAAAAATACATTTAAAAAATACTGCACAATCTAGTACTTTTATGCCGAATAAAAAAAATGCAATTAAAAGTATATAGTATACAAATTCTACTTTTTTTTGCAATCTGGAATTTTTTTTAATTAACCCTATTTAAAGACCAAACACTTGGTACAATTTAACTGGATTCCGTTACATTGGAGCAGTTTTCCTAAACATTCTGCATCTATTTTGCTCATAGTGGACAATTAGGGAAGGCATTAAATTTTATGTGAATGCCGAATTTGCCATAAATTCTAGGACTACAGTCTTATAAGTAACAATAATATTTAATCACTGAACTCTAACTGTAACTTCTGGAAAGCTCATAACCCGTTGATTTTATGGGAGTTGTTGAAGCCATACTGTACCGCAACTAATTTTTAAAAGTGGATTTTGAGGTTTTTTTTCCCCCTTTATACAGCAAACCGCAATGTTAAATATGTTTAGATAGATTTCGACATATAGAATCAATTTGTATATCGCCAATAATATAGTTTTACTCATTGTTGCTTATCGACTTATTTTTGGTTAAAATGGAATTCAAAGAATAGGCATTCAAAATGGTTTTCAATTTAAAATTTAAAAAAATAGCTAAAAGCACTACAATTTGGCATATTTTACCATGAACAATATACGAAATAATAGAAGTAGAAATGGAAGGTGGGGTACAATTTTTGTTAACCTTCATTTGGCTTCAAGTCAACAAACTGCCTTGCCAATCCAGAAGTTATAGTTAGAGATCAGTGCATTTAATCTATTATAAAATGGCTTACATGTCCTATTGCCAAAAAAATATTTAGATCTCCTCCCCATTGTATTCATGTTAATTTTCTCACAACATACACCTCAACATAAAGAGCTGCCCTTTGTTGCAAATAAAAATAATAAAAAATAGGTTGTGGTTATATAGGGACGAGGTCAAACCGGTTTAACGTAAAAAGTTATGTTAGCTGACTATTAAAAATTGGAATTGGTCGCTAACGAAAAAATTGCCAACAAAGGAAGATACTCAAACTGTGTTTCACCACCTCTTTTGCTCCATTTCAAAATTGTATACACATTACTAAACCTCTGTGTAAATTTAAATTCAGTAAACCGCTTTCTTATCACTTAATATTACTCTATATGAAATATAGGGCATTAAAACTATTATCTAATATACGTCTAAATATCAAATATGAGTTAAATTATTCAAGTAGTTTTAGAGATAGTCACGCACAGTTGAAGTGGAAAGCTGTTGTCGTGGATGCGTAATCGCAATACAGTTCGTAACAAGTAGACTTTGATGAAGGTTAATAGAAGTTTGTATGATGTTACAAAACGGATGTTATTAATTTTATTTTTAATCGACAAAGCAGCGTGTCAACCAAAATTTCAAAATAAAACCGCCATTTAGCTCCATTATTTAGCAGGGGGCGAAAGCCCCTGCTAAATTAAAAAATAAAATAATCTTTCTAAAAAAAGGAAAACCGACTTTAAGAAAATGCTCTTAAACGTAATTTTTTTTTTTAATTTTCGAACGAGTTGAAAAAATTGAATTACTTAATATCAATTTTATTACAACTTTTTGAAGTTGGTGCCAATTTACGAAAATCATACCTAAATTTTAGCGCTGATTTCAAAAAGTGTTAATAAGTTTAAAATTGATATTAAATAGTTCAATTTTTTTAACTTGTCCGTAAAATTATAAAAAAAAATTACTTTTCACATTTTTTTTAAAGTCGGTTTTCCTTTTTTTTTTAGAAAGATTCTTTTATTGTATTTTATTTATGGGTATAATAAACTCATGTACCTTGTTTCCGCTCTTTAACATTTGTTGCGAGGTTTAACTAATATTCTTTAATATTCAATGAGTCCCAAATCAATAAGTTTTCTTGTTTGTATAGTTTGGTAGAAACCATTTAAATTTTAGTAGATAATTGCTGAATGTCTAACTTTAGCAGCATCCCTGATTAGCATATATATGGCTGAAAACTTTATGTAAATATTGTTGAAAGATCATATTAACAGAGTTTTCTATTAGGAGCTCTGAAGTTTGAGCTATTTACGACATAATTGCCTAGGTTCTGGAATATGTTGCTTTAGGAAATTATTCCTAATATTATTGCAACAATTTTTAACATAAAAAAATATTGGAATTGTTTATATATGTTACCGGAAAAGTATGAAATCCAGGGATTCTAAAGAATGCACGGCCTTTTCAGGAAAAGTATGAAATAATCGAATTACTTTAATATATTATAGACTTTGCCTAGGCGAAAAATTGAATTCGATGATATAAGAACGGAATTCGATAGAAAACTTAGTTATTTCATTCAATGCCTAATGCAATAATTTAGGTAAAGTATGATATGGGACTCTTGAAAGGACTGTTACTTGAAAAAAATACAAAATAATAAAGTATAGGACTTTCCTATTGAGAAAAATACGGGATATCTCTCTATTTTAAAAAAAAGTAAGCCCAAGGGGGAAAAAGTAAGCCCTAGGGGGAATTTTCAGTTCTTTCAATGTTATTCAGATCGTATCTCAAAATGTAAAAATCCTAAAATTACAAAATTAAGTGAATTTGTTAAGAAATGTTTGATAAATAAGAAGAATATATTTTTGTTTCAATACTGTTATTAATTTATAAGTTATTTAATATTAAAGTCGTCGTTGATAAAATTTCGCTTACAAGTAATTTTGTCCGTCGAGTTTCTGAAACACTATTAAGAGGAGAGATCCAATTTTTTTAGGGAGTATACAAATAGGTTTGAACTGGAAATCCAAGTAAGCATTTTTTTAAATTCGAATTATTTTTGGATTGATAAATTTTTTAAACATTTAAACACGCTACACTTTTTGAAGTTTTTTCACCCTCATTTTTGAAATGTGATTTCTAAATTGCTATAAGTCATTTAAAATTACGTATTCTCTTATTCAAAAAAATATATTAATGTTCGCTAAAACTTCCTCTTTCTGATGTTATAAAGATTATATTTCTATCTTTACAATTAAATTAGATATGGTCAATTAAGATAGATATAAAAAAATAGCGAAGAAGGATAAAAATGTCGGATATTTCGAGAAAATTTTAATTTGCGACTTTTTGTCTCATTGTTCCGCTTGCATCTCAAAAAGTAAATGTCCTAAAATTATGAAATTATGCCAGTTTATTAAGAAATGTTTGGGTAATAAGATGAATATTTTTGTTTTTTAATACAATCAGTATATTAGACGTTATTTTATGTTAAAGTCATGATTTTAGAAAATTTTGAAAACAATTCATACATATTTGTATACTTGTCTTCCAATTTTCAACAAAAAATTAAATAAAAAATGAGGGGTATAGATTAAACTATTGGCTTCAAATGATCCAGAGCGTATGTGAAATTTTGATTTAGTTTTGTAGTTATAAATTTTTAAATAATTGACAAAATGTCTGAAATAATCGTCAATTTTACGCGTATCTCACAAAAGATAAATTAAAACTGCTCTAAGTAGTTCAAAAATATATTTTTTTCCCGTTAAAAAAATATAGTTATATTCGTAAAATCATCCTTTCTTGAATGGTATCAATACTGAAATTCTATCTTAAAAAATAAATTATATGTAACTATTTATGTGAAGTACTATAATTATTATAAAAATATATTTCGGAGCAAAATGCCAACATGTATGTAAATCCCGTAGCTTAATATATATTTTAACGGAATATTATTATAAGCGCCAATTCTCAATAATCTTACTTTATATAAATAAACGTTGGCGAATTAGGCTTATTTATACTTGGCGCGTTTATGCTGTTGTTTGTTTACACATGTTTCGCTTTTCAATGAGTAGAAACAATTGCGTTGAAGCAGTTCTACAGTTGAGCTACAGAGTTTTACAGTTGAGGGGGAGGGAGCCCCCCGTATTTACTTACTACATCAAGGACGCTTTGGTTCGAGGCCTTTCTCGAAGAAAAGACCCGGGAACGATGTCTCATATTTTTAACAATTTATATAACTAAAAAAAGTATTGATGTTAGGACACATTGTCATTGTCTACAGTGTATGAAGCCGGTATTGTTTGCGTAGCAAACTAAAGAGGATTGCGTAGCAATCCTCCGGGGGTTGGCGAAGCGTTAGCGGAGCAGGGGGCGGAGCCCCCTAGTGTTTTAAATAAAAAAAATTAAATAACTTTAATTTTTTTTTATTTACTGTAGTTTATCAACTCTACACGTAACTAGTATAATATTAATTTTATTGTCTATATATGATCTATTTTAAATTTTACACTATTAAAAATATGTATTCAAAAATAAGTATGATGTACTCATTTTGATTACATTCGATGCTTATCATGGCTCTAAATACATATGTTTCAATTTTAAAAAACACATGTATTTAAAATTAAGCACAATGAATAAAAAAAAGCAACTGCTAGCCTACATAGGCTGCCCTTATAAAGCACTTTCAATAAATATACACAATTACAACTAAGACTTAACGGGAATCGAATCCAGGTCCTCAGGGATCGCAACCCAGTGCCTTATCCGCTGTACTACCAGTGCAAACTGAAGAAGTTATAAACAAAAGTAAAGTTAAAAAGGTGTAGCAAAAGAATGGGAATTATAATAATTGAATTGTGATAATTCAGTTTCAGTTTAAGCAATCGACATTAAATTATGTGGAAAACCATCTTCTGAACACCTAATTTAAGTGTGTCAGGTCGCTTTGTTAAGATGGCTTGAGCAGAAGGCGATATTAGCAATATTAAATCACATTGCTCATTTTTGAGAAAGTACGGTCACTTAAATTTAATTTGAGTACGTCAGCGCTCATTTACGATGCAATTGTACTCAAAGAAAATAAGTAGGTTCAGGTCCTCCTTTTTCAGTAAAATGTTTTTAGAGTGTAGGTATTCCATCTAATGACTACTGCTATCCAGGCAAAGTATGATATGATAGTCATGAAAAGGATTTTATTGAAAATACGTATATGAAAATGAAAGAAATACAAAATAATAAAACGTTGGACTTTTTAATTGATGAAAACGAGAGAAAACCCAAATATGAACCCATTTGTTTAAAAAATGAAGGAAAGCAGCATCTAATTTTAAAATGAACTTTATTGTCTTCTTCACAAACAAGGAAATTTTGGGAAAACGATATCATGAAAAGGCTTTCATTCAAACATATACAGAAATAAAGAAAATATCAAATAAATCACAGAATTTTCTCAGAAGAAAACAAAAGGAAAAAAAACATAAAATAAATTAATATTTCTAAAAAAATGAAAACCGACTTTAAGGAAAAGGCGCTAAAAAGTAAAAAATATTTTTAAATTTACGAACGAGTTGGAAAAAATGGAATTATTTAATATCAATTTTATACTTATTAAAACTTTTTGAAATCGGCGCCAAAATTTAGGTATGATTTTTATAAATTGGCACCAACTTCAAAATGTTATAGTAAGTGTAAAATTGATATTAAATAATTAAATTTTTTCCAACTCGTTCGTAAAATTAAAAATTATTTTTTTACTTTTTAACGCATTTTCCTTAAGGTCGGTTTTCCTTTTTTTTTAGAAAGATTAATTTATTTTTCCCTTTTTAGATTTTAATTTAGCTCAACAACTTGTGCTTACATTTTGTCTTAACAATGTATGTCGTAAAACAATCCCCATCCATGGCAATAAATGCTGGGTAAATGAAATGTCATTGTTAACAATGAAAACATTTTGAAACGAATAAATTGTTTAAAAAACTCCGGTTAAACGACATATCCGGGTTTATAACAGCCGGATAACTGATTATTTTTTGAAAGATTTTGTTTAAGTGGATTTTTCTCTATCCAACAAAAAAAGAATTTTCGAAATAGGACAATATTTTTTTTAAAACGGTCCGGTTAATTGGGAATTTCGGATAGTTAAATGCCGGATAACAGAATATTTGTTTTCGAAATGCTCCCAAGTGAAACATCCCCTACCCAACAAAAAAAATTGTCCAAATATCTGAAGTAGAACCGAAATCCCGCGCGAACATATATAAAAAAAATACATTACAGACGAATTGATAACCTCTCGACTTGGCGCGAGATTGGCGGTTTTAATTTAAAGTGTCCGGCGGTTTAATTTTGAAGTTTTGGTGGGCGCGCTGGGCAGTCGGTTAAAAAATGAAAAAAAAAATGAATTTTCAGTAATTATAAACATATTGAATTTAAATCAAGTAGTACTTCAATCGATGAAGCTGTTTATCAAAAAACTAATCGTTCACTTAAAAATTGATTTTATTTTGTAAATTGAACATATAGTAACAGTTTTTTTTAACATAAATAAATACAATTTTACAAAGGATTTCATGAAATAAGCTTTTCTGTGTGTTACAAAACATTGCAAACTATTTTTTAATGATATTTATTAAGATAGAATTAAACTGTTACTATTAATCTAACCAAATTAAAATATTATTATTTAAACTAACCAAAATAAATTAAATTATTCTGAATTTACTATTAATAAATTTTGTATAATTATTTTTTTTTATATTTTATTTGATATTTTAATTAAAATATTTTCAAAACTATCTTTCAAAATTTTACTTGTTTGTGGGACAAACAACTGGAATCAATAAATATTTTATTTTTTTCAATTTAAAATTCAAGAGTTCAATAAACATTGCTTATTTTCTCTTCATATCCTCATTAAGAAAGTACTATATTTTATGATTTTGAATTTCTTTCTTTTTTATATATGTATTTTCGATAAAAACCTTTCCAATAATGTCATTTCAAACTTTGACAAAATAGCATTAGGGATTTTATGAATGCCTTAGAAAAGCGTATAATATATTAAAAGAACATTTTTATTTCAAACTTTGCGTGATTAATAAAACATATCGTTTTAATAAAACATATTTTTTTAATAAAATATATTGTTTTCATAAAACATATTTTTTATAAAACATATTTTTTTTTGTTTTAAAAAATCAGTTTTTTTAATAAAACATAATTTTCTAATAAAAATAATTTTTTAATAAAAGATATTGTTCTTATAAAACATATTATTTTATTAAAATATATTGTTTTAAAAAACGTAATTTTTTAATAATACACATTGCTTTAATATAAAACATATTATTTTATTAAAATATATTGTTTTAATAAAATATAGCGTTCTGTAATAAATTATAATGCTTGAATAAAAAATATTGTTTAAAAAACCATATTGTTCGAAAAAAAAAATTTAATAACACATAATGTTTTAATAAAATATTGTTTAAGTAAAATATGGTGTTTGAATAAAACATATGGTTCGAATAAAATATATTGTTTATTAAACATAATATATTGATCAAACTTAATGTTTGACTAAAACGTATTGTTTGATTAAAACATAGTGTTTGAATGAACCAAATTATTTATTAAGCATAATAGTTTAATAAAACAATGTTTGAATTAAATATATTGTTCAAATAAAATATATTGTTTGATTAAAACATATGGTTTTTATAAACGTAATATTGTAATGAAACGTAACGTTTAAATAAAACGTATTGTTTAAAGAAACATATTTAATTTACGGTAACTTTATATGCAAGCGTAAAATTCTTGAAGAGGCAGACAGTCATAGGGCAGCCAAGATATAACTAACTGTATTCTTTAGAGTTTTCCAAATTCTGATTGATTTCTAAGAAACTCTGATATTGGAACCGTCATTTTGAACATGGGGCAAGTGAACTGTGACCTGACTTGTGTAAATTGTGTTTTTTTATTCGAGGTATAAGTTTAATTTTGGTTTAGAAGAGTGTCTCGTTAAATAGCTTAAAAAGAAACAAAATTAAGCTATTTAAGGAACCTTTTTATTTTCAAATGTCATGAAAAGTTCTTCAAAAACAGACTTGCCCCTAGAATCTGAATGTAAAACATGTGTCAATCATGTGCGAACACTGGTATAAGTGTAACATTATTGTAAAAAGTACATCATATAATAAGTAAAACAACATATGGCTGAGATGTCGCAGATGGGGTGAATTTCTCGCCAAGGCGCTAAACTTCTAAATGTGGTTACTTGTTTACTTTCTTCCTGCGCGAGTTCATTTGGATTGTGTGCATTGGATGCGTGCGCATCATCCGTAAACAGAGCGCATAGGGTTGCTTTACTAAACGCCGTCGCCATCGTTTCCCGATTTTCAAAAATGCGCCAATTCACCCCATATTCGACATCTTTACCCAACATATTTTTATTTCTCCAATCGCCCCGTATCACACGACATCCGGCACACCTTTTAACATTTCTTCTGTTTATAACTTCTTCACGTCGCCCTGGTAGTACAATTGGGCTGCGCTCCCTGAGGACCTGGGTTCGATTCCCGGTAAGTCTTAGTTGTAATTGTCGATATTTATAAAAAATTATTTATGACGGCAACCTATGTAGGCAACCTGCTATTTTTATTCATTTTTACCCATTGTACTCATTTTTGAGTACAATGGGTAAAAATGAGTTTCAAAATGGAAACTTGTGTATTCGGAGTATGTATACTTAGAAAAAAGTACGTTTTAAGTATTTTCGAATACCTATTTTTAACATTTACTTTTTAAATTTTACTAATGCTTATTTCGAACTTACAACTGCCCATTTTTAATTTACTGTCCAGCCAAGCCTCGACTGTTCGTTGGAATATATCCTGCCTTAAAACGAACGCAAATGTCGAACGCAAATGGATAAATCGTTCAAAGGTTCTATCCTCCAGCCTACAAACAATTGAAAATAACGCATTATCTAGCTAAGAAACAGACAATCAATAAATTTTCAAGTTATTTTCTTCCCGTAGTCTGGTGGTGAATTTAACTACTGGAATCGATTCTGTTTCATCTTCAGATGTTTTATGGTTACCTCGTCTAAACATCGATAAACTAACTATTCACTTATATTTAAACGACGTTTAAAATATTTTCCTTTTTTTACCTTCACTGTCATATTTTTAAATAGGCTTTTGCACAAAAAATAATTTATTACGGTACTTTACTTCCTTATAAATGATTAATATTAAGAACTAATGTATATTTTGAGGGGTTTGTATTTGCTCGTGCTAATTCAGAAAACTAATGAATCAATTTTGTCTAATTTCCCTTTAACAGAAGGTTTCACAATCGATTTGTTTTCAATATTTTAATTAGAACGTAAGTTATTTCTATTAAAATATTTTACTCGTGTGTTTTCTAACTGATAAAAAAAATATTTTGTTTGCGATCATCTCTAAATTTTTCAGACCGATCTTAATGAAATTCGACAAGCTTGAAATATTTGTTTATAAAAAGGTGTTTCAATTTATTTTGTGTCAATATGTAAAAAAGGAACTGAGTTATAATAACTTAATTATGTACTTAACATTCTTCAGCACACTTTTTTTGTGGTTAGTTTACAGGCATAACTTTTTTATGTGTGCTCGTATTTTGTTGACTTTTAAAATACAGATTGGGATTCCATATTCCGCATTTCGCGTTTTTCCAGAAAAAAAATAAAATCTTTATATCTTTCTATATATCTTTCTATACTGACACCCAGGAAGCTGATTTTAAAAACAATTCATGTTCTAAAATAATGATCGAAATCAAATAATTAAAAGTTGAAATTACGCGAAAATACATAATAAAACAGATCTACTCAATAACCTTTTTGACAATAGATCATAGCAAACAGAAGAGGAGTAGAATATATTGATGCGACTACGTATTTTTAATAAGTTTGTTTTACTACTAGAAAACAATTTTATAATTAAAATAATTATGTCTTCCTCAAATGTAATTACGTAATTATTATATGTTCAGACACCCAGCTAACAAATTTTAATTGATGCTTGTAAAAATGCAAATTATTAAATTACTCAAATGGCATAATTGTTTGAAAAACAGACGATTATTCGTAACCTTTCATTGTAAGTTCAAGAGGCCGCTACGGGCAAAATAAATTTTCTATTTCGAATCTGCAGACTGATTCGGAGTGAAGATTTTTCAAACTATTTTTTAGTGCCAACGAAAAACTTTTAAAAATTTAAAAGAGGGAAAAGGAAAAACTAAGAAAAATAAGAGGAGTACAAGGTGTACAAAGCATAGAGTAATGATACAAATAGAGGAATAAAAATGCTGATTTCCGTGTGTCCATCATTGAAACCACGTGATATGTAGAAATGCCAATTCATTCATGCGCCAATATTACTTGGCAGGCCTTGGCGACTTTAAGAATTAAACGAGATCGAAGTATTGTAATATGGTTTTATGTTTAATTTTGTATTTAAATATAGTTTTTTTTAACGAGTGCCACAATTTAAGGGAGTTTAACAGATATATTAAGGAGATTTCTCTTACTTTATAGTTTTGAAATAATTGCATTACGTTTTTGTGTAAAAAATTTACCATAAGTGAAGTTCTTTCAATTGTTATTTTGTATACTTCAATAAGAAAATAGGAACAATAAAACCTGAGAAATATAAAGAGTTTCGCTTCTTCGAGTATTGAACACAAATAAAATATTTTCGTTTCGTTAATGAAGAGGAAATATTTAGCGCATATTGTTTGAAAATAAGTAAATACGTACATATATGTTAAAAAGTTGAATACGGACAGAACTCCTTATTACCCAAAAGAGCAGAAAGTGCGCCAAATTTGAAACTCCTGCAGATGTCTGAACGCCAAATGTGGCAGCGCTATAACCACGTGATGTGAGTTTTTCTTTTCAATGTTGACACCGCGGCCTTTCGAGAGTCTGGTATTGAATGCGCTCTCTATTTAATATTACAACTCTCTGGTACAAAGGAGTACAAAGAGAGAGAAAGCGGTATCGAAATAGCAAGAAAGAATTGAAGATGTGTTTCAAATTAATAAGAGAAAGTGGTGACGGGTTTTTAAGTGGACGAAACAGATCCAGCTCGAACAGTCCGAAAGGTTCGACCTGAAACACCAACAACGGAGAATCCAGTAAACCTTTTCAAATTTGACACTAACGGAATTTGATACATATAGGCTTAATTATACCTAGTCAGATGGTACTGGGAATAAAATATTTTTTATTTAACAAGTGCATATGTGCTTCATCTAGTGCACCAGGCAATTATCTTTTTAAAAATTTGTGTCGTCAATATAATAAAACTATCTGGTTTGGTGAGCAACATCAAACCCTATCATCCCTTTCATCAAAATACATGCCCTAATCAGAGTTTTACTTTTCTAGATTATTTATTTTTTCAAACTACTAAGCTTTTTTTTAAGACCCAGTTTTAAATAATATTTCTCTGTATAAAATAAGAGTAGATTACCGTTTTAAAGGCATTTGAACAATTTTCTGTCTTCCAAGTGAAATCAACAAATCGTCACTTTCCACTGCACACAATTTTTGCATAAATTTTATAAACTGCCGACTAGTCAAATCAAAATTTAGACATTTTTTTCTTCATTTTAAACACGCGTGAGTTACGATCCACAGATTAGAATTTAAGTTATGGCGTCGTTAAAACAGGCCAGAGTATGCCCGAATTCGCCTAATTATTCACCTTCACGGTACAAAATTAATATGGCGAGTGGGTTAATAATTGACCTGGTCAACTCCGTCCAATTTTTTTATACGATAGTTAGCAATTTAATCCCACACGCGAATTCCCACTGGTGTTATGAACAGAGAGTTGTAATATTAAATAGAGAGCGCCTTCAATACCAAACTCTCGTAAGGCCGCGGTGTCAACATTGAAAAGAAAAACCCACATCACGTGATTTTAGCGCTGCCACATTTGGCGTTCAGACATCTGCAGGAGTTTCAAATTTGGCGCACTTTCTTCTTTTTTGGTAATAAGGAATTCTGTCCGTATTCAACTTCTTAACATATATGTACGTATTTACTTATTTTCAAACAATATGCGCTAAATATTTCCTCTTCATTAACGAAACGAAAATATTTTATTTGTGTTCAATACTCGAAGAAGCTAAACTCTTTATATTTCTCAGATTTTATTGTTCATATTTTCTTATTGAAGTATACAAAATAACAATTGAAAGAACTTCGCTTATGGTAAATTTTTTACTTAAAAGTTTTTTTGGTTTGGTTTTTGTTAATCAACGTCGCACTAGAGCTGCACAGTGGGCTATTGGCGACGGTTCGGGGTCAATCTCGAAGGAAAGACCCGGGAACACATACACATTCATACATGCACCTCGTTATTTTAGAACCATGGTCAGATGACGAGGAAACACCTGAACTGACACCCCGCCTTCAATAGACGTCGGGACTTTGGACCCCGAGCAGATTTATCGTGCACCAGTCCCGTATACACGCCAGTATAATTTGTTGGATATTCTGGACGACTTTCCAATATTTTTGTAGAGAAGCTGGCAACCCTCCGATCGCAAGATCACTACTTTTTTACTTTTCTATTTCAAGTCCATTTCACGGATTCGAACCACCAATCCTCTAATTAGTAGCTGAACGCCTTACCAACTGAGCAACTTGGGCTCTATATAAAAACGTAATGCAATTATTTCAAAACTACAAAGTAAGAAAAATGTCCTTAATATATCTATTAAACTCCCTTAAATTGTGCCACTCGTTAAAAAAAACTATATTTAAATACAAAATTAAACACAAAACCATATTACAATACTTCGATCTCGTTTAGTTCTTAAAATCGCCAAGGCCTGCCAAGTAATATTGGCACATGAATGAATTGGCATTTCCACTTATCACGTGGTTTCAATGATGGACACACAGAAATCAGCATTTTTATTCCTCTATTTGTATCATTACTCTATGGTTATGAAGCTTTAAAAATATCAAAAGTTGTTATTCGCACAAGTTTCTGACAATGACCACTGTACGCGGACCGACTTTTAAGATGTATTGACGTCAAAATGCAGTCCTTTACATGTGATATGATCACCCCTGACTGTCATGAAGGTTTTGAACCATTTGTTCATACTTAATAATGGTTCAAAAGTACGACGCAATATTCCTGGTTCTTTTCTTCAAGATTGACACCGAGCTGTCGCTAATAGCACACTTTGCGTCTCTAATGCGACGTTAATTTAATCTATCAACCAATCATTCTTAGTATGAAGTTGTCGATGAGCTTTTGAGTTATACTGTGTATCTCTACTATAGGGGCATAAGCAGCTGCGGAGTTGTTGACAACGCATGGTGACGTGATTGTATGTGTCTTCCGAGAACTTTCCACATGTGTTCAATTCGGTTCAGCTCTGAGGTCCAAAGATAGCGATGGGCCATCCATTTTATGAATATCTTTACTCGACTCAGTGATATTCGTGTTGTTGTTGAAAAGGACAAACTCAGGACCCAAGGGAGCCCCAGTTGCTCAGTTGGTAAGGCGTTCAGCTACTAATCAGAGGATTGGTGGTTCGAATCCGTGCAATGGACTTGACATAGAAAAGTAAAAAAGTAGTGACCTTGCAATCGGAGGGTTGCCAGCTTCGCTACAAAAATACTAGAAAGTAGTCCAGAATATCCAACAAATTATACTGGCGTGTATACGGGACTGGTGCACGATAAATCTGATCGGGGTCTAAAGTCCCGACGTCTATTGAAGGCGTTGGGTGTCAGTTCAGGTGTTTCCTCGTCATCTGACCATGGTTCTAAAATAACGAGGTGCATGTATGAATGTGTGTGTTAATGTGTATGTGTTCCCGGGTCTTTCCTTCGAGATTGACCCCGAACCGTCGCCAATAGCCCACTGTGCTGCTCTAGTGTGACGTTAATTAACAAAACAAAACCAAACTAGTGCAATGATGAACTCCTCAGCCACACTCGTCATATTTCGACCGTTTTCCAATTTACTTCGTGTAGATCTATATCGTCCAGATGTTGTGTACGAGATCGTCTGTCGAGCATGTCACAACTACAACAGCAACTTGATGTCGCTCGAGGCAGTATGTACCGTGCCGCTAACGTCTACTTCACTAATCTTGTTGCTTTATACTTTTTCCACAACCCTTAGTTTTCCATGCTGCACTTATGGGCATGTCGAACTCGAACTTTCGAACTCTTCTCGCTTCGTCTTTTAATCGGTATCGCGTGTTTCCATGATTATTCCGCCTTCAAGTTAGTGCACAGAAACTCACAACCTGTGCACAGAACACACAGAACTCACAATTCCGACTTTAAAAATGCAGCCAGTTCGGAGGGTAGCCAGTTTTGTTACTCGTCGTCCGCAATAAATTCCGCCGTGTATAGGAGACTGGTGTACATCAAATCGGGGTTTAGATGTCATCATACCTACACACACGTGTGGTGTGGTAGCTCAGGTTTGGTCTTCGTCATCTGACCACGTTTAAAAATAACGAAATAGTATTCCTGGGTTTTTTTTAACCATTGTCCAGAATCAATTACGATGCTTAAATACAACTTTAATTCAACCAATCAACTATCCGTAATTATTCTAATTTCTCAATGCTGTGTCCTTAATTTGCGTATATCCGGTTATTAATTAAAAGCTCTGGGTAATTTAAATATCCAATAATACACAGGTACACATCCTTTGTAAGTGTCAACCTCAAATGTTCGAATTAAAATGAAATTCCCATAAAACGCAACAAACTGTCATTTGTAACATTCCTCAACTCAAAAACTCCGTATTTCGCGATCGCGTGTACAGCCTCGTATTTTACACACTACGTCTTGGCGACACGTAGAACCGCACGGCGCCTGCGCTGGCGACGTTTCTTGCGATCTTGGCGAAATTGATCGATTTTATCCATTCAGCAAATTCGTGACGTCATACAGAAAGGGGGCGGGATTTGTCCTTCGTGGGTCGTTTGACGTCAATCGGAGAATTAACTCCATCGAGAATTTTTCACGATGTTTGGAAACTAATTTTGTTGAGAAAAGGCGGTGGGGAACAACTTGTTTTTCACTTAGTCGGAACGGCGGCGTCGCTTTGATGTATTCCACTGAATATTTTTTCCGCCGTCGAGGTCTCCCCTTTTTTAGGGGGGGAGAGAAAGAGTTTTTTTCTCTGCAAACTAAAAAGTTTCTTCCTAAAAACTTAATTTTTAGGTTAACTACCCTTTCTAAGCATTATTTTAGGTTAAGTCTTGTTCAATGTGTGGATTCTAAAAGGTTACATTAACAGTTAAAAAAATATGAAGAAAGATAGTCAACATTTAGAACGTTTCACCATCTTTCAAACTTTTTAGGTTGGCCCCTCCTTTATAGTAGAGAAAACTTAATGTTATAATCTCGCTAACATCAAAGTGAGGCCAACATGTATGGCCTCAGACACTTGGTTAATTACGTCATTCCATTCATAAATTTTCACTTTTACCCATTTCCCAATTCATCAGCCAATCGCGAGTATTTTTTAATTCATAATTTTGAAAAGAAGTTACGTGTTTGAGGCCATTCGGTCTGAGATGTTGGTTTCACGATTATGACGTCATATTCGCTCTACTACAGTCCATTCATGCTCGAAGGTTAGCCCCGAAAGTTTACATTGTTTCCAGAATGAAACACTTAAAGAGATATATTGCAATATTTGTATCCTGTATGTAAACTGCATATAAGCTATAAGTAAGGCTTTTTAAATATAAACTTTTTTATAGAAAAACGTCATGATAATCAAAACATGTAAACCTTCTAAAAGTTTTGATACATTTTAGATGCTTAGATTTCAATATCCAAATGAGGAATTTTGCATTATACGTCAATACGCCAACACATGTTATTCAAAAAATTAAATATTCAAAATAATCGAATTATTATTGTTTTTTATTTTAGACTCCTTAAATATCTAATGTTTGACTAAAAGTATAATACCTATGATCTTTTTCATGTTATAACTTGAAATAGACTGCTCGTGAATTTTAATTATTCAGCTACCGAAAAAATATCAAAAGGAAAATAGTGTAAAACTTGTTCTCTAAATATTATTGTCAATAAAAAAACTTCGATAGCTTACATGTTACAGAACAAACTACAAAATAATTCTAAGGAATTTCAAAAACACAAAACACACGTGCAAGTTAAACATCTTAGAACAAAAATAGCAAACATTTAAAAAAAAATACAATTATTTATATATAATAAAAAAATATTCCTTATCTATAAAGGATAGTGTATAAATAATGAATATTGATTCTTTGCGTATATAATTTTTTTTCCAAAAGACAGTCAAGCTACTGTATTTGAGTGTTATAGGAGCCCCAGTTGCTCAGTGGATAAGGCGTTCAGTTACTAATCAGAGGATTGGTGGTTCAAATCCGTGCGATGGACTTGACAAAGAAAAGTAAAAAAGTAGTGATCTTGCGATCAGAGGGTTACCAGCTTCGATACAAAAATACTAGAAAGTCGTCCAGAACATCCAACAAATTATACTGGCGCGTATACGGGACTGGTGCACGATACATCTGATCGGGGTCCAATGTCCTGACGCCTATTGAGGTTGCGTCGGGTGCCAGCTCAGGTGTTGTCCTCGTCATCTGACCATGGTTCAAAAATACGAGGCATCGTTCCCGGGTCTTTCCTTCGGGATAGGTACTAATCAGAGGATTGGTGGTTCGAATCCGTGAAATGGACTTGACATAGAAAAGTAAAAAAGTAGTGATCTTGCGATCGGAGGATTGTCAGCTTCGCTACAAAAATACTAGAAAGTTGTCCAGAGTATCCAACAAATTATACTGGCGTGTATACGGGACTGGTGCACAATAAATCTGATCGGGGTCCAAAGTCCCGACGTCTATTGAAGTCGTTGGGTGCCAGTTCAGGTGTTTCCTCGTCATCTGACCATGGTTCTAAAATAACGAGGTGCATGTATGAATGTGTATGTGTTCCCGGGTCTTTCCTTCAAGATTGACCCTGAACCGTCGCCAATAGCCCACTGTGCAGCTCTAGTGCGACGTTAATTAATAAAAACCAAACCCAAACTAAAACCTTCGGGATAGGCCCCGCACCGTCGCCAATAGCCCACTGTGCAGCTGTAGTGCGACGTTGATTTAAACAAACCAACCAAACTTGAATGTTACATTCTTTTTTACAAATTAAAATAAAATTTTTTGGCATGTGCCAACAGATTACGCTCTGATTCCTATTCACGCATGTTACCATGGAAATCACTAGTGTCATTCTACAAAATTTTAAATAGGTAGATTTAGTGTTAGGCCACAGGGAGCGAAAGATGAAAAATTGCTCTTGAAACAATTTTTCCTGACGAGTAAACTCTTGAATAATTGTAAAGAGTTATAACATACATAAAAAAAGCGTATGATGTTACTTAACCACATATTGAAAGTATTTACTTATATATGAATTCTCAGTACAATTTCTGTCTTTTCAAAGAATAATTTTATCAGTGTAATATCATAACAAAGTTACCATTCCAGCATATTAAAAATCTTTATATTTTATAATAAAAAAATAATAGATTCTATTGAGATAAAAAAACTCGTCTTATAGAACATTGCGTTAAGAACATAACATACAAATACGACGTTAAAATACGCAATAAAATCCAAGAGGTCTGGACATGTTTCGGGAGATACATCTCCCTTCATCAGCAGAAAATGATGAAGGGAGATGTATCTCCCGAAACATGTCCAGACCTTTTGGATTTTATTGCGTATTTTAACGTCGTATTTGTATTTTATAAATAAATTCTATTATTTATATTATATTTAAACAGGAGCGATTCGAGGTCCAAACGGCTTTTCCCGATTCTTAGGTGTTAAATGAGGCGTCTAGTTTCAAAACCAGATAGATCCATTTTCATAAATTTTACAAAAGTCAAAACTGATTGACAGCCACGTACTTTTGGATCAAAAGACATAACTTCGAATGCATTTTTAGACTGGATTAATTTATTTATGGTCAATAGCGCTTTGCTAAGGGATTTCGAGCATTAAAAACATGTAAAAATGTTTTAAAAAAAAGATTTTTCGAAAAATTCATGTCTGGTTTCGAAAATAGACGGCTCAAATATTCGTGGTGAAGGGTATATGTAGACATTCAAAAAGGAAACTTTGAACTCTGCGTTTCAAGTTTTTTTGTTCTAACTGGATGGTTTTTCTGTTAAATCATATCAGCAATTTAAATGTATTTTTATTACTTAATTTATTAAAAAATTTATCATTTTGGTATAAAAAGACATAGCTTAAATTTTATTTTCGTCTTTAAAAAAAGCACTTGACGACTTCAGTAATTTTAACAATATTTTGGGGTTTAGTTTCATACAAATCAATACATCTTGGCATATATTTCTGATAGAAATCTCAATCTAAACAATATACAAATATATGTGTCTTGACATATATGTGTTAAAAACACCTGGCTCGATACCTTGATATTTACTCTTAAAATACTGAGTCCTTTAGTTTTGAAGATGGGGATAAAAGGGAATATTTTTCGTCGTATCAAGGAACACTTGGAAAGGGCACTCTATTTTATTTATAACAGAAAAACTATATATCCAATATTTTTTTATAAAAATAGTAAAATAAGCATATAAAATATAATACATAACTTTCTACTCTAATTTTATATAAAAAAAAAAAAAAAAAAATTCACTATGTGCATCGGTTTCTACTATTGTTTACATTTAATTTTCTTGTTTGTTACCACGTGATGCCTAAAGATTTTTTACATATTGACAACACCTTAAAAGCAATAAAATGTCATACTTTTAGTCGACAGATTTTTAACAGAAATCTCAATCTAAACCATATGGTTAAGGTTTCTATATCGTGTCACATATTTCCAAAATGTGTTACATCTTTTTTCAAAATAGAAAATCAAAACATCTTCGCTTAAATCCCTACATCTAATCTAGGAGTTTTCCGTGGTATCTTTAAACTTTTTCGTAATTATATAGCTCTCATATATCTTATTTACCCAGGAGTACTTGCAATGAGGTGCTTTACACCCCAAGCAAAGTGTTTGCTCAATTTTCTTAAATTCCCTTATGTCAAAAAGGGTCAAACCTAGTGTAACTGCTTTCAAGGTCAACTTCTAATGGTGGAATAAATTAATCCAATGTGGGCTCTGGTCATGTTTTATATAACAGTGGCCATAATTCTGATACTGCGGTGTCCCTTGCTAGTTCCCCTATTCGTATGAGTAGCGTGCAAGGATAGTAAAGACTATATATAGAAGGTGCGCTCGTTTTTCGCTTTTTGAAAGTGGGCAAGGAAAGGCAACTAAATGACGTCATTTTAGCTCCGACTTACTTTTGACATCATTTTAGCTCCGCCTTTCTATCGGTTTTTGATCATTCTCATTGGCTGTGTGTTTCAAGCATTGCTACTTAGGTTCAATCCCGGTTGGGTAACAACTGGTGATTTAATTTTTAATTAGCAAAATAATGTAAATATCTATAAATAATTGTGTTCAGGTAACTTCACTACTAATCCGTCCTTGTTTTGCTATATCCCCGTATTTTACTTGATTGAAATTCTAACTCATTTAATATGTCCAATACAAATGGATTGACCGGATAGTTCCGACCACTATTTTACTCTTTCAAAATTCATGGACATGCTCTCGTGGCAGCTAATATTATTTTAATACCCTTAATTTATTAAGCAACTCTTTTGCAATTTTTCCATACTAAATGCAATCCTTAAAATATAATTTAAACTCATAAAATGCAGTAAAAGTAACTAAATAAAGTTAGCTTATCACTTTTTAATAGTTCCCAAAAAAGCGAATAGATGGTAGCACCATCAAACAACGTGCCCGCATCTAGTTCAGCCTTGCCATTGGTTCAAACGAGAGCATTAAACACGCCCACAGAAGGCGAAGTAGGCGTCACTATGACGTCAAATAGTTGCTCTCTCCGCCTTCCGTCAGGCAGCGCGAGTACGAGCACACCTTATATATATATATATGGTCTTCACTATCCTTGAGTAGCGTGCATGGTTCCGGGCTTAAAAACAATTTTTAATTATTCGAATTACCATTAATTTTAGCTAAATGACATAGTGTAATAAATATGCATATTTTTAATTGTAAAACCAGTATTTGTACTTAAGAAACGAAATTAAATACTGAGTTTTACACCGCTCTCTTGCGAGTTCGTCTGAGTAGCGCGAATGCTTCCGGGTTTAAAAGCAACTTTAATTTATTCATTATTAACTTTAATTTGAGCTAAATGACATTTTCAGCGTAATTAATATGCATATTTTAATTTTAAAAGCGGTGTTTGTATTTAAGGAATGAAATTAAATACTGGGGGAGGGGAGAATCAACACCTTTGTTGAAGGTTGGGTCAAAATAAAGGATCATATAAATCAAACGAAATCCGTGATCGGATTCGAGTGCTTAAGCAAACCAAAATATCGGCAAATTGCCGTACGGTAGAAGTTAAAGTATTATTCATTTATTCTTGTGCAAACGATTTAAGTAAATCGTTGTATATATATTTTGACATACTTCTTTTATAAGGTGTTTTTGAAATAAAGTTTGGATATGGGAACGAAATCTCCTATCAGCTCTGCAGATTTATTTTTGAATGAGATGACACACGCGAACAACGTTTTTTCGAATTTACGTGTTCGTCTGTGCAGCGCGAATGCTTCCGGGTTTAAAATTAATATTAATTTATTCGAATTACCATTAATTTTAGCTAAATGACATTCATAGCGTAATAAATATGAATATTTTAATTGTAAAAGCGGTATTTGTATTTAAGGAACGAAATTAAATACTGTTGGGGACAGGGGAGATTTTTGGTTTTGGTTTTTGTTAATTAACGTCGCACTAGAGTTGCACAGTGTGCTATTGGCGACGGTTCGGGGTCAATCTCGAAGGAAAGACCCGGGAACACATACACATTCACACACACATTCATACACACATCTCGTTATTTTAGAACCATGGTCAGATGACGGGCAAACACCTGAACTGGCACCCAACGCCTTCAATAGACGTCGGGACTTTGGACCCCGATCAGATTTATCGTGAACCAGTCCCGTATACACGCCAGTAAAATTTGTTGGATATTCTGGACGTCTTTCTAGTATTTTTGTAGCGAAGCTGGCAACCTTCCGATCGCAAGATCACTACTTTTTTACTTTTCTATGTCAAGTCCATCGCACGGATTCGAACCACCAATCCTCTGATTAGTAGCTGAACGCCTTATCAACTGAGCAACTGGGGCTCCCGGGGGGACAGGGGAGAAGCAACACCGTCTTGCGAGTTTACGTGTTCGTCTGAGTAGCGCGCATGTTTCCGGGTTTAAAAGTAATATTAATTTATTCGAATTACCATTAATTTTAGCTAAATGACATTTTTAGCATAATAAATATACAAATGCAGAAGCGATATTTGTACTTAAGAAACGAAATTAAATACTGGGGAGGGGGGAAGCAACACCGTCTTGCGAGTTTACGTGTTTGTCTGTGTAGCGCGCATGTTTCCGGGTTTAAAAGTAATATTAATTTATTCGAATTACCATTAATTTTAACTAAATATTACATTTTTAGCATAATAAATAGGCATATCATAATTGCAAAAGCGATATTTGTACTTCAGAAACGAAATTAAATGCTTGAGGGAGGAGGGGAGAAGCAACACCGTCTTGCGAGTTTACGTGTTCGTCTGAGTAGCGCGCATGTTTGCGGGTTTAAAAGTAATATTAATTTATTCAAATTACCATTAATTTTAGCTAAATGACATTTTTAGCGTAATAAATATGAATATTTTAATTTTAAAAGCGGTATTTGTACTTAAGGAACGAAATTAAATACTGGGGAGGGGAGAAGCAACACCGTATTGCGAGTTTACGTGTTCGTCTGAGTAGCGCCAGTGTTCGCTCTTAAAATATCTCATATTATTAAAATATCTCAAAGAGCATAGGTTTAGAATCTTCTAACACCACCACAAAACGCCCATTATATCGATGAGTTGCTGATCCGATAAACACCCGGCTATCAGCACTCGGTGATTTCAAGTGCCTCTCGACAGGAACAAAGACCGAGAGGACCCTCTCGAACAGAGGAACCCAAAGAACAAACCTGGGCGGTGATTTCCCGGACAGAATGCGAAGAGTAGAGGTCTGGTGGGCAAAATCGATGGAACACCACCGCCAAGACCCTCGCCGGAACACCGCGGTCCGACCTTATCTATTCTCACGCACACACACAGGAACGCTCTTCCCACTATTTATTTCATCCGCAGGAATCTTCTCTCCAGGACACATCATGAGGATTTTTAAACGCGGGAAAAGGGGGGAAAAGTTACGGAATTTTTTGTTCTTCCCTTTCTTATTATTCGACCGGCACGCACGGACATATTCGATTTGCGGAGAAGTGCGTTCCGTAGAATTGTTGTCTTTTTCTTTTCAAACGTGGTGGCGGTGGTTGTTGCAGTTGTCTTTTTTTTTTGTAGTTGTGAATAATGTTCGAATTCGAATGCTGTGAGGGTCGGCAGGGCACGTAGCGTTGATGGCTGCCGTTTTGGATCATCAGTTTTCATGTTCAAGGCGGAGGTGTGTGAAATATGGCTTGGATTGGCTCTTCCGCTTTGCATCAGTGATCAGTTTATTTTTTAACGTTCCCTTGGGAGTGCTGTTTCTTATGGTCATCTGCTGACGTAATGTATAAAAGATTATATTTCGGGTTGAACACATTGGAAACAGTTACTGAAAATACTTAATGTATAGTACCTTTCTTTGGGGATACACTCCGAAACGACGCCAATAGTCCACTGTGCAACTCTAGTGCAACGTTTATTCAACCAACCATCTAGCTTAAAATGTATTTCGATTCAATAATATTTGATAAAAGAAATAATAATATTTGATAAAAATAATAATAATATTTGATAAAAAATAATAATAATATTTGATAAAAAATAATAATAATATTTGATAAAAATAATAATAATATTTGATAAAAATAAAAATAATATTTGATAAAAATAATAATAATATTTGATAAAAATAATAATAATATTTGATAAAAATAATAATAATATTTGATAAAAATAATAATAATATGTAATAAAAATAATAATAATATTTGATAAAAATAATAATAATATTTGATAAAAATAATAATAATATTTGATAAAAATAATAATAATATTTGATAAAAAATAATAATATTTTTTTTATTAAAAATGATAATAATATTTGATAAAAATAATAATAATATTTGATAAAAATAATAATAATATTTAATAAAAATAATAATAATATTTGACAAGTGTTCCTCGTGATTAATAAATGATACCTCAGCTTTAAAAGGCAATATATTTGCAACCAAATAACTTAGATCGCCATTCTACAAATCATTAATGGGGATGGCAATAGATAATCAGGGGAAAAATTAATAAAACAAATCAAATATTTTTTGCGATGTTAAGTATCAGTACTTTTTAATACTAGACTATCAAAATACATATTTTTTTAGATATTACAATGGATGTAAATAACTATAGTTGACTGCAATCCATAACAATATAGCCTCTTAAAATTAGAAATAAACAATATAGATTTCTTGTTAAGTAAAACAATTACGTACGGTGATTGGTAAGATTTATGCATTTTCTATAAAACAAAATCTTTTGAAAACTGAAATATATTTTACACTTAAGATGCTTTTTTTTATTGTTATGTCATAACTGTCATAATGACGCATCTGCACTTTTTATGTTTATAGAATGCATATTAAGAGAAACAGCCTCTATATTTAAATAGGTTGGTTTAGTAATTACACTAGAGCTACCGAATGGGCAATTGGAGATAGTTTATGATCTATTCCGAGGATGGGGGGGGGGGGTAACAAGAAGAACGCATCTTAAATTTGAACGACTTTGATATGACGAGGACAGCATCAGAGCCACATTGCATCTTTTAACTTTCACACGACAACCAAAGTGAGGACATTTGAGACACGCCACATTTATCGTACACCAATCCCGCCGCATGGTAAGTCTCGCTAGACGCCTGGATTTGAACTCAAGATCCATCAATCCAGAGTCCGGTGCCATGTCGACGATTCAGACGATTTTCTTAAAATTGCCATTAAAAACATTTTAAGATGTACTGCGTAAATATTTCATAAATGGTACAAAAATCAGAAAAAATGTTTTATTTATATTTAAGCTACCCTTGTTATTCACTATCGCAAACCAGGCACGTAGGTAAGGGGGTGGTTCAGGGGGTTCAAACCCCTCCCATTCAAGAAGACAAAAAAAAATTAAAAATCGAATTACTGTAAAAATTTCAATTTATCGTCTAATATTTTTTTGTTGAGTAACATGAGGGAAAACCTGATATTTTCCGTAGAGTCTTACCTCGGAAAAAAGTTTTCAAAGGCGTCATGTTTTGAGTTCATTTTTATCAAAAACTAAGCCTACCATGTGTTTCGTTATTTAATATTTGGATTTCGGCTACAAAGGAAAAATATCGTCAAACTGGGCCGTATAATGCAGAGATAGGAATATTAAAATTATAATTTGTATCATTACTCTAAGGTATAAACAAGTTGCTCCAAACATATATTATTCTAAACAAGGGATCTCAAAATTTTAATTTGTTCTCTAATTTATTTCCTATTTAGGAGTGACATTTACTAATTTTAAAAATAGGTAATGACTGTGATATTGGTAACGATTCCATGAAAACAAAATGATGTTCGATATTTATCTGCCAATGTTATCCTGTGCACTTAAATAAAAATTAATAAGTTTTTTAAAAAATGGGGGGGGGGGGAGTTTTGAATTTTTTCGGGGAACGGGAGAGGGGGGGGGGGGGTTGAGTTTGAACTTCTCCCATGAAAAATCTATACCTACGTGAATGATCGCAACCAATATAAAATGCTTTTAAAAAATTAAATAGTGAATTCGAAACAAATCTATCCATTATTTCTAGAGAGAACAATGTACAGATGAAGTATAAGGCATTAAAATCTTTGAAGAAGAAAAAATACCAAATTCGAGACTAGTCGTCCCAGGAGTTCTAGGCAGAACGATGTGCAGTTAAAGTAGAAGGTTGTTCTGGAAACGGAATCATATCGTTACTTGCCTTGGCCTAAGTTGTGTATCTCAAAGTTGTGTCACCTTGGCATTAAACACATTTTTCCCTGACAGTAGTAATGCATGTTGCATGACTAATAAAGACCTTGACTGTCGTTTATCAGACAAATGAATGTGTTGAAATTAGTATTAGATAAAGGTGCTCATTTTTAATGAGTAATTCAGAGGAGTCAATTTAATGAGGCAAGAAATCACGGTACTTGAGAAGGACTTAAATGCTGATTAACAGAATGCTTCCTGTGATGGAACAGGAAAAGAGTTGAAAATAGAAGAGAAAAAAAAATTTAGTTTATTTTAAATTTCGTTCCAAATGGATGAAAGGATAAACAAAAAAAATATCTTAGCGATGTCTACGAGATAAATAAAAGTATTGTGTTTCTTATCATGCCAAACAAATATATTTAAATAAAAACAGTTTAATTTCCTTATACATATATAAACTCCTTTTAAACAATCACTCTTCACAAATGAAAATACCCTTGAAAATATTTAAGGTGTCATGGTTTGTTCTTTTAAAAGACATTTCCCATCAATAGATCGTTTTAAAAAATATCCGCTCAAGGTTGATTTTCGACTGCGTTTTACATTTTTTTTTCAAACTTTACCTTAAATTAAAACAATCCTACAGAGAAGAAAATATATTCAATAGAGACTTTTTTAGAAAATTTGTTTTATTGGAATTGTGAAACACTTAACAAAGGTGATGATAACAGTCTTTGAAATCAATCGAAGTACATTATGTCTTCGTTAGATATTCTAGGAAAACTATCTTAGACATAACGTCATACAAATTTCTATTATTCATCAATAACCAATCGAAAGGAATACTTTATCTAAATATCACATAAAAAAACCATCACCTTCTATTTAAAAATATGCCGCTTTCTTTCTCTTGAACGTTTGTATTAATTTGGTCACACAGCTCGTTTAGATCCATTTGTAGATGTAATAAATGGTGTCTTATGTAATAAATATTCGATGTAATAAATAGTGTTAATTTTTTACAAAAAATATGTCTTATATAGGATAATAACTATTAAAATTATTTTAGCTAATAATCCATTTAGCCCTCTGAGTGGGTAGAAAAAGGGCAAAAGTATAAAGTTGTTTTCTCTGAAAAATAGTTATCTTTAAAATTCCAATGCATGAGTATTAGATGTATTTTTTAATTTTTATTATTTTTATCAATATCGTTTCCAAGAAACACCTCAGCACTTTAAATTTTAAAAATATTTCAACATCGAATATTTTTATGAATTTAAAGTTTATGTGTTTTGCCAGAAATACTGGAAATCCACGGACGACTTAAGATGTTCGGCTCCGTTAAAGGGTTAATGCGAACGTAATCGATTTAAATTTACGTGCAGGAATAATTTATCGGAAAAATTGATTTGGGCCGTTTCTGTTAAGGGGGTCCGATACCCAAAATTCGCAAAAAAAAGTCATTTTTTTTTTATATTTAAAAAATAATATTCAAACTTATCTTAATAACTCACAAAAAACTGCTTCAAAAAATTCCTATTACTTTTTTAGTTATGAATGTGTTAATGATGTGTTCCTATAACATAGTTGTATCATATGTAAACTTTAAAAGCAAATATCTCTGTTCGTGGTTTTGAATGAACACTAAAAATGCTAAGGCTTTTTTACTATTATACTTAAAATCATAATTTTTGTGTGTATAGCAAGATAAATATATTTTAAATAGATGTATGCATTCAGATTTCCTATTTTTACCATAATTTGTTTTTTAAAACCACTTAAAATGGAATTTTATTTTTTTTCGTCAATTTTTTTTCCAAAATTTCTAATATATTTTATTTTTTTAAAGTGATGTATCTGAATCAAAATTTGAATGCATACATCTATTTACATATTATTCAAGATCTTAAATAAAAAAAATTGCTTCAAAATATTGAAATACAAAAAAGGAGTAGGAATTTTAAAATTGTTAAAAAATTTACTAAAATTTTAATTTAAAAATAAATGTGCAATTTAAATAAAAAATTGAGCGTCTTAAAATGGTTTTTTATACATATTTAGAAAGAGAAAAAAAATTGGATTGTACAAGTATAAAAATAAAGAAAAAAATGTCGAAGGTATCGGACCCCCTTAATTGAAAAGAATCGAGAGACCGGAACCCCACATTTGAAAGTCCCATTTAAATTCAACGGCATTTTGTTATAACTCGGAGTCAACGTTCTTAATTTGTTAGAGAAGTTATCGTAATTTATTCCTTCAAAAGCAATATTTTATTTACAAGCGCAGAACAATTTTCAAATAGCTACTCTTCTGACAGATGCGGACATGTATAACCGGTCTTGTATATCCAGTTCCCTCATCAGTACACATATAATAAAAATTCATGAAAAATATTTATTTTTTTTAATTTAAAGCGTTGGGAGGACTTATGAAATCCTTCTTTACTAAAACAATTATTTTTTTAGTAAAATGAATGTCTTGAAAATTTAAACTAAACCTTCCTGCAGTGAAAACAAATCTACAGATTCGATAATTTTGCTTTTCCGTCAGAGGACTAGCGTAGAAATAAGAGAACACCTACATTAAAATATTGAACAACAAATATCACTTTTACTTTAAATAAGGTAAAAATAAATTTCCGTACCGCGAATTCTGTTTAGAGGAATGGAAGGTGAGCAGAATAAAGTGAAAAGTACTGTTTTAGATCTTGCCTTAGCCAATGTCAATGTCAGCTGTTTTCTAGAAATCAATAAGTTTAGTATTATTTTGCATAAAACAAACTTTGAAACTGCAATCCACATTTAAAAAACTATTTTTATGTTTTTGGAGCCGACAAATTCGAAAACAACTACTCCTTTATCATTGTTAAATACTAAATTACAATGGTATTTTATGGAATTTCATTGTATTTTATGGTATTTCATTGTATTGTATTGTATATTATTGTATTTTGTATGTGTATTGCCGGCATAAAATTTCATAAAAGTTAATAATACTAAATTACACTGATATGCAAAAATAAAAATTCCTCCTATTTGTGGATATTTCCCAAACGCTAACCGTAATCGAGTGAAACTTAATATACAGGTAAATGCATTAGGAAACCCAGATAAATGTAAATATAAAGAAATTAAAACTCTGAACAAAAACTTTAATGTGGTATGTATGTCTCCTGCAAACACATAAGCCGGGGATTGATTATTCGTACTCTGGATGATTTTATTAATTATCTGTGCATCTAATAAGTGCCATATCTTCATTTCCTCTAATAGTTACATGTAAGCGCGGAGTACGCGCATTACTATTCATGAATAAAATCTACACTGCTTTAAAACAGACCAAACTTGTTCAAAGATGTCGAATCCGTATTTCTGAACAGTAACAGACCTTTCCTCTAGCAAAGCTATGGAGATCTGGTGAAGAAACGAAGAATTGTCAAACCAGCACTACCGTTATTTCAAATATATCCATTTAAGTAATAAATTGGTGGAAAACGGGTTTCTGTTTCTTCCAAAATCGCTATACGACAACAAGTATTACGCTATAAGCAAAATCTGGAAAATATTGAAACAACCCCTTTCAAGGAGCCGTAATGTAGGTTTCAAGATTCTTTATTTAAACCGCCACACAATCCTTCGTAGCTTCGATACAGGGTATGTTACTGCTCAGAAATACAGGTCCGACATCTTTTAACTAACTTTGGTCTGTTTTGAGGTAGTGTAGGACGTAAAATTTTAATCATGGACTGTAATGCGCATCCTCACCGCGCTTACATGCTCAATGGCAATCGAGAAAATGAAAATATGGGTTGATCAGCAAAGTCTATCAATCCGAACCAGATAGATCTTGCATAGGACGGTGTATTAAAACAAATTGCATTGCTACTACCCCCACCAATGAGACTAATAACAACACTACGCCCGGTTCGGCACTTGTTGGCTACACAGCTAATTTATAAATTTATTTAGAGTGTGAATAATCAACGACCGGCTTGCGTATGTGCAAGATGCTGTTGCATATCACAATAAAGTTTTAGTTAAGCGTTTTAATTGATTTATTTACACCAATATGGGAAAACCAGTTTTATTAACTATTTTTTTCCGATAAGAATATTTTTTTAACTATAATAATAATATTAATTATTTATTTTGTTTGTATATGGAATTACCCTTGATATATATTTATATATTATTTACTTATATATTTAATTTCACTCAATTAAGATTACGTGTTTGGGAATTATTTCCGCACACAGAAGGTACCCTTTAATTTTGCAAACTAGTATATATTAGTATTGATAATATAACATAGTTGCTCACAATGGCAGTTTTTGTTTAAACAATGTATTTGGATAAGACAAGATTTATAATAAATATTTTCAATATATACAATCACTGTTAAAAATAGGTATTCAAAAATAAGTAAAATGTACTCATATTTGAATACATTCGATGCTTATCATGGTTCCGAATACATAACTTTCAATTCTAAAAAAAGTCATATACTTAAAAATGAGTAAAATGAGTAAAAAAGAATAAAAAGAGCAAATGCTAGCCTACACAGGCTTCATAAATCACTTTCAATAAATATCAATAATTACAAAAATATAATCAAGACTTATAAGGATTCGAATCCAATCTGCAGCCACCGCTGTCCAGAGCCTTATACGCTAAGCTACCAGGGGGACGTAAACAGAAGTAATGTTAAAAAGATGGGCCAAAAGAATGGGAAGTAAGATCATAGAATTGTAATAACTCAGTTTTCTTCTAAGCAATCGATATCAAATAATGTGGAAAACCATCTTCTGAACAAATATTTTAAATTTACCGGGTCGCTTTGTTAAAATGGCTTGAACAGAAGCTGAGATTAGCAATATTAAAGCACACTGTTCATTTTTGAGAAAGTACGATTACTTAAATTTGGGTGGTGCACGATAAATCTGATCGGGGTCCAAAGTCCCGACGCCTATTGAAGGCGTTGAGTGCCAGTTCAGGTGTTTCCTCGTTATCTGACCACGATTCTAAAATAACGAGGTGCATGTATGAATCTGTGTGTGAATGTGTATATGTTCCCGGGTCTCTTTCCTTCGTGATCGACCCCGAACCGTTGCCAATAGCCCACTGTGCAGCTCTAGTGCGACGTTAATTAACCAAACCAACTTAAATTTGGGGACGTCATTGCTCATTTACGATGCAATTGTAATATTCAAAGAAAAACGAGTACGTTCAGGTACTCATTTTTAATCAACTATTTTTGCAGTGATCTGTTATTGAAATAAAACTTTATTTTATTGAATTCTTATTTGTATTGGGATGACATTGATGGGTGACTTGTGGATGGGGGCTCCAGATGCAACAAGAACTGCAACCGAGGGTATATGGCACTGTATTGGAATAGTAAGAATAAATTTTTCTCATATTATCATAATTGTGGATAAAACATTGCACTCTTACTATACATTGTTATTCAAATTGCTAAATTAAGCCTACAATTTATTAGATGTGGATAGCAGTTGTTAAAAAACTATGATGCTCTTGGGAAAAAATACAACGCAAATTTTAAGAAACTTAAAGTTGACAATAATTTTTCTACTTTAAAAAAGTCTTAAAATATTATTTCGTTAAATTAAAAATATAGTTTAATATTTAATGATTGAGATGCTTGTTACAGCAATAATGGGTACTTAAATATATTTTCTTTATTGTAAGAGCAATTGAAAAATTTAGATATTCGCAAAAGCTATGGAATAACACTGAAGTAAAAATTCACAGAAAAATATAATAAATAAAGATTACCAACACAAAATACTTACTTGTCTGATTTATTTTGGTAAAAAAAATTTTAAATAAAAAACATAGTTTAAAGATTTCTTTTTCAATACTTATTAAGTAAAATTTTTTCGAGTGAAATGTTACCCTCTCTCTGGAACATGACTCATATATAAGGCCTTGAATGTCAGTGAGTTAAAAATACTTCATAAAAATGACTCAAACCCATAATCTTAATGTCTTTATAACCTTTAATGGAGTGTAAAGAATAATTCACAGATAATTCGATCAGTGGCGTAATGAACTGTCGGGGAAAAGAATAAAATTATGAAGGGTCTGCTATGCGGGTTGGGCTATCAATCATAGAGGAGTCTTGTGATGAGAGAATTGAATTGAATAAAAAATATTTTTCCGTCTCGCAATAATATGGCTGCCTGATACGAAAAAAAATGACGCCAAATCGATCAACAAAATTTTCGAAAACGAAAATTAATTTTGTAGCTACAGTGTTATATAAGTAATATTTAAGACTTGAGTGCAGCGGGTCCCAATTAGCATTGAAGTTTAATTTTATAATTTTTCTTAATTTTACATAGTTTTTACTAAGACGCAACAAATGCTACTAAGACGCAAAATTACACCATAAGGAGAATGTTAAGTACTTTTAGTCGCATTTACATGTGCATTTAACGCACATTTAAACTCATGAAAACATTGTTATAGAAACTAATGTAAACACTTTTTTTCTTTGTAATCCTGTGTACCCCTAACATATCGACCCGAGGACCACCTTTTGGGAAGCTCTGAGCCAGGGCCGGATTTAGCCATAGGCTACATAGGCTGCAGCCTAGGGTCCCTCACCACACATAAAAAATCAGCATGCGGAAGAAATAATTTGGAAGAGGATGATAATTCAAATCCTATTAAAAAGAATATACTACAACCTTTTTATGATGCCGAAAAATTCAATTTTTCTTAACATATTTGTACAATGTAAATACACCCTAATACTTTTATGTTCTTTTAAAAAAACATGTTTAATTTGTGAAAATTAAAATTGCCTTTTTTACTTTTTTTTTGTAAATCAGTTGTTTTTATTTATTTTTTACATTTTTAATTTGCTTAGAACCATTTGAGAGTAATACAAAGACGAGTGCAATATTTTATTACCATTTTCATTGATTCCAGAATGCCATTGCACATGGAGACTAATTGAAACCGTTGAAATTGTGCAACATAGTATTGAAAATTTACAAGAAACAGTGTACCCCAATTTCATTTTTACACTTAAAATTTATTTAATTTGCAGTTCAAAAATATATATATATATATATCATCATCACCCCCCCCCCATCATCACCCCCCCCCCTAGAGTAAAGGGGGGCAGGCGCCACATATTCAGCCTAGGGACCGACTAACTCTAAGTCCGGCTCTGCACTGAGCTAAAATAATATCTGAGAGATAAATATAAATCTATTGGGTCTGAATGATATTATGGTTTTTTGCGACATTTGTCATGATCAAAAGCTAATGAGCTACAAAATTATTTAAAAAAATATATATGTACTCTTATAGAAAAAAAAATATTTACAGGAAAAATATTACTTCAGCTATACAAAATATGGACATATTTGTTTAAGTCTATTATATTAATAGAGTGAGATTGGTAAAATTCGGAATGCATTTGAAATGGGAATAAAAAGTGTTTTTTTTATTTGTAATTTTTTTTTATTTCGTACAGATCCTATTTAGCCTTGAGTATAACTATATATAAATTTTAATCAATTCTTTACTGATTCTTAAAATAAAATTTCACATAGTGTTATTATTCTACTGGACTAAATATCAAATAAATGTTTTAAAATAAATGTTTAGGTGGGGTCCCCTCAAAGTTTTCGGCAAGAAAGGGGAGGCTGGCCAGAAACGTTATGCCACTGAATTCGATAAATATATTTTGGATAAGAATAAAATTGAAGGGCTTAAATCGTAGGGCAAGAGGTTAACATCTGAAATAATATTATTCTTTAAAATGTACATGCAAACAATTGTAAGCAATAATCTGCAGAACCAATGCATTAAATATAGTAAAATAAATTAATATGGCCGAAAAAAAATATTGTTCCTACATTGTATCTAAATTCTAAATAATTCTAAAATATTGTTCCACATTGTATCTAAAAATATTGTTCCTACATCCACTGAATTCGATAAACATATCTTAGATAAGAATAAATTTGAAGGGCTTAAATCGTAGGGCAAGAGGTTAACATCTGAGATAATATTATGCTTTAAAATGTACATACAAACAATTGTAAGCAATAATCTGCAGAACCAATGCATTAAATATAGTAAAGTAAATTAATATGAGCGAAAAAAATATATTGTTCCTACATTGTATCTAAATTCCTAGCATATGCATGAAATGTAAGAGGAAGTTTTCAAAATTACGCAATATATAAGTCAACAATATTCCTAATTCTTTTTTAAAAATATTTTTTAGTTCTTCTATAATAATAAGGCTTCTTGTTGTTGATGGTACGAAATGCGCGCCATTTTCTGAATTTACAACAGTTTTAGTGCCTTCTTTCTTCGCAAATGGAATGTCGTAAAGACAGAATTAAATTACTTATTTCATCATCCATCGTCGATTTAAGTCGAAAATGCCATAAATTTTTTACAAATATAGCCCATTTAACCTTTATTTCGTTTTTTTTTTTTTTTCATTTTATGATGGGAGTGTTGGTTTGAGGAATTGTATTGGATTAATCTTTCTCAATCGCCATTCGATTCCGCCTGCTTTTGTCTTTGAGCGAAAAGGGGAAAAAATGGCGCCATGAAAAATAAATTCGTTTCGATGAATCGATGTCTTCACTTCAATTTATTTACTAGTGTAAACATTTTTGACCCTTTTCGGAATCAATCTCTCACTTTTGTGTAAGTAGGCAAGTTTTTTGAATTTCTGTGGAAAAAAATTGAGTCGAATTGTGTTAAATAGAATATAAAAATGCAAAATCATGCTTGCAAATTTATCAAAATTCCATGTCTATTCTGTTTAGAATTGTATCAAATATAAATTTTGTGTAGAAAATAATAATAATAAAATAGATAAAATGACTTTAAAAACTGATGAGAAATTTTAAAATTCCAAGTAATTTGTACATATAAATGATTTGAATAACCCGATTAATAAATTTTTGTACTGTAAGTTAAAAAAAATTATTAAAAAAATACGTAAATTTTGTTTTTAAATTACTATGAAAGATTACTTTAGGAAGGATTACTATTAAGAATTACTTTAAAGAAATTGGAAATGTTCGGAAGTATATACTTTACGTTTGTCTTCAATTTTGTAACGAAAATAAAATTATTCAATTTTGTTTTTACAGTTGAATAGTTTAATTTAAACTGTATAAACGTATTTATTTGATATTACAAAACAATTTTGGGCACCAAAATCTTTAATTAAAGAATATTTGTTTACTTCACTCCAAACATATAATTCAAAAGCAAGATCAGCAATTTTAAAAGCAGATACATTTAAAAAAATTCGACCACGAGACTTCTTGTATTCGCTATTGATAAACTAAAATCTTTAAATAAGTGTTAATATTGATCTTTTTGTGTACATTAAACAGAAAAATTGCAGATTCTTTGTAAAAAAAAATTACAAACGGGTCTTAATCCATTCTCTAAAAATACGCTCATTTGATAAAAATAATTATGAAAATGATTTGCTACCAATACTTAGTAGTTTTTTATGTTTATTTAAGAAATGGACATGTAAAAACAATGAAAAACTCTTGAACCACATTGATGCGTTTAATTTTCGAAATTAAACGGTTCAAAATTATTATATAAAGCTTTTGAATAAAATTAAACCCAGATTGTGGACCACCTAAAACAACGCATAGACATCTGCAAACGATTATTAAAACACGAAATGTGTCTCTTCCACTTTATTTCTGAAGTATTGTGTATTTTTGAACAAGATCGATTCGATAGTTTAGATGTCCCATCTACATTTAAGCGGAAAAGAATATGTCTGCTTCTTCAACAACACGATTCACACTTCTTACAGCCAAAGTAGGATAATTCCAGATCAAAGATTCCATCAGGGAAGAGGAAAAAGCATTCGATTTCGAACGTTTCAATCGACAGAAAGGGGGGGGTGGGCTGGTCGAACGACCAAACGATGCGGACCGACCTAGCGATGCCAGGGCCAAGCACATAATGGCGATGAATAACGCTGGCACACTTCCAAAAATTGGGAGGTTGGAAGAGCACAGCATCTCCCTTCCTCCCACTTCGTGAGTAAAGTTACAGTTACGGCTAAGCCCTCTCTGATTTCTGAAACTGTGTCAATATCGATATTCTGTCGTCTGTATCAAGTTCGGTTGATGGGGAAAGGGGTAGGGGGGGGGTGAGCATTAATATTAAATAATGAGGATTTTTCCATAAGTATTATTGGATGTATGGAATATTTGGGAATCAATGCAGTATTTTGGTGTAAAGTTCTTTCATATATTTTGGGGTTGTAATTTTATTCTGAAGATGGAGATTTTGAAAGGATTTATGAATTGTGGTTCCAATAATCATGATTTTAATTTTAAAAACAGGTCTAAATAATTATACTTAAACATTAGTTTATGTAAAATTATCTTAATGTTTTTTTTAACTCAATAACTGCTTTTTCTTTCTTTATATTAACAATTTGAAATATAATGTAATAAAAATATTCTATACTAGGGTTACATAAGTTATTCCACAGCATAGGTTATTTTTAAAATTTCTTTATTTATTATTATAATATTTATAATAATAAATATTATATATATTATTATACATATTATTATATATATTATTATACATATTATTATACATATTATTATACATATTATTATACATATTATTATATATATTATATATAAATATAATATAATTTATAATTAAATATTTATTATATTTATTTTCAGTGAAAACAATATATAAAAAAATAGTGAATAATTCTTAGAACGACTAAAAATTAATATCAACGTTAATAATTAAAATTTTAAAAACTTTTAGAACATGTATAATTCGTTTATTAGCATTCCTCAGTGAATTTTTAAGGGAAAGTCTATTTACTTCTCAGATTCTAAGGTCCATTTGTGGAAAGTAAAAAGTCACGCTTACACTAAGTAAATAGCAAACAATATCCAAAACGACGTGGAATTAGAGATAGGCTTTTTTATCAGTCTAATGACGTCATGCGCATAATTTTCATTACCCATACTATGAATGAATTGTTTTAATGGAAGAATTGAAGAAAAAAAAACTGCGTAAGTCCCATTTTGGTCAAAACTGCGTAAGTCCCATTTTGGCAAAATTGGGTTAAAATGTGCATTACAAAATCAAATAAAGGAAAAAAATTTTGCTTAATTTGAGGAAGGTAAGAAATACCCAAGACCACTTTTGTTCGTAACCAGTTTAACCAAGATTATTTCATTATTATGGAATTGCCTATCCGAAATCGTGTTACTTTTCCACCTACTGGAAACTACGAAAATGCACTTACTGGCAAAAAGCTCTTCAATTGCTTGTAGAATTAATTTCTTTATTTGCATAAATATGAATATTACTAATTATTTTTCCATATGTATAACTCACTTAACACCATATCATCTGAGACGGTTTTACAAGCAGAATACGGGAGACACAACCGATCGGCATTAAAACTTCTTCTCCCAAGAGTGACGGATCGGGATGGAAGAATGCGTTTTGTCCAGTTCCGTGTTTAACAATAGCAGCGGGTTTGGGATGCTAGCGACCCACTTTACAAAGATATGTTTGTTATCATCACCCCCTGACACCTGGTAGTTAGGTCAATTGAAAACCGACATTTTCTAAGCTAACCTGAAAATATAGAGTGGGCTTGATCTTTTCAGAAAACTCCAATATTGAAATGTATCTCTTGAAAAGGACGTATTTACTTTGTCTCCTGGTCTTGCTTTGTCAAACTTTTCAAGAGGGCAGGAAATCGTTAATAGCCCTAAAAAGAATTTCGGCCGTTTCCGTATTTCTAAACATCTACAGATACCTCCTTTTTGTATGAAAAGGGGTGAAAGTTATACAAGGAATGAGAAGAATAAAGTTTGAATAAAAGAAAACAGGAAATATAATAAGTGGAAAGAGGCTCACCTCTGATTTTCTCTCAAGACGTAGAACCACAACTTGAGTAAAAAAGTGGAAAACACTGGCGTAACATTATTTATATATCCAAAAAGGCGAGACTCGTAGCGAAGGGGGGAGGTCAACAACTTCCGCATCCCCCTTCCCTACCTGGACCCCCCTTCCGAGGAGGGTCCATCGAAGAGCGTCCGCGAGTTCGGGACCTGTCTCATGAGCTGGAACCTGCGGAGTCCGGTCCGATCCCGCTTGAGCAGGGGCTCCACCGGATACTCCGGGGAGGAGGGCGGACTGCACCTGCCCAGCAGGGGCATGTCCTGCCCCTCGCAGGGGGAACAGTAGCCGCCGCCCCTCTTCAGCGACGACCCGAGCGCGGTGAACCCGGACTCGGCCGTGTCGCTGTCCGACAGTCCGTCGCTCTCGACCGAAGCCAGGTACCGGGGCTCGAGCTGCAGTCTCTGCGGCGGCGGCTGGCACTTGGTGGTGGTTCTGAACACGTCCATCTCGAGGTCCCCCCCGGGGGTGCAGCCGTCCGGATCCAGGATCTGGATGTCCAAGGGGGACGGGACGTCGAAGAGGGGGCTGAGGAAGCTGTTGCTGGTCCGCATCTTCCTCGTCCCCCGCTTGTGGCGGACGGCCACGCGCAGAGGGGGCGACGAGAGACTGGACGAGGACAGGGGGGTCTCGGCGATGGACGAGCAGACGGGGAGGGTGGGCGGCCTCGGTCCGTTCGGCAGGATGGGGTTCCGGACGACCTCGGCGACTGTCACGACCTCCTGCTGCTGCGCGGGCTGCGGGGCGTCCCCTCCGCCCTTGTCGCGCACTCGGGCGGGGGGCAGGTCGAGGCTGAAGAAGGTGGCCGGGCCGTTGCAGCGCTCCGCTTTCGTGGCCTCTGTGATGAGGTGCTGCTCTTCGACGTCGGCGGAGGGGCGGCGCGCGCGGTCCTTCCCCCCCGCGAGCAGGTCCTCCTCCTGGGCGTCGATGAGGACGCAGGCCGCGACGATCATCATGCCGCCGAGGCCCATGAAGACGGGGCCCACGTACGTGAGGTTGTGGAGGTGCAGCTTGAGGTGCTCGTTGACCACGGTCAGGGTCGTGTTGGTTTCCTCGTCGAGCTGCTCTTGGACGGCGAAGGTGTCGGCGTAGAAGCCGAAGACGGTCATGCCGACGCCGATGGCGATCAGGAGGACTCCGCCGCTCAGCGCCTTGAAGCACAGCCAGATGCAGCGGCACGAGACGCAGCTCTTCATCTTCGCCAAACCTGCGACGGGGAGAGAGAGAGAGAGGGGAAATATTTCAACACAAAGACACATCGACATTCCAAGAGGCATGGATACGCAAACAGCATGAAAAACATTTCAATACACAAAATATCGGCACACTATTCTCAGAGCTCACACCTAGGGGTCACTTTAAAGAGCATGTACGATTACACAACCATTGCGATCATCATGGTCTAGTCGTAAAGTATCTGAATACGAAACAAAAATTATCACGCTTAAACCCAACTCAATGCGCACTTCTACAATTAGTGACTTCAGGACTTCACTACCGACACGTATTTCCTATCATACCAATTACACTTTCCCACATGATACGCTGCATGGGTCTTCAATCATTCGTTTTCTGACCAACTCACAAAGGTGGAATTTGCAGTTTGTCACTATATATATCAGTTGCACTTACAACCGTTACAAGCTCCATGGTCTAACGATAAAGTATCTGTCAATAAAAAAGATACCACGTTAAAAACCAACTCAGTTCTAATTGCTCAAACTTCCGAATCGTTGGATTAACCCAACTTTCAATCAACGACTTGTGGCGCCATCTCCATAAAATCGCAACAACTTCACTTGTGACACGTAGTTCAAACACCCGCCCACGTGATACACTTCACAGGTGTCATTCTTCTCCTGACAGACTCATTACAAAGGTTATATATGTGGTGGTCACTTTAAATATCTGATACGATTCTACACGGTGATCGTGGCGGTCTAATGGTTAAGTATTTGACCATAAGTATTAAGTATTTGACCATAAGTATTAAGTATTTGACTATAAGTATTAAGTATTTCACTATAAGTATTAAGTATTTGACTGTAAGTTTTAAGTATTTGACTATAAGTATTAAGTATTTGACTATAAGTATTAAGTATTTCACTATAAGTATTAAGTATTTGACTGTAAGTTTTAAGTATTTGACTGTAAGTTTTAAGTATTTGACTATAAGTATTAAGTATTTGACTATAAGTATTAAGTATTTCACTATAAGTATTAAGTATTTGACTGTAAGTTTTAAGTATTTGACTGTAAGTTTTAAGTATTTGACTATAAGTATTAAGTATTTGACTATAAGTATTAAGTATTTGACTATAAGTATTAAGTATTTGACTGTAAGTTTTAAGTATTTGACTGTAAGTTTTAAGTATTTGACTGTAAGTTTTAAGTATTTGACTGTAAGTTTTAAGTATTTGACTGTAAGTATTAAGTATTTCACTATAAGTATTAAGTATTTGACTGTAAGTTTTAAGTATTTGACTGTAAGTATTAAGTATTTGACTGTAAGTATTAAGTATTTGACTATAAGTATTAAGTATTTGACTATAAATACTAAGTATTTGACTAACAAAAATAATACGTTTTCGCTTACAAACTCAATTCAACACCCATTGCTACAAGAGCCATTATAGGCAGGGACATTTTCATTCCTTAGTTACAGACTGTGAATAAAAGACACACTTATAAAATATGTAGAAGGGTGTCATTTTGATTGATCACATTTTAAAATACTAACTGCAACCTTTAACTGGCCTTTTAGTCGAGACAATATTCACTTAATATATGAGGGGCAAAGAATACATATAAAACGATCAACCGCAATGTTTGCTTTTCAGAAAATAACCTCAAATTATTTAGTTTCCCAAACATCATCAAATTGGACTGCATTAGCATTGAGGTTTGATAACTACAAAATATATTTGTATTGTTATAAAATTCTTCAAGATGCATCAAAATATTGATAACTCAAAACAGAAAAAAAATGGACTTCGTATGTTGTAATCTCATTCCTTCATATAGGAAACGCATTGACTACCACTGTACTACCTATATACAAAAGTCTTTAACTTAATAGAAATACCATGTTTATAAATATTTGGCACAGAAAGATGTCAAAACAGAATAAAATAACGTTCTATACTCTGATAATCTCTATTTAGATAACTATTAATTGATCACTTTTTATTAAATAGTGCCATTTTCGAAAAAGCAGATGGTAGAAAGTTTACAAAGAGACTTTTTAATATTACTAAGTAAATTATTCTTGATAATTTTCATGAAGGTTCCAAATTCCCAAAGTGTCATATATCCAGCGTGTCATATGTCAACCAAAGTGTCTTATGTCATATATCCATCAACTATCCAGTATTGATAGAATCAGTCCCAACTATAAGTTACATTGATTATAGACAAAAACTTTACAGCATTCTTAACAGTCACGAACTTAAAATCGCGTCCAGCATTTTCCAGTTCCTCCAGCATTGTAAATATTTTTAAATATGTTTTAACGAGTAATGTAAAAGGTATTTCTCTAAAACTTGGACAACCTGTACTTTTATTTTTCTAGTTTCGTTTTTTTTTGTATATTACTACTAATGATGACGTTTTACTATCACGATTAATCGCCCGCCAATAATCTCGGTATTTCTCATATATTGGTATTTTTATATACATAGTGTTGAAAAATCGATGTTTCTGATATATCGAATTTCCGATGTATCAAACATTTAGACTACGCAGCAGTCTTGGGCCAATACCTGTTAACCTTCGGTATAGATCGGGGGCCTAGGACTGCAGTCATAAGTCATAAGTATCAAACATTTCGATATATCAAAATTCCGATATAACGGAATTTTCTATATGTCGATATTTACGATACATTGACATTTGCTAATATATCGATATTTCCGATTTTTTATTTTTGATATTTCCAATATATCAAAATTTCCAATATATCGAAATTTCCGATATATCGAAATTTCCGATATATCGAAACTTCCGATATATCGAAATTTACAATATATCGAAATTTACGACATATAAAAAAATTCGATATATCGAAATTTCCGATATATCGAAATTTACGACATATCGAAATTTTCGATATATCGATATTTGCGATATATTGACATTTGCTAATTTATCGATATTTCCGATTTTTATTTTCGATATTTCCAATGTAACGATATTTCTTTTTATCGTCCTCCCCAAATTTTGTTTAACAAATGCAATTCTTTCGGTATGTTTATGTACTTTGTACTTTTGGCATTCCCACTGTTCTTCCGGACTCGAGTCCTTTCATACATCCAAGTATACTTTCGACTAATCGTAAAATTTATTAATCATCAAATCGATTAATCGTTAAATCGATTAATCGTTAAATTAAAAATTTCAAAATTAAAATCGTGAAGATTTTTTATTTACGGAATTTCAATGTATATCGAATCATCGTCCAGGAATACTACGACTTTTGTCTGTTTACTTATACATAATCTTATGTTAAACCCTTATACTAACATATTTAAAATAATACACTTTTACTGTATAGTAATAAACAATAAGCATACACCCACACGAATAACAAACTGAGATTGAATAAATTATTATAATTGTCATTATAAATTTTTAATTTAAAACCTTAATTTAAAATCTTATTTTTTTTTAAAAATTGCAAAAGTGGATATACTTTTTTATAGATATTACAAAAAAGTGAATATTTTTTTATTGTGAAATAAAATTAAACGCAAGAAATGCAATTATGTATATTCAGTTAATTATCTCATGTATTTCGTGTTATGTTAAGCAATCCAACGATCAGAAAATTTAGCTCAAAAGGTAGATTAATAAATTGGAAACGAAATTCTGGAACATTTATATAACAAATACATTTTTAAACTAGTATTTTCTGTTCTTGGTAGCGTTGCCAAATATTTAATTGGTTTAACTTCAGAAATTGGATCTTTCCCAAATTAAAAAATATATATAATACTTTGTTCGAAGCTTAACCATTGGTTTTATGTTTTTTATCTTTTGAATTTCAACTGCAAATTTACTATTTTATAACTTTTAGAAACTCTCATGTTTTAAGGGAATTAAAATTCCCTTTTACTTCACATTGTATTTAAACAATCTAAGGGATACAAACGTGTATATTATTTCGTGTAATGCCTGTTTTTCCAGCAATGCATGTATTTTAAAAGTTTTTAAAAAATCTCTGTACATAGAAACTTTTTTTTATGTTTAAAGCATAGTGTGGACTTTTGAATCCTTTTCTAGTAGTATAGTTTTAAAAAAATGTTTTGTTCCAAAGGAATTATTGACAATATTAATTCCACTTTTCGATAACAGAAACAAAAGTACATATAGAATATTTTTTTCATCCCTCAAAGAACAAAAAATATACTTGAAATCTTTTACTTTTTGAAAATTTGAAGTAGGGTCGATATTGTAAAATTAATGCCAAAATGAGTACATTTCATTATCAACATGAAACAAGAGACAACTTAGTAAGCGTTAAGTAATTTATAAACAATATGATTCTTTACTCTACAATAAAATAACAACTTAAATTTAATATAAAGTTTGTTTTATTGTGATTCTCGGAGCTCGAAGCTCATTTCAAATTTTACTTATTTTTGCATTATAAACTAACTATTTCTTAAATATCAATCTTAAACCGATTGTCAATACACGGACTACAAATTTAATTCGTACAATTGGTTAAATACATAAGATTTAAAGTAAAACAATTAATTTTTTTTTTAATTTTTTGTATCAAATGAACAAAATCCTGAAAAAAAGTTCATTTAAAATAAAAATAATAAAGATTTTGGCGAAAAAAATCTAATTAAAGAAGTTTCAGAAATTTTCTCTTCAAAACAGTTTAATTTCTATTTCCAACCCGTTTCATTTAAAAATGAATACTTCTGCAATTAATATAATTATTTTGTCCTTTAAATCGTAGTACCTATTTGTGTATTACACTTCAAAATATCGTATAATTGCGCAATTTGTAATTTAATAAACAATGTGTATTGCTTGTAAAACCTTCGAGCATGGATCCTTCATAGTACAGAAAACATAACGTTATAATCTCGCTAACATCAAAGCGAGGCCAACATGTATGGCCCCAAACACATGTTTACTACGTCATCGATTCATAATTTTTTTCTACTTCATTCATAAAAATATCCCGTACTTCATGAATTGACAGATTTACTATAATTTCAAAATCACAAGTCAATCGCCAGCGTTTTTTCATTCATACATTTTGAAAAGAAGTCATGTGTCTGAGGCCATTCGGTCTGAGATGTTAGTTTCACGATTATCACGTCATATTCGCTCTACTACAGTCAATTCATGCTCGAAGTGTAAAACTAGATATTCACCGATGAAAAATTACAACTTGATGTTCAGAACATTAAAATTCACTTTTGACGTTTAACGTCCTTAAAATTTCTAACAGTTAAAGGGTACATATACAGCACGGTAAATCGTATCGAAAACATAAGCCGCAAAACAGCGTTAGCGTGGTTGCATCCATTTCACGCTCATCTGATTCTCACAAATGTCATTCTAGAAACGAGACAGAACGTAGACAGATTTGAGCCTGGAATACAAAAAGGCCTGCGAATTGAGTTTAACGGTACACGCCTTAAAATCTGCTGCCGTCTCGATTAAACTAGTTTTTTGGACTCGTATTATTTTAATGATAGAACGTACAGCGTCCTTCTGGAAGGACACCACAGCGTACTTCAGGTAGGCCTCCCCTTTAAGTTCCTATAGAGGTTTTTTCTTTCTTCTGACAGGACGGCTGGTATTTCCCACGGAGTAAAGAAGAATGTGGAGGTGCGATCAAATCTAAAACCAGTTTGCAATGCGAAGTAAGCAATCGCTTAAAAAGTAGGTACTGGCGAAGTATTTGGCGCTATTCCAAAGCACTACTTTGTGCCAGTACTTGGCTATAATTTATTTTATAATTTAATTTACCTATGAAGTGGAAATAATAGCACCTTTTATCGATTTGGAACTTGTACTGCATCCCACAACTGCACACATAGTCATTTTTTAAGTTTTAGCATGGGTTTTCTTTGAAAATAATGCATCCCTCGTAGAAAAATCACTGCAAACTAGGTTTGTTTGTGCCTAGTTTGGCGTTGCTAACCTTACGTCTCATGAAATCTCTCCAAATCACCTCCACCTTTTTCTTTAATCCGTGGTATTACCACCAAAAAGCTCTGAGTTGGCACACACAAAAAAAAAAGTTTAAAAATTCCAACAGTGCAATTTTTTACACACAAAATTTTTTCCAGAAGGACCTTCCGAAGGACTATGTACGTTCTACACAAATAGTCACTAACGATAAGACAAATAGTCACTAACGATAAGACAAATAGTCACTAACGATAAGACAAATAGTCACTAACGATAAGACAAATAGTCAGTAACGATAAGACAAATAGTCACTAACGATAAGACAAATAGTCACTAACGATAAGACAAATAGTCACTAACGATAAGACAAATAGTCACTAACGATAAGACAAATAGTCACTAACGATAAGACAAATAGTCACTAACGATAAGACAAATAGTCACTAACGATAAGACAAATAGTCAGTAACGATAAGACAAATAGTCAATAACGATAAGACAAATAGTTACTTCTACGAGGGATGCATTATTTTCAAAGAAAACGCATGCTAAAACTTAAAAAATTACTATTTGTGCAGTACTATTTGTGTAGAACGTACTACCGACTGACGCTCACACGATTTTTGCAATTGTAAAGTTGTTTTCACTCTTTGGAAATGTAATTAATTTTTCCTAGACATGCTATTTTATATATTTTTTGTAATTAATTGTAAAACCATAGCTTGTAAGTTGCACCTCAAACCTTTAAAATAATAAAAATATTGCAAAATGGGGTATTTTTATGAATTTAAAAATTAAGCGCATTGTAAGAAAAACTGGAGATTCTTGAGCGTATATATACGACCTTAAGCGTCAGAGAGTTAAAACATATTGAAACACTAAAACCCCAACCTCGTAATTCTGACTCAGAAAAAGCACTTTTAATTCAATTTTCTAAAAAATAAGAGATAAAAAAAATAAGAGAGAGAAGAGACAAATTGCATATCCCAACACTCCATAAGCTTTCGCCTTACCTCAATACCTGGTTGATTCCAATATGGTAATAAACACTCCCTAAGCAAGAGCCAATCTCAATATCTAATCTCTCGGCCCCCCTACTCAAAAGGCGACCCACCCGATTAAACTCCCCCTCCCCCCGAGAATTGAGTTTCTATTTGAACTTCTATTACATTAATTGCGGCATGGAGAAGATTAGGAAATTAAATTCGGGGCATCTTCTATCTTGATGACGAAAGCGGGTTTTCTGCATTAATCGGAGAGCGAGAGAATGACTTAGAATTAATTTATTTAGGAAGTTGGAGGGGCGTTCTTATGATGTGGAAGAAGTGATGTTTTTATATGGAAGCACCAGGGCGTAAAACCTTGTTCATAAGCAATTGGTTATCTTGTGAGGTTATTTTTATTTACAGGCTTTTATGCAGCTCACTGTGTCTAACGTTGTTGTGTCCCAAAATCTTACAATTTAATTTAATATCCCTTCCAAATGTTATTTAGATTTGACATATATATTTGACATATATATTTGACATCAGGGCCTTGACTTTGTGCCTTGACATATCGTCGTCTCAGAGCAACAATAGGATACCAGCACAAATGGAGTTGCCTATAAAATTGATTTTAAAATTTGCTGTTTTTTCAATGCTGAATATCTAAGGCTGTAGTTCAGGGATTTCAAAGAAGACATAAAAATGTCCGAGTGGTCCACTAAATATAGGCACATTTGGTAATATTAGCATGACCAAAAACTCAATTTCGTTTTTTTTTTAGATGTCTTACTGTTGCTCTGAGGCGACGATACACTGTACCTCAGGACCAGGCGAGCGTAAATCCAAATTTGGCGATTTTTGTTTTATTGCAGGTTATGTCTCTATCGAATCATAACATCAAAATTCAATTAAAATATTTTGAGCATTTAGCAAGAGCAATAAAAGCCCAAGTCCAATGCATTAGTTGAAAGCAGGGTTTCTGTTTTTCCCCTTTTCTGGAAAGTTACCCAAATGTGACTTAGGTTTGTCTGGGTCTGAGGTACAGATATGTGTTTACTGTCAAAGTGCAATAGTTGTCAATATGCATCTGATATTTCAAGTCCAAGTGAAGAATTATCTATATAATGTGAGCTTTCCGCATTCATAAGCAAGGTGCACACTGGCGTATTTCAAACTGTCAAAGTGCTAAAGTTCGTTATTTAGATTGCGAAAAATAAATAAATGGCATTATAATTTAAAAAATAATCAGTGAATCTCAGTTTTTTTACAATCTTGCATAATAATAATTATTGATAACGTCAACTGATAACCCCCTGACATAGTCGTGTGGAGCATCTTACCTCTTCAAGAAGTCGATTTTTAGCATCTTAACGCCCTTTCGGGCAGTGGTTTTTAGAATATCGGATTATAATAACTATTGGAAAACAGTTGGTACGCCTTGGGGCAAGTTGTTTGTGGCTTCACATCTCCTCCGAGCAGATTTTTAAAATGGTAGTTCGTACAATGAATTAACACTAATCCTACCACGCGCGGTCAAATGACCGTTTTTAAAATTTTGTTTAGAATTTCCTGTATACAACGTTACTGTATCACCATGTAACTTATTGAATTTTCCTATAATATACATGCAACCCGTTTTTCAATATTCACAACTTTCTTTATTGTTTACTTTCCGAAAACAATTTATAGCATGTCTAGTCTACCACGAGCGGTCATTTGACCATTTGAACAATTCATGTTATTTACGACTATATTCTTCGGAAAGCGCACTCCTGAAATTGTTTTACGAGTCCACAATGTAATTGTGGCTCTACAGTGTTGTGGTAATCCAGCCATCTGGGCACCAAGCGTCCTGCAGGCCAACCAGGCAACGCTGTACAGACCGAGTTGGCCCAACCAGGCGGCGCGGGTGCAGACCGACTCACGGCAGGCAGCGCTGACGGCAACGGAAAATATGCAATAAAAATACTGTAATTTGTAAAAAATGTGCTGAAAATGCACAAATGTAAATAAAACTTTTCTAAATAGAAAATATATATATATTTTGTTTACTATCCAATTGGATAAAATCTCTTTCTATATTAAGATACATATTTTTTTTGAAGCGGTCAGTTGACCGCTTATGGTAGGATTAGGTATACATGAAATGTCGGTAGGTTTAGCGTTAAAGAGCCAACTATACAAACCCCACGAATTAAAAAAAAATAAGTGTATATTTTGAAGCAATTGTTTTTTACATAATCATCAATAACTTACAGCTATTTCCAATATTGTGATTAAATATGTCTTTCCTTTCATTTTAAGAGTATAATTTGCATGTAATATAAAAAACAGCTACCAAGCATCCAATTTTATTGCAGCAATCAAGAACGTAATGTAATATGTAATTTTAAAGCACATTAAAATATTTGTATGTATATTTTTTTTTATAATGCACTTTACATAAAGATAAGATCAAATTTCAAAAAATTGTTTAAAAACTTATAATATGCGTAAGCTAACTTGAAAACCAATTAATGTTGCAACTGAGCAAGATAAAGAAACTGTAGTGTAAAATTTTGCTTGTCTGTTTAAATTTCAATATATATTCGTACAATATCGAAAAGTATATTCATAAAGTTTAATAAAATCAAACCACAAATATAATCCAAAACATATAAATATTTTGCTTTATTAAAAACTATTTATGATAAGTTTATGTTTTGATTGTGAAGTAGTTTTATTTTGCCGTGTAACTTCTTTTTTTCTAAAAAAAAATTGGGTTCCAATAGGAGAGCTCATGACCAAAAAAACTAACCGAAAATGGTTACAAATAAGGAAATGCTACTTTTCCTACTTCTCATATACTCAGGTAGATTAAATTTGGCAGAGTTAGTTTCTTATACCTCAAATAGGCAAAAACGTTATTCGCGAACGACTAGCTGAAATACCCGTTCAGCACACAAGGATAAAATACAATTTCACTCAGAACTGAGTATCTTACTTCCGATATACACAGGAAGGTGAAATTTGCAGAATGGTTCCTAATATCTTAAATAGTGAAAAAAGATATTATAGATAACTTCTAGCTGAAATACCCGTTCTCGCATGGGGTGAAGAGCCCAAGTTGCTCAGTTGGTAAGGCGTTCAGCCACTACTCAGAGGATTGTTGGTTCGAATCCTTGCAATGGACTTGACATAGAAAAGTAAAAAAGTAGTGATCTGGCAATCGGAGGGTTGCCCGCTTCGCTACAAAAATACTAGAAAGTTGTCCAGAATATCCAACAAATTATACTGGCGTGTATACGGGACTGGTGCACGATACATCTGGTCGGGGTCCAAAGTCCCGACGTCTATTGAAGGCATTGGGTGCCAGTTCAGGTGTTTCCTCGTCATCTGACCAGGGTTCTAAAATAACGAGGTGCATGTATGAATGTGTGTATGAATGTGTATATGAATGTGTATGTGTTCCCGGGTCTTTCCTTCGAGATTGACCCAGAACCGTCGCCAATAGCCTACTGTGCAGCTCTAGTACGACGTTAATTAACAAAACAAAACCGCATGAGGTGAAAATAAAATACACATACAATTATTTATTCTACTTCCTGTATACCCGGGAAGTTAAAATTTGGCAGATTGGTTCCTCATAACTTGAATAGCAACTCTAAGATTTGTTACTGTTATGTAAAATACCCGTTCTGCGGATAGGATTAAACTGCCACATACTCATCTACTTCGTATAAGAGGCCTCCGTGGCCGAGTGTTTAAAGGCGTCAGGTTTGGTTTGGTTTGGTTTTTGTTAAATAACGTCGCACTTGAGCTGCACAGTGGGCTATTGGCGACGGTTCGGGGTCAATAGCGAAGGAAAGACCCGGGAACACATCACATTCACACACACACACATTCATACATGTACCTCGTTATTTTAGAACCATGGTCAGATGACGAGGAAACACCTGAACTGGCACCCAACGCCTACAATAGACGTCGGGATTTTGGACCCCGATCAGATTTATCGTGCACCAGTCTCGTATACACGCCAGTATAATTTGTTGGATATTCTGGACGACTTTCTAGTGTTTTTGTAGCGAAGCTGGCAACCCTCCGATCGCAAGATCACTACTTTTTTACTTTTCTATGTCAAGTCCATTGCACGGATTCGAACCACCAATCCTCTGATCAGTAGCTGAACGCCTTACCAACTGAGCAACTGGGGCTCTTAAAGGCGTCAGCTGGAAATACAAAAGTTCCCGGTTCGATGCCAGGCGATGGACAAAGAAAAGTAAAAAGTAGTGATCTTGTAATCGGAGGGTTACCAGCTTCGCTACAACATACTAGAAAAGTCGTCCAGAACATCCGCAAAAAAAACGGCGTGCATACGGGACTGATGCACGATAAATCTGATCGAGGTCCAAAGTCCCGACGTCTATTGAAGGCGTTGGGTGCCAGTTCAGGTGTTTCCTCATCATCTGACCATGGTTCAAAAATACGAGGCAGCGCTCCCGGGTCTGTTCTTTGAGATAGGCCCCGAACCGTCGCCAATAGCCTACTGTACAAATAAATTCAATTCCGGAACCTAATTTATATTATAAATAAACATTGTAAATGCTTAACTCAATAAATTTGCCCCCAATTACTCTGTTGAGTTTGACATTACACGATTTAAAACCTACATCCGTCTCGGCAGACATAGCCTTACTCATTTCAGTTTATGACTATATGATAGTATTAAAATTAAAATAATAACTTTAGCTAAATTAAAACCTATTATTTTTTTATTAATTCAATCATTTGGAAAACAAGTTCTATGATTTTTTTTCATTTGAAAGTGTGTTGGTTATCATTTTTTAATATTATATTACTACACATATTCAATTGAATTTACATTTTAACAATAAACTATAAATACGTTTTTAAAATTTAAATAAAAAAAGTTCAACATAATCAATTTAAATATTCAATTTAATTATCTGGCAAAGAGTGAAATAACGTTTATATTCATATGATATCAATAAAAGTTCCAAATTAAACTACTTTCAAATTGTAAAATAACCAACTAATAACATCTTACATGTTTTAAAAATAACATAAAGTTTATACCTCAAAATTACTACTTTATATTTAAACACAACTAACAACTTCTTTAAATTTGAATTAATACTTTAGTGTGTTTAAAATTATTATAGTTAATTCTCCATTCTTGCTATTTTTTTTTATTCTAAAAGAAACTTCGTTATGTTCTAACTTTTCATATTTTATATGCATGAATTCCAATATGTACAGCCGCGGAAAAAAAAAACGAACCACCGATGATTATTTTGTTAGTTTTTATAGTAGTGCTCAACTTAATATACCATTTTGTAGGGAATAAAGTCTACTACACATTGATATACAAAAAATTTGCATAGGGGACTATCTTCATATTAAAATCCGCACCAACTTTAAAATTTCCAATAGCAACACCCAATTTTGATTCAATATTTAGAATCTACGACAAAATGTATCGTTGAATATCAATTTGCAAGTCATTTGCTTAAGTAGTTTTTTAATTATGAATATCTAAAGTTTAGAACTCGTAATGTTAAATGAATTTCTTAAACTTTTAATCATATCTTTCGAAATAATAATTTTAGTAAGCTGATATTTTTATCTGTGTTACTTCTAAACAACCCAAATAAAATACACTAACTTGCATTACTTATATGTATATTTTTTAATTTTATTTAAATTAGGATATTAATATTCATAAAATTTATGAATAGCAACCATGCTATATTTTCATAGTGATGGATTCAGAAAAACGTTTTATATGCATATCTAAAATTTCATGATTTTCCTCTTTATAGTTTTTGGGCTATATTATAATGTGCATCAAATGATCATTTAAGGGGTCATACACAAATTTAAAATCTGCAGAACTTAACAGAAATCTACTAATTTTGAAAATTAAAAGCGTTGTGATCGCGTTGGCATAAAATTCTAAATTCTTATATAAAGGGCGAGGGGTATACGGGATTGGGGGAATGAATGATCACGGGAAAAGAACAACCACGGCTAACGCCAAAACATTTTCTACCAGCGTACTTCATTTCGAAGTCTCACTAATACTTTGTCCAATGTGGAAGTAGCCCCTCAAATAAGATAGATACATATCGTCTAATATCTCTGCATATATATGCAGGACATTAACGAAAATTTATATTTAGATTATTTTGAGGGCGGGGAACATTTCTGCGCTATCAAAAGTAGGTGTTGCTATTGAAAATTTTAAAGTTGGTGCGGATTCGAGTATGAAGATAGTCCCCTATGCAATTTTTTTGTATATCAATGTATAGTAGACTTTATTCCCTACAAAATGGTATATTAAGTTTAGCTCTACTATAAAAACTAACGAAATAATCATCGGTGGTTCGTTTTTTTTTTCCGCGGCTGTACCGTAAAGCCAAGTCAACAGTAGCAGCAGGGTGAAGAGTAGCAATTTTTTGGAATGATTTGTTATGGCATATACGTTATATTGAATGCAAAAATAATTTTAAAAAAATACTCTATAAAAATTCGAAAATCAAATAAATTCACCGTTGGACTAAAAATGACGCAGAATCTGACATCACATGTACTTTCTATGCACAGCTGATAAAATGGCTTTCCAACATCACTGATTAGAGGACCCCAATTTCAACACGTGTTTGCAATATACGTTTTTGAATTTTTTGCTAGACCTCACCCAAACTAATACCTTTCAGAATCTATCTTTTTTAAGGATATCTTTTTTTTAATATTTTTTGTTAATTTTTTACAAATTTTTAACTATATTCAGTCAATTTTTCGAGTGAATTGTGTGAAGCATTGCTTTACCTAAAGTGCCTCTGTTTACCTATCGTAATATTGCCTAATTTAAGGTGCTCAAAATTGTAAACACTTAAAACAAATTCTCAATATGTCATGCAATTTTATTACAGCGTTGTTTTCTCAGTGTTGAATATTATTAAGAAGACAATTTTTTCAAAAAATGAATAAGCCGTCAATAACTTTTTCTTTTAGAGGAGAGGAGAAATTGTGCAATCTTGACTTTTAATTAGGTTATTTTTAATGTTATTGATTTTATAATAATTTGCAGGTACAAATTTTTTTTTATTGTGGAAGTCTTAAAAATGATGTGTTTTTTTTCTTCAATCACCTTCGAAATCAGCTAGCGATATTTCGTAAACGAAACAGAATGAAAAAAAACGACTGTTTCTGTTTACCCGCACTTGCGGCTAAATAGCAACAGTGTGCATAAATTAGTTTTGTTTTTTTTGCCTTTAAAGTCAAATATTAAAACATTTTTACTATGAAGGCTTATGGTACATGCCACCACCAAACTTTTAGGGTATCACTCATAAATTTAAGTTTACAAAAAAGGTTTAATATGACTATGAAGCTCAAAACTAGTGAAAATTCGGTTTTATGGTATTAATTCTACTTAATAAAAGATTATAATTCATTACAATTTTCTTTATGTAGTAGTATTAGAGTATACTACGAAGAACTTATTGGTAGCTGAAAAGGTAGCTGACATTTTCCATTATGATAATGGCTATGATAATGACTATGTCGCTAACTTTGCTATACGCATTTGGTACATTTATGGATATCTTACAGCTTAGTAGGGTAGGACGATGTTTGCACAATTTGGGCGTTACTTGTATATCGATTAATAGAAATAATATCGCAAGCGTTCCTGCAAAAAATAGTTCTTTCTGAAAGAGGGTATTTAGAGAATCATAAAAGTGGGGAAGAACAAGAAGAAACATAACCAAATATGCGGTATTCAAAAAGGCTTTAATTAAGCTTCAAAGCACGCTAAAAAATGGTTTTGCTTAAATAAAAAATAGTATGATTTTTGATTATTAAAAAAAAAATTTGATTATTCAAAAAAAAATTGAAAACCAAACCTACTTCTTTAAGTAGACATGTATATGCATAATGAATATATAGCATGCAGAAGTAGAATTAGTCTCACCTACACTGTAAAAAAATGTGTTTAAAAATGAGTACATGGACGTACTTCTTTTTCTTTGAGTACAATTGCATCGTAAATGAGCGATGACGTAATCACATTTAATGAATCGTACTTTCGCAAAAATGAGCAGTATAGATTCAAATTGCTAATATCAGCTACTGTTCAAGTCATCTTAATAAAGCGACCTAGAAAACTTAAAATACTTGTTCAGAAGATGGTTTTCCACATTATTTGATGTCGATTCCTTAAATGGGAACTGAGTTATTACAACTCAATTATCTTACTTCTTTTGACATACCTTTTTAACATTTCTTCTATTTATAACTTCTTTACGTCGCCCTAGTAGTACAACGGGTAAGGGAAAGGACTGTGGCGATTTAGGATATGGGTTCGATCCCCGGTAAGTCGGTTGCAATTGTTGATATTTATTGAAAGTGATTATAAAGACAGCCTATATAGGCAAGCAACTGCTCTTTTTATTAATTTAACTTATTTTTGAGTACATGGCTTTTTCAAAAATGAAACCTATATATTCCGAGCTATGATAAGCATCGAACGTAATCAAAAATGAGTACATTTTACTCATTCTCATTTTTAAGTACCTATTTTAACAGTGCATATCTTCGAGCATGGATCCTTCATAGTAGAGAAAACAATGTTATAATCTCGCTAACATCAAAGTGAGGCCAACATGCATGGACTCAGACACGTAATTCAAGACGTCATTCCATTCATAAATTTTCACTGTTACGCATTTCCCAATTCGTCAGCCAATCGTGAGTATTTTTTAATTCATAACTTTGAAAGGAAGTCACGTGTCTAAGGCCATTCGGTCTGAGATGTTGGTTTCACGATTATGACGTCATATTCGCTCTACTGCAGTCCATTCCTGCTGGAAGGTGCATATAACATGCAGAAATAGAATTAGACTCACCTAGGAGAGAGTCAAAACCGGGTTAATACCAAATTAAAAAGGAATTAGAGTTGAATATACCAAACAGGGTGCCCACTAAAGTACTTTCCCACTACTTTTGAAAGCCGACATCTTCACTGTTAAAAATAGGTACTCAAAAATAGGTAAAATATACTCATTTTTGAGTACATTCGATGCTTATCATAGCTCCGAAGAAATAAGCCTTATTTTGGAAAACGACCTGTTCTCAAAAATGTGTGAAATGAGTAAAAATGAATAAAAAGAGCAGTTGCTTGCCTTCATAGACGGCCCTCATAAATCACTTTTAATAAATACCGACTATTACAACCGACTTACCGGGAATCGAACCCAGATTGTCAGGCACCGCAGCCCAGGGCGACGTGAAGCTATAAACAGAAGAAATGTTAAAAAGGTATGCCAAAAGAGTGGGAAGTAAGATAATTGAGATGTAATAACTCAGTTAACGTTTAAGCTATAGACATCAAATAATGTGGAAAACCATCTTCTGAACAAATATTTTAAGTTTTTCAGGTCGCTGTGTTAAGATGGCTTGAACAGAAACTGAGATTAGCAATATTAAATCACACTGCTCATTTTTGAGAAAGTACAGTTACTTAAATTAGAGTACTTCATCGCTCATTTACGATGCAATTGTACTCAAAGAAAAACGAGTATGTTCAAGTACTTATTTTTAAATACAATTTTTTTTCCTTATAAAGTCATAAATGTGGTGTCTAGGTTTAGTAAATTGGATATGTTCTATTTGATAAAACCGATAAAGTTCCCCCTACTGGCAAAGTCAGGAGTTAATGTGCCTATCTCGAAAACTGTACAAAATTCATGAATATAGTCATTACAAAATTGTAGAACAGGATCGATTAAGTAGTTGGTTTGGTTGAGTTAACGTCACATTAGAGTTTCACAGTGGGTTATTACCGATGATTCGGGGTCTATTTCTAAGGAACGACCCGAGAACACTGCCTCGTATTTTTGAATGAACCATCGTCAGATGAAAAGGACAATACTTGAGCTGGCACCCACTTAGCCTGGCTCGAACTCACAATACTCTGACTGCTAGCCGAACACGAATCCACCGGGTAACGGGCCCTTGATTTAGAACGATAAGGTACCATTCACACAGGAATCCTATAATTAGAGCGCGTACAACGCTCATTTATTTTTCAAAGGACTTCATTATGCACCCTATATAGTATATCCAAAATTTTACGCACTAATGTATTCAAGTTTTTGAAATAGCAAATAAATCATTTCCTATAAGTATAACATGTGCTCTATTCTTGTTGGTGACATTTTGTTGACCTTATAACATTTATGTTCTCCGTTATATGTTCTACATATTTATTCTAAAAATCAAATTAATACGGCACATAATTATATCAAAACATCAATTTGTCAATATTTTAATAAATATTTTTTTTTACTTTAGATGCTATTTGTTCGTGTTTTTTATGTAACAACTAAACATGGAAAATATATTATAAATATTTTTTTTTTAAATAGATTCTTAGAAAAACTATATGCTAAAATTTAAAATAACAAAATTATTATATTTTTGTGGATAATATGCAATTATTGATGTAACATTTATAATACAAGCAGTAAAAGTATTTCATGTTATAACCTAGCTTGTACCAAAAAATTTAAACCTACTTTTTTTTATTAACGACTTTGTCTATTAAGGGAACCTTACAGTTCGCGATGAGCGAAAATAGGATTATTTTTTTGTGTTTATAAAGAGCAGTGTAACTGCAATACTATTAATTCAACTGGAATAAAATTTTGTATACATGTAGGGGAAACGATATCTAACAAGATTCAATGGCAATATTTTCCGCATTTAGTATACTTTTTACAAAAAAATAATTTTACAACTATGATATTAGGTTAATATGGACGTAGGGTAGGTACACTTCTCTAAAACAGTACATTCACAAAATTTTATTTTTATGTAGAATACATTGTATATAAACTACTAAACCTAATTTTTTATTTTGATTTTGGAATTAAAAAAAAACGCCCATACTTTTTTTTTAAATAGAGAATTTTTATTTATTGACTAATATTTTTGTACCCATATTTTTAAACTAGTAAAACAACTAACATTTAGGTTTAACATGTATATTTTATACTAAACTAATGGCGCACAAAATTTCGTTAGCCTGGAAGCATATTTTCTGAGAAAAGTGTACCAAAAGATAGAAAAAAGAACATTTCTTAACCCTTTGCACTCCAAGAACTCTTTGCGTTTTCTGTTCTTTCTACGGAACAGTTACTCATCCTTATGTTCTTTACCCTAGAAATTGTTATGTTTATAGAAAAAAGAAACATTATCTGTTTTGGATCTGCATAAGAACGAGTTAAAAAAAAATATCATGTTTTTTAAACGCAAGCATGCTGTTCTCGTTTATTTTAAAGAACAGGGAACCAAAAGAACGAGTCGATATGTTGTCGCCTAAGCTGCGCCAACGGAGTGCAAAGGGCTAAAAAATTGTAAAACTTAAAATTAATTGTAATTCTAAATGGATTTTTTGATCTTCCCGTTCAAATATTTCTCTACTATTTAGAATCAGTGAGTGCACGAAATATTGGTTTTATGTTAATCATCAATTAACCATTTGCACTCCAAGAACACTTTGCGATTTGTGTTCTTTCTATGAAACAGTTATTCCTCTTTACGTTCTTTTCCACAGATTTTTTTTTATACTCATAAATTGAAAAAAATCCTAATCTGTTTTGTATTTGCAAGAAAACAAGTCGAAAAAAAGATTGATGTTCTAAACACAAGATCATGCTGTTCTCGTTTATTTTAAAGAACAGGGAAACAAAAGAATGAGTCGTTATGTTGGCGCCTGAGAGGCGACATCGGAGTGCAAAGGGTTAAATTTTAAAATTTTGAAATAGTGACTGCTTCCAAAACGGAACGTGTCCATTGTCCATTTATATTTAAATTTTTATTTTCGAGTCTTATATAACTTAATATGTGGAAAAAAATTCAAAAACTTAATATCATACGATAGCAAACACCAAACTGAAAATCCGATTGTTTGAATATAATATGTTTTTAATTGCACTGCCTCCTTAATTAGTAAATCTATCTCGTTGTTAATATCTATGCAATTAATTTGAGCAAGTCATAAGGGTATTAAAATAAAAATACAACGTTAAAATAAGCAATAAAAATCCATCATACCTGGACATGTTTCGGGAGATACATCTCCCTTCATCAGCAGAAAATTAAAAGTCTGCATATGCAATAAAATAGAAATAAACCCAGAATTGAAAGAGACCTAGTTTATTTCTATTTTATTGCACACACAGACTTTTCATTTTCTGCTGATGAAGGGTGATGTATCTCCCGAAACATGTCCAGATCTGATGGATTTTTATTGCGTATTTTAACGTTGTATTTGTATTTTAATATTCTCTATTTCTATGAGACGAGTTTTTATCTTAAGTTATAAGAGAATGAATATTTGATGAATTAAGTTTATGGGTATTTCACAATTTGTAATAAAATCAGATTTACGTTGCTCATTGTAAAAAAACTTAAATTTCTAAATAATAAAAATATTTATGTATTGATTAGCTGCAATGTCTATTAAAGCGAAATTCTATAACTGTAGAAACTTAATAAAGGAGTAAACAAATATATGGATGTATCTGTTTTAGAGTCTATTCGTAAAAAATTAGATTTTCAATCAAAACATAAACTATCATTTATATAAAACTAGTACTGCTTTTAGTAAATGTATGTTATAATATGTATGTTATAATAAAATTATGTAAAAATATGTTTAGATTTTTTCTTAATTATACTCAAATATACAATGTTAATGAATGTTCACAAAATATTCTGAAGTTAAATTCTTAAAAAACTTCTTAGTTTAATTTATATTAACAAAATACACTTTTATGAACAGTCTATTTTTTTCATTTGAATTAAGTACAAAATAGCGACAAAGATTGAAATTTACTTGCAGAATTGGGGAGGTTAAAACTATTGATGAATTGATTCTTCACTAATAGATTTTTATATAATTTCGTTTTACAAGTATAAATTTAATCGAATCTTTTATTCATAAAATTATTCTTACAAAGTTTATTTACACCCAAAATAAATGGTTGTGAAATGTATGATTTCTAAAAACTTTTATTTTATACGTTTGTTTTGCAAAAAAGCTATCATGTCTACATTTAATAATGGTTTTATCACGACATTTTTTGTATCAATTGAATAACTTTAATTTAAATTTTAACCCATCGAATAAGATGAATAGTTGTCGCAAAGTATAACATCGAATTACAAAAAATGCCGTTTATAGCAAAATGAAAAAAATTTTAACAAGCATATTCGAACCATTTCATGGCGGAGCAAACGTAATAATACAAATCCCATTTATAAAAACTAAATTTTAAAATCTTATTAATAAAGTATAAAAACATTTGTTTCAAAATATTTCAACAAGTAATTTTATAAATTTGCAATGAAATGTTTAACACTAAATATCTTGTAAAATATTTTGCTTGGAATAAAGGAATTTTTATTCCGCTAAATAGTTTTTAATAAATGTTTTAGTGGGAAACGTTGTTTTTCGGGGGAAAAAAGTAGGTGGCATTTTATAAATGCATTTTATTTTATTTCTTAATTTATTCATTTGTAACTATAACAAAAAATATCAAAACGATTTTTAAATATAAATTGTGTCTCCACTGAAGCATTTTTAAATTTTTAGAACATATATTATATTTGAAATCAATTCTGAAATTTTAAGTAGTAAAAACGTTGTACTTTATTTAAATAAATTTTTTAACAACTATTTATGTTTCAAAAATTTACTTCCAGTCTTTTTTTTTCAACTAACCTTAAATATTAAAATAGGTTTTAGAAATTAAAAACAAATAAACAAACATTAGCATAGATTAAAATGTTATTATATCTGGCAACATATATATTTCAAATTTTAATATATTATATTCATATGCTGTTCGATTAAAACTATACATCTAAAAGTATTAAATTTTCATTCAAACATTTTATACAATTTCTTATTATCAATCATCAATAAAATGTTATATGCAATAAATCTATTTAAAAAGTTCTAAAAAACTATTTTCTTCTCACACATGCTACTTCCTACATCCTATCTGGGTGCAACAATACTCCCAATTATCACAACTAGATTTTTTAAAACATGCAGGAGAAAAATATGAAAAATTATTATTTTTTAAATGTATTTCTTGAAGGTATTCATTGAATGAGTATTTTAACCGGTATTTTCATATCTTCTAATACAAAAAAATTTCAAATTTGATCGGTAAATTAGATTTTAAGATCTTAATTCCGCCATTTTTATAATATCTTCTAAACAAATTGGCAAATTAGATTTTAAGATCTTAAATAAATAATGAGATATCAAATATAATAATTAAAAGAAAAAAAATATTAATTAAAAGTATTTCTTGAAGGTGTTCATTAAATGAGTATTTTAACCGGCATTTTCGTAATATCCTCTAAAAAAATTGCAAAATTAGATTGGTAAATTAGATTTTAAGATCTTAAATATATAATGAGATATCAAATATAATTATAAAATTAAAATTTTATTCTTTGAAGGTGTTTTTCTTAACGGTAATAATTGAATGAGTATTTTAACCGCCATTTTCAGAATATCTTCTAAACAAATTGGCAAATTAGATTTTAAGATATTAAATAAATAATGAGGTATCAAATATAATAATAAAAAGAAAAAAATATTACTTAAAGGTATTTCTTGAAGGTGTTCATTAAATGAGTATTTTAACCGGCATTTTCATAATATCCTCTAAACAAATTGCAAAATTTGTTTGATAAATTAGATTTTAAGATCTTAAATGTATAATGAGATATCAAATATAGTTATAAAATTAAAAGTTTATTTATTAAAGGTAACGGTAATAATTGAATGATTATTTTAAGCGCTAATTTTCGTAATATCTTCTTAACAAATTGGCAAATTAGATTATAAGATCTTAAATAAATAATAAGATATCAAATATAATAATAAAAAGAAAAAAATTATTAAATAAATGTATTTCTTGAAGGTGTTCATTAAATGAGTATTTTAACTGGCATTTTCATAATATCCTCTAAAATAATTGCAAAATTAGTTTGGTAAATTATATTTTAAGATCTTAAATGTATAATGAGATATCAAATATAGTTAAAAAATTTAAATTTTATTCATTTAAGGTGTTTCTTAACGATAATAATTGAATGATTATTTTAACCGCTATTTTCAGAATATCTTCTAAACAAATTGGCAAATTAGATTTTAAGATCTTAAATAAATAATGTGATATCAAATATAATAATAAAAAGACAAATTTATGATTTAAAGGTATTTCTTGAAGGTTTTCATTAAATGAGTATTTTAACCGGCATTTTCATAATATCCTCTAAGGAAAACAAATTGCCAAATTAGATTGGTAAATTAGATTTCAAGATTTAAGTATATATTAAGATATCAAATATAATTATAAAATAAAAATTTTATTCATTAAAAGTGTTTCTTAACGGTAATAATTTAACGAATATTTTAACCGCCATTTTCATAGTATCTTCTAAACAAATTGGCAAATTAGATTTTAAGATCTTAAATAAATAATGAGATATCAAATATAATAATAAAAAGAAAAAATTTATAAATAAATGTATTTCTTACATAAATGTATTCTTCATTACAAGAAAAAAATCCCAAATTAGTTTAGTAAATTAGATTTTAAGATTTTAAGTATATAATGAGATATCAAATTTATGTATTTAATTAAAACTTTGTTAGAATGTTATTTATATATTTTTTCAAATATGTCAAATTGCTGAGATCAATATCGATTCAAATTAAAAAGTGTATAAATTTTATATCTATTATGGGTAGTCACGCGAAAAGTTAAAAATATAACAATTTCTTATTATCTGAAGGATAGTCGTTCATGAAAATCCAGTTTTACAAAGCAACACACATATTTTTGAAATTAAGAAAAATACTTTAGTTCGACACATTTTTCAAATCTACAGCATTTGGGTCGAAATTTTGAAACTTTGACTTTTGAAAGCCATCTTTACTTAAAAAAGTATCAATATGAATATTTAAAAAAGAAAATAATACGTGTCGAAGATATAAAATAAACTGGCAACAAAAACAAATTTATTAATTCCATATTTTATTTGGCGGTTAAAATTTAAATAGAAAAATTTTAACATGTATATTCTGTATATAAAATTAAATAATTATCTTTAAACAAAGTGTAATTAATTTTTATGTTGAATTTCAAAACGAAACACATTTTTAACAAAATTAATTTAAACTTTTATTTAAAACTCAACCCTTAAATACTATACCCTCAAATATGATGGGTTAATAGTGAATATATTTCCTAATTTTTACATTCTGATCAGTTCAGTTTCGGTAATTTAACATTCTTAACATAGCAACTATTATGTATAATCTTTGTTTATAATAATAATTCAATATTATGAATAAATTAAAAATTTCGATTTCAATTAGATGGCAATAAATTTAAGTATTGTACATATGCAAAAATAAGTAATCATTAGGATATGAATTGAATTATTTTTTATTCAAATAAAAAATTGGATAAGTAAAAAGTAAGAACGATGTTTTATTTATTTCATTACAGAAGAATTTAAAAAACAAAATTATAATAATCATTTTATTAAAAACCTAAATTTTACGTGTTTATAAAAAATCTACCTATAACGATTCTTAGAAAATTCTTTGGTTTTAAATACGCATTTGTTTTATTCATTTTTTTTGGGCGACAAATAACAAAGATTGCTTACGTTATCAATTTACTATTTTCCTGGGTTTGTAAAATTTAAATTGTATAACTTTAACTAATATCATTTGGACTTTTGTTGTTTTGAAGGATGTTCTGTCAGTAATTTCATTCTTTAAATTTATTATATTTCCCCCTTGATTTTCTCAATCAAACAAATCAAATATTAAATCAAAATTATATGTTTTTGTGCGTTCATATTACCATATTTTTAAAATAAGTACATTATATCAAAATAAAACGTACTGTTTATATGATATAAAAAAAACCATTTCGAAAAAAGTAATATAACTTATATTTAATAAACGTTTTAATATGAATTATTTTTTGTGAAAGTTTATAAGTAAACAACTTTGAATTTTTGTATAAAAAATTAAGTTTACTAATGAAATTATTTCTCATAAAAATGTCTCGTTAAATACTAAAAAAAAATACCCACACGTAAAAATGAGGCACTAATTTATAAAATTTTAGCGTGTTAAAATAAATCTATAAAATCAAAAACTTAACATTATAAAAGTTTTATACCATAAACTGAAATTCGTTTAAACGATTGTAAGTAAATTTAATTTGCAACAAATCTGAAATTTTCTGGATGTTTAAATAAAAAAAACTTTTAAAATCGAAAACTTAACGTTATAAATATTCGACAAAAGGAACTGAGATTCATGATAGACAGTTAAAAAAAGAATTTTTGATTTTTAAAAGATTATAAGTAAACATCATTAAAATTAAGTATTTGCGTATTCAAAATTTAAGTATATTATGAAAATACGTTAGAAATGCCTTCTTAATAACTAAAAACGAATACCCAGATAAAAAAAATTAAGCGTTATATTCAATGCATCAAATCCGGGAATTTAAGATGTGAAAATAAATAAATATATAAGCAATCGAAGACTTATAAATTTTTGATTATCCAAGAAACTGAGATTCTTCTACAATAAAGTTAAAAGTGTGCTCATTTTTTTCACTTATTGGAATATAAGTAATAGATGTTTAGTAGATTTGTAGATTTCGAATATTACGTCAACGTTACGAGCTAAATCGGAAATATATTATGCCCTGTAATTGATATTTTTATCTAAAACTATATAAGCCACTATTTATATTTTTTTATAATTATGTTGAATATTATAGTGTAATAAAATAAACATAGCGCTAAGTACTCATGCATGATTCTAATACAAACTATGAAAAGATAACCGGCGAAAGAAGAAAAGTAATAAAAAAGTTGCTGCACTTCTAATAAATCGACTCTTTTACCTGGAGGAGGGTGTTAAGAAAATCTCTCTAACTAGACTAGAGTGACTCTATAATAATCCATGCGGCTCACAAATCCATGCACCCGTGTTGCATTTGTGTGTGTGGGTGTGTGTGTCGTGATGGTTTTTACCTTTCTCCTGCAGCGGAGGATTGCGGGGCAAACCCTACCACAGAGTTCCTGCACACATAACATTAAATATCCAAGTGCGGTGGGATGGTCGGACGTGTAGTACCTTTTTGCTGCTGCTGCTTGTTTTGGTCCTTTTGCTGAGAAGTCTGCTGCTGGGGCGATGTCACCTTCGGCGGCGAAGGGGGCAGTTGCCCCTGGTGCGGGTGGTGGGACGGGGTCCGCGGTCGACCCTTGTGCGGGGACGGGGGCACCAGCGGGCCCGAGGTTCTGCCTGCTGAGGCTGTAGCCGGAGGGTGTTGCTGCCGCAGTTGCCGGCCGATCACGGCAGCGCTATTCATAGTCTTCTCTCTCGAGGCTGCTGCTACGCGGCGTTCCCCCCGAGCGGAAGGGGGGCCCGGGCCCCGCCGAAGCCGCCGGGCCCCGGCGAGCTGAACGGGGACGACATGGCTGAGGGCCCGACGCCGACCATCTCCTGCTCGCCACTCCGAGGATCATTGACGAGGGTTTCTTTCCCTCTCCGCCTCTCCTCCCCACAACCTGGGCGAGGGGTTTGGCGAGGGATTCCGACGCCAAGAGCGCTGCCAACGACCTCCTTACCAGACAACCTCCGAGCGTCCTTTCCGGGTATGGGGAGAGGTTTCCCCGTTTCTCCGGTTTTTCCTGGGAAGCAAATCCTATTTATCGTCGATATCGATGCCTTATTGCACAGATAAGTGCATTTTTCGTGAATCTGAGGTAAAGAGCTCATTGAATCCTTTAAATTGAACAGTTTTGGATTTCGATTGTGATCTGTACCCATTTGTGGTTGTTTATTTTATTTTAACGCAATTCTTTTGAATGTTAAAAGAACCGGATAAATCTTTTTTACAATTGCAGACGTGGATGCATGAACCAGACAGCTCCACTTTTTTTTTAGTTTACAATTGTTTCACTTATTCCTATAGAGAAAAAACCTTCTATCGATTGGTGCTAAACCCAGACAGCAATGGTTATAGAGCTAAAGAAAAAGGAGCTGAGGAAAAGGATGTGTACTTTTGTATCATATTATACAAAAAACTTAGTGTGTTTCGTTCGTCCTGAACAATTTTAAAAACTGGAGCTGTCTGGTTCTTACACCCACGTCTTCAATTCTTTACAATTAAACTGTCGAATGAATGCCGTGCAATAATTTGTTTAATGTTAATAACGATACCTTAGTGAACGTTTTAAGTGCATTTCCCGTGAATTTAAGGTTAAGTGTTCTTTTGAATCCTCAAATTGTTGTCTGTATAGTACCTTATTGTGGCAGATGATTTTCCTTTTATTATTTACAGAATTTACGAACAATTATTGTCTTTCGTTCTTTTAATGACGCCCCAAACTTTCGAATGTCTGTCCTGAAATATGAGTGAATATTCATTTACCACATCGGTGCACTAAGCATTGATATGCACAAGCAGTAAAGCTCGTTGCCACCCGCTACCTGATAATAAATCAATTCGCCGATAGCAACCTCGATAAATCCGTTCATCCCCAAATCCGGTTGTCTGTGTTGTCCGTAAGACAATTTGGCTTAATAAAACTCTGACTATATTTGTTCGATGTCTAGTGACTTTTAAAAGTGCACCAGATACAAGTGCACTGGACATCTTGTGATTACAAAGTGCACTAGACATTTAGTGCACTCAATTGTCACAGTCAATCTAATTACGGTGGCTATCGACGTTTATCCCCTACTGCAATGCGTAAATCAAAATCCCTACGCGACCTTGCACAATTTGCGGAATGATTTAATTTTAAGGAATATATTTTATGTGTTTTAGAACAGAGACTTATAATCGAGTTTGAACAAAATTATAATGGTTATATTGTGCAAGTTTTAATAATATTTTTTTTTTAAGTTGCAACCGCTTCAGACGATAAAATGGACAAACAAGACATTTTTTAAATGCATATAAATATCCTGTATGTTTAAATGGAAATCCAGTATTTCAAGAAAGGTCAAGTTCTCTGGAACTTAAGTTAAATTCGTTATTGTAAAGTAAAATCAATGCCACTACATGAGTGTTTAAATCGGGTTTTTATATGCTTGTATTTAATATGTTTTAATACTTTAAATTTGTTTTAAATTAATGAAATTAAACCTTAAAAATACATTTTAAAAAATTAAACGTGTACCTCACCTATATAGCGCACGGTTGAAGTGAAGCTTCTTTCGTCGTTATTGTTTCGTATTATATTAACGAATAAACCGTACAAAAACACGCAGCACACAACAGCTGACGGATCAACATCGACTTAAACTTGTAGTCGGCTTGTACGCATGCGCTACTCATCCTTCCGTTTCATGTTTGATTTTAGTTTCAAGGTCATTCAAATTCAATATCCTCGCTAAGGAAGTTTCATTTCAAAAAGTGTTATTTCATAGAACTATCTTAAATGTAAAGTGTTTTTCACAGCAAAAATCTTAATTTTATATTTACAATACATGTATTTTTTAATTTCGTTTTAAATTATAAGTACTTTAAGATATGTTGATTTCAAAAATCAACCCAATGCTTTATATTTGAAGAATGCGTAAATAGAGTAATATAAATTTAAACTTTATGCGCATTACTGGTGAAACTGGAGATCGCTAATCGCGATCGCACATCATTGAAGTAGATATCTTACGAAATTCCCCCAACATACATTGAAATGCCTAATTTCTTAATTAGCCGTTTCATATGATCACTAAAAACTATAATAAATAATTATAAGTAACTGTTTGTAATTTATAGTTACAAGATGGCGGTCGCACATGCGCAACTGTCGCATTTTGGCATAGTGAAGATTTTTCAAATGCTCATTTCTTGAGGTGATATGTTGGCTTTGCTTAGGAAAAATATTAATGTATTTTACATATACTTTATAGATATGGATTTAGAATGACGTCACCTTTCTGGTATTGAATCGATTACAGTTTTGGGGTATTAGATCGTCGTAATTAGCTTTCTGATATATATATAAACGTATATATACGTGTTTCGCCATTCTTCCCAGTAATACACAGAATTATTAACCCTCTGAGCGTTTCGGAAATTATCAAAAATGTAAAGTTTTTTTTTCTGTGCAATAGTTTACTTTATATTTCCAATGCATATATGTTATATGCATTTTTAATTTTTATTATTTTAATATATATAGCTTCCAAGAAACATTCCAATGCTTTAGACGTGCTTAAAATATTTCAAAATCGAATATTTTTATGAATTCAATGTTTATGTGTATTGCTAAAAAACTAGAAATCACAATTTGATTATGTAATTTTAAATTTGACAATTAATCGAATTGACGATTAATCGATTTAACGATTACTAGATTTTACGATTATTTGAAAGTACACTTGCATACTTAACGAAAAATATAGATAAATCGGTAATATCGATATATTAACAATATGTATAGGTTGACAACTTCGATATATTGGAAATATTCGAATTTATCGATTAATCGGAAAATATCCATATTTTGACTGGCGATTAATCGCGATAAAAAAAATGGCGGCATGGCCCAAGCCTACTCAATGATGAATATTTCTCAAATCAAAATCATTTGAGGCATTTTTGGAAAATCCATCTCCATTAAAATATATTCTTATAATATAAGAGACATGTATTAGAATCTGTGACAGTGAAAGCATCTTTAATATTTTGTTCGCTCTTCAGAGGGCAATTTCTACAACTTAGTGTTTCAATTAAATGGTTCCATAACTAAATAATTGTTGCAGGATTTTATCATACTCATTCGTTTAGTATTTCTTTAAATGTATATTCGTAGAATATTACACTAAATGACGAAATGAAGGTACTTTGAATCAAATGTCATAAAAAATGACAAAAAATATATTACGTATTGTTAGCAGTCAATAATAACTATCTCATATTAGATAAATTATCTGTTATGCTATGGAAATTGCGCCATATGGTAGTTATGTTCCGTTGTTGTTGATGGAAGTAACGTCGTACTAATCAAGCGATACAAAGACCTGTTGGAGAATGTTCACTTATCTGTAAGGGACAATCCGAGTTGATTAATTAGTTGGTTGCATTACCGTCGCACTAAAGCGACACAATGAGCTATTAGAGACGGTTAAGGGTCCATAAGGAAAGGCACCCGTGCCTCGCAGGGCCCGATTAAGACATTGAAGCAAGGGAAGCCCGCCTTTAAATGGGGCCCCATTGCTCTCAAATAGACCCTGGAACATCAAATCGAGATTTTACATGCACTAAAATCCTTGTCTCTGAATGGCATTAAAACGAAACACATTATAAATATATTTAAAATACATTAATAAGTAATGAATATTCCTAATAGTGTGTATATTTTTGCTGTTTTTTCTAATATTCGAACAAATTTAACACAGTAGAAAGTTTTTTTTTACTATAGTTAGTAAAGCTACTTTTTTAAGGTCAATTTAGTAGTAAACTATGTTAAGAGTGTTATATATTTATATAAAATGTGTGATTTGGGGGCCCCTAAAAATGTTAAAGTGTAAGCCTGGGCTTCCCGGGCCTATTCCGTAATCAGGCCCTGCTGCCTCGTAGTTTTGAACCATGGTCAGACGACAAAGACAACACATATGGCCAAGCACACACCCTTATATAGTGAAACCCCTAGAAGAAATATTACTATTTTTGTTGAATCTGTAATGTCCTAAAAGTTGTTTCGTGCAATATGCATTATCTGTGACCGTGACAAGTTTATACTGTTTGAAGATATAACTCTAAACATTTTGAGGCCAAATGCAAACAATGAACAACGGACTTTGTAGCATCTTTGCATTGCACAGCACGCTATAAGAAATAAAGAGGCATATATAATTTACAAACATAACTATTTAATCGTTTAATCAACTCACAGTGCTCTCTTTATGCTAGCCAACTCTGGATTGCTCATCGAGAAAAGATATTCCAAAGATGCCTCCCGCAACCTCTTCAAAAACCCAAATTACCGCCTTAAGCGTACGAGAACCTCCATCTATCTCAAGCACTTGGCACCAAATTTAAACTCGCATTGAAATTCCCTCGCCAACGTGTATCGACTCCCCGAAATAGGGGCCGTTCGTATATTGCGCCGCGTACCTTAAGGGATACAGTTCTGCATGACAATGCCTGGCGTGGGAGTACCAATTTTTTTTAAAAAACAAAAATGCTTTGCTAAAAAAACTTTGTTTAAATGTTAAAAATTGATGAAGAGTCACCTTGGATCGAGTTCTGGATCTTTATAATGAACACATGGAGTAAGAGGTGGAGGCCGATTCAGAAGGTCAAAAGGCGATAAATTATGGTTTACTGAGTACACACAACTTTCATACTATGAAAAGTAAAATAGGGTATTTAATGGGACAAATTATGATGTATCCCTATAAGGGCACAACATTTATTCATCCATAGACTGCAATTCGACGTAGATTTATGTTGAGTGTAGGTCATCAAAACAACTATAACTGTAGTTAAAACTTCATTTAGAAAATGACAAATTACTTTTCAATGTTAATATTGCTTTATTATTAATTGCAATTATTAATATTTTGGTACAATATTATCTTATTTATACCAATAACAGTTTATATACGAAAAATCTATTGTAGATAGAATTTGTATATAAAACCGTACGTAGGCGTAAGGCTAGCGTTAACAAGCGTGATATGGGATGAGAAAAAGGATAAGGGATAAAAAAAATGTCTAAATAGTGCGTAAAATTATAAATTAAGTAAAACATTAAATAATGTCTTATTATAGCTAAAAAATAGACTATTGGCTACGGAATCTATCCTATAGGTAAGACCCAGGAACACGACCTCGTGATTTTGAACTGGTCAGAAAAGGAGGAAACAACACTTGACTGTACGCACCTGATGCATTAGGCATGAGGCCGTTTGTAACACGGCCAATTTAACGTACACCAGTCTCCTATGCAAGGGGGATGTTTTTAAACGAATACCAAAAAACGAAAATGACAATCCTCCGATCACAAATTCACTTCTCTGCCACGTTGAGATTCGAAACACAACCCTCACAGTATGAGTCCGATACTCTACCGCCTAAGCCACTCTCCAGTCGTTAAATAAATGAACGCTCCCTTACACATCACAAACCCCTAAATGTCGCCAAGGAAGGGGATAAGCGGATGGAGAAGGCAACCCCGACCGGGAGACAGGGAGGATGGAGAAAAGCCGCATCACAGTCTAAAGGGTAGTGGAATGCTCCGGCCATGACGACGCTATCGATTAGTCTCTCCCGGCGCACTCTAGGAACTCGGAGAGCCGGACCGGCCCACGCGGGGGCACGGGGATTGCCGCCTAGGACCACCCCCGCCTAGTAGGACTCTCCATCTAAACAGCTCCGCCCTAGAGTGAGGGAGACTCGCTGAAGAGAAAGCGCTGCGAACTCTTGCTTTTTCGCGCTCGCATAATGCCATGCTCTTTTCATTATCATAATATATATGTTATGTATTTTAGAGAGCAATTTCTTGCTTCGTTAAATTTGCTATCGGGAAATCTTTTATCCACGAACGTTCAAAGCGATTTCTGCAATCGTAAAGTTGTTTTCCTTTTCACTCTGTGGGGATTTATGTATTTTTTTTTTCCTGTACATGCTTTTTGACATATTTTGAAAATCTTATTAAAATTAATTTTAAATAGATAAAATTTAAGTTGTGCCTTATCGTAAAATGGAGTCATTTTTTATGGATTTGAGGGAGACCCGAGCCCCAAATCCTAATTTGTTTATTAATGAATTCAGAAATACCATTTTTTATATATTATTAGAACATCTTTTTCTGAACAATACTCAAAAACAAAATTATATTTAAAAAAATTATTTTTGTTATTTTTTGCATTTTTTAAGCTTAAAAAGACTTTTTTTAAAAAACACTATTCCTCTTTTAATTTTTAATGTTTTTAATTTTTTTTAATTAATTAAATAACGTCAAAGTACATACTATAAATCTATGAATAGACTTTTACAGATTTATGTTTTAATTGTCTTCAAAAACTTAGTTCAAAACCCCAAAAAAATTCAATTTTTTATGTTTAATAATTTGTAAAAAAATAATTTATAACTTAATTTTAAAAAAAACTATACATACGTTTATAAAACAAATATTAGAGCTTCAAAAACTATTAACAGTTTGGTTTTAAGTTAATTATTAACAAAGCCTTAGCATTTTAAACGTGACCAAAATTTAAAAAAATATATTGAGTAAATGACGATTGTTGCAGACGAAAAGTATGTAGAAAGATAATAAATGGTATATAAACATCTAAAAAAAACATATTTTCTGTTTCTTTTACTGTTTTGAAATTTTGTACACAACTTCTTAAATACGTTTAGCATCGTTTTAAGAAGAAAACAAATTGACAATTTTTCCAGATTTTGGGGCTCGGGTCCCTTAAATAGTGGTTTGCTAATTGAGGAAAAACTGGCGATCTCAGAACCTTAAGCGTCAATGGTGAAGGTGAAGGAAATGAAATCAACAGGTGAAGGAAATGAAATGATATTTCATTTTAATAAGAAAACTAGCTCCCTTCTTTACATGCTTAAACTCGGCCATTGTCTAATTGTTCTAAGAAAACTGTTTATTACTATTGCACGATTAATTCGACCCAAAATGTGTATGCTGTTGATGTGTTATCAAATCTCACAATCGAATGTTAACCCCGCTTCCAAATGTCACATGAACTTGAAACTTGCTATAATTACTTAATATCGACTACATTACAATATACAGTCACGAAAATTAATAATTTATACTAATTAATAGTGAGTTTCATTTTATATTTAAAACTTTTAACGTATAGCCACAATTTTCGGAATTGCGTTATCAAAGTGAAACTCAGACCTCGTGCTAAATTTTAATGAGTCTTCTGGAAGGACGGCTTAACAGAAGGTATGGATAATGAATAGTACTATTACACGGAAGTGGCCAAAATATTATGACCATACCCATATTCCATTCGCTTCCATATAACATCCGTTGAATTGTACGGCCAAATTGCTTTCAGAGGTCCTTTGAGAGGATACTTGATTAAAATCTGCTGTGATTTGCTGCATTTTTGCCTTTCGGTTGTCTCTTACAAACACTTCACTCTTCTTGCCGCTATTCAGTAGCCACTGATGTTCCCAAGAGACACATTATATCTGTCTCCTTGTCTAACAGTTTAAGCACTTTTTCTACAGTTGCTCTTGAATATTTCCCAAATGCAGTGATATTAATATGGTCACTCTGACTCCGAACACCCACAATTCTCTCCCGTTCAAAGTCCTTTTTGCAAGTTTTGTAAAAGGTATTAAAGCAACAAATATGCAGTTTTTAATTTTCCTGCATAAAACCTTTCAAAAATCTGCATTTTCCCTGCAATGATTTCAATGTTTCAAAATTGTGGGGTTTTTTTTATGGATTTTTTTAAGGTTTCTTATAGGTTTTATGCAGAATATTGAAACCAAAGCCTTTAATTTAATAAAACTTTTTAAAAATACAGTTTTCCTGCATAAAACCTTTAATTTTACAAACTTGACGAAATTTTCATAGCTGACATATTCTACTGGGTCATTTCATCAATCATTCAAATGAATACGATAAAAATCCAAGAAATTGTCAAAATAAAAAATTCCATGTATATTAATAAATAAAGTTGAAAATTTCTATATAAAAATGGGGAAATATTCAAAGTTAAATGAATTATTATATTGATTTTTTTTAAACGTTATAGCACTGCAATTTGCACGTTTTCACCAATTATAATTGAAGTTGATCATAATGCTACTTACCTATATTTCTATTATTATTATTCCCAGATCCACAATCCAATCGTTCAGTAAAGTAGAATCCAACTGCTCGTCACGAAAACCTGATTACACCTGGATTTCAGCTATCTTACCTTCAAAATTAAGCCTATGACGTCAAGAAACCTTTCAATCTCAGCCTCGGTATTGCCACCACAGCATTCATAATTAAGAAGGTTATCCATCATTTACAAATCCAATCAATTCGTGGAGCTGTAATACTTTGATCTGGCAACGAGTGTCCTAAATCAGAAGGGGTGTAATAACGTTTAATATCTTGTGTTTGATAAGTTTGATATTTTTGCGCTTATTTCATGCTAGATGGAGATTTTTTTTTGTTTTGTTTATGTAAATGTTTAAACAATTAGAGTTTTTACTACCAAAACCAGTAGAGTAAAATCACACATTAATTGTGAGACAGCAAAAGGACCATTTTGATATGTGTAATGTTAAAATATTCCAAAAAGCCTTTTCACACCCTGAACGTGGAATTTAAAAACCTAACTTTATTAGTGGAACCTAAATTTATTAGCGTATTTTTAAACTAAAATCAGCTATTTTACTAATTTTCTTAAATGAAGATTAGAATTGAAAATTAAATTTCTATGGTAAGTAAACAAAGTCTCCGATAAATAGCAAGCCTGTTGACGTAATGCACAATTCAGGAAGGGGGAAAACTCCATTCAATTAAAACTGCTTCCAAGAAGCGAAGTTCGAAAGCGGCTGCACCGTTGCCATGGCAACCTCTCCGTAGTAAGGAGATTTCACCCCTTCTAATGCACTGCGTTTGTGGCGAGATACAGCCCGACATGAATTTTCTTGGGCTGCACTTGGAAATTCAATAAACTGATTGGCTCGTGCGTAAATCACGGGGATGGGTGGGAGACCCGAGAATTTCCAAGCATCTCTCCAAACCGAAATAGTTTTCATTGCAAATTTACTATGTGCTGTTGTTTCGTTATTTAAGTTAATATTAAAATTGACCGATTCGCATGTTTAAGAAAAAGAAGGATTACTTTAATTTTCAAAAAATAAGTAAGCGTTTTCTATTTTTTTTTCGCATGTTATTATTTTGTAAAAGTTGAAAGGAAACTTTGATTTGAGTTGTAAATAATAAAGAATTTCCGTTCATGTATGGGTTGTGGAAAATAGGGGGATTCACATGATTTCGGCTGCACTAACATTTTATTCGACTATTGGATATGCAGTGTACTTCGCACGATAGCTCTGAATGTAGCGGGTAAACGAAGGTCACCTCTCTGAGCTTTTGGGTATTTAATTTAATAATTCTCTCTATTTGGTAGGTATTATGGTGTATGTCTTAGTACGTGTACTTCTCCAATCCTGTAATAAACATCTATCTTTAGGAATTGTGTTTGTTGATTGTCACGCTCAATTGCTCTCAGTATATTAGAATTCAAACCAAAAGCATTTCTACAATGTGTTACGAGAACCGGTTTCTAAATCCATTTTTGTTCCTTGAATTACTAAAAACTATCAGGCCTTTACCTGAATAGTTGTAAATATTTACACAGGTTTTACATCGCATTAAATTAAGAACTATAAGAAATATTATTCAAACGTAATCCTTTTCCGACATTATAACTCCGTGAAAATAGCTCGATTAATATAAATGTGTCCTGTTTCAATGAGAAATTAAACACCAATAAGTGAATGTTTTTTTTAAATGAAGCAAAACACGTGGATGAAGATCATGACGAGAATGGAGATCCACGGAGTTAGACGTAAGCTTGTGTACCTCCTGCTAGCGTCTAATTCCAATATCTGTAATCTATTGAAATCAAGTTTCACGTAAAATCCTTCTGGCCGTTTTCAGACACAGCCAGTGAAGTGTATTTTTTTATAATTAATTTTACCATCAAAACATTTTACATTACTTAATTTTTCGAAACGTTAGTGGCTCATTCGCAAAACATATTTTATTAAACCTTGCAGGAAATGCTTCGTAATTTATCTAAAATCTTATTATCTTATACAAGTTTGTTTATTTGATTATATATATTCGTGGATATCTCAAGAATCACTAAAAGAATTTCGTAAGGGCTTTCTCTTATCGATAGCTATAAAATATAAGTCCCGATCACAATCCACGTTTGGTAATAATAAAGAAATTAACAAAATAAACATCAACAAACTGTTTTTTTTAGACGCCATTAAATTTGAAAGTATTACATAGGGAAGCTTTACGGGAAATCAAAAAAAGTCGTCAGATTGGATCTGAAACCGAAATAATTTAAAACGATTCTTGTTGTAAATATTGGTAAGTATATTCATAATGAAGGTACTGAATCAATAATATATATATTCTTATGAAAGGAAAATACTTTACGCAAAGTTCACGCGAAGCACCTATTTTTAGAATTTTTATGCCTTCCCCCCCCCCCCAGAATTTCTTAAATGATCCATATTTAAACTTAAAATTTTTATCTTATTATGAGACTTTCATAAGTAATATTTGAGCAATATTTGTATATTCAAAGCAATATTTGAAAGAGCATGGCATTAAAACGGTATCTTAGCACCAATATTATCCCTGTAGAAGTTGTTTTGTTATTATAAGATCGTCCTCGCAGAAAAGCCAACTTTCAGAACTTGCTGGCAACTGCGATACGAACAGATTTTTTTAAATTGAGGTATTGTTCCAAGTGCATTTCTTATTCTTTACTGCAAAGGACATATTCTCTATTTTACCTACACCAAAATTTTATTTAGTTCATTGTTCATTCAATTTTTTTAAAAATTAAAACATTATAAAAAGCTTACTTAAAAAATTAAGTTAAAACGGAATTTGTTTTTGTGTAAAAATAATATATTATTGACAAAAAAATATTGTGAGGATTTTAAAAAATAGTTAAAACTGTTTGAGAAAAAAATGTATAAACTTATGCACTTTCTATTTATAGGTATTTTGTTAAAGACAACAAGACTAGCTATTTGAAAAATTCAAATCTATTTCATTTAGAAGAATATTGTAAGTATATTACCAAAAAAAAATAACTTTTGTGAAGATTTCGAAAAAATAGATTTTAAGGTATGTGCATTTAAATGTAAAATATGTCGAAAACCAAGGAAAATGTTTAAATTCTTAAATTAAACTTTTTACATATACATACTACACCACTTATACATTGCTCGTAATTTAATTTTAACATTCCTTAATATTTAAAATGCTGAAAAAGTTAAGCAAATATTGCCAAATTTAATAATTAAATTAATGAAAATGAATAAGTAGTGTAGTATGCATATGTAAAAAAAAAAATATTTAAATGTTTAAAATTTTTCATTTGGTTTTTGACAGTATTTTTCTTTAAATGCATATTATGTGAAAATGTATTTTTTCGAATTCTTCACAAAGGAAGAAGAATTATAATTTTTTAACAATAGACCTAAAGTTCTAATTATTATCTTAATACACTTACAATATTCTTATAAACAAAATTAATCCGCATTTTCGAATAGCGAGCCTTGTTGTTTTTTAAAAATATGTTTAACTAAAAAAAGCATAATTTTTTGCAGAATTTTGCCTATGTCACACATTTTTTTTTCTCAAAAAGTTTCAGCTATTTAAAAAAAAAACACAATGCTATTTTTTTATCAACAATATACTCTTACTAAGACAAAATATTCGACGTTGTAACTTACCTCCAACATGTTTTAATTTAATTTGTTTTTGAAAATACAAATACAAATATTTTTTTTGTCACAGAATACTGCTAATATTGTGATACTTTTATTTATATAATAAATTTTATATTTTGAACACAATAAATAAATAAAAAATTGCTATACAATGTCGCCTTTAATTCAAAAGTTATCATCTGCTAAAAACGACTCATGCAGCATTAAAATCAAGTTAAATGACAAAATCCGCTAAGCAAAGGGCAGAATAAATGTGCTTCTTCCATCGTAAAACAAATGCCGCAATAGAAGGGAAATCACATTATGCCTCACAACGCAGCTGCATCAAAAGGGAAATAAGTCACGCAAGAGGTTCATCAAAAAAGCACTTAGAATGCCCTTTCAAGATAAACGTTAATTTCTGACGTGGGAGACGATGTTTGCTGTGTGCAACAGCGGGGTATTTCTTAGGGCCCTTTCAATAAAAGGGTTGGTTTCTTTTCTTCTTCGGCAAAGCTACGATAAATAATCTATTATGGGACTTCAGCTACCAGGTAGGCTGACAAAGAGTAATTTATGCATTGCAAGTTGAAATACGCAGTTTCACTCAACTAAATGTCCTTCGAACCTTTCCGCGGGGGCTTCGTAACAGTAAAGTTCCACGAATGTGGGTTCATTTCTAAAATGAGGGGGGGGGGGGGGATTTGGCTTTGGGAGGCAAGAAAAAGAGTTCTTGAAACTTTGTGGAAGGAAGATTTGCCTTACAATAGGAGGCGTGTAACACTGTCTGACGGAGAGGATCGTTAACAATATTTCTCAAAGCACGCAGATTCGGGGTAGGGCCATTCAGGTGTATAATACCGAAGACCGCAACCAAAGACAATCTGTAGAAATCATTAGCGAGACGTCATCTGTTCAGACAGGTGTAATTACCTGTTATGTCACAAACAGCATACTTCAGACCACACGCCTTTTAAAAATTCTTCCCCATAACATGGATCGAAAAGTGTCCCAAGCCCACCATTAGATCTCTATACTCTATGGGACACCTGTTATCCCAACCGACATTTAAATATTAAAGATTAAATATTGCATTATGCGATAGTCAAAACAACTTACGTCAATTTTAATAATCATTTCGTGATTGCATCATTTGACTTCTAACGAAACAAGAATCTTCAAAAACGAAAGTAATTTACTACGATTCCTTTCCGGTAGTATCAGCTCATTCAACAGGCTTAGGTTCTTATATATATACTACTATCCGAGTACCCACAATTCAACAGAGCTTTTCTATCTCGATCGATAGCGCGCGTGACTTCGGACCAATTGACACCTGGTTCGAGTCGAGCCGTTGATTTTTTTTTCTTAAATTACACTCGGCGATACTTTTGTTAATTTTAGCATTCCGTTCGTTATTGAATCATTTAACTTTTAATAAAAACAATAATCTTCAAACGTTTAAAAAAGTAATTTACTTCGATTTCTTTTTGGTGGCATCAGCTCATTCGGAGTTAATTTTAGTTCTTATACGTATATTGCCATAAATCATGAAAGGTTTTTTTTTTTTTTGGGGGGGGGGGGGGGGGATCGGTCAACAGCGCGCTTGACTTCGGGCTAAGAAAAACCTGGTTCGAATCGTGCCGTCGATATTTACTTGTAATCATCCTCATTTTCGACCGAATAAATTTCGTAAAATAAACGACAAAATTAATTTCCTCAATATTTGAAGAAATATTTAATCAGAGTATTTTGCAGGCGTATGTTTCGATATAAAAGAAAGTAGTTTCTTCAGAAATGATTTGATCCCCAACGAGCAATTTGAACAGCTCAGAAATTAGACACGAAAGTTGTTACGTTCAAAAACCGCGTTCTCTTGTCCACGACCCGTGCGTGCTTTATTCCAAAATTTTGTATTGGCATTCAATTTTTTAACAAACGTAACTAAATTTGTCAATCGTGCTATTTGTTACGAACTTATAATTTTGAAATGAGAATATTTAAACCACCTAATGTTGTTTCCATTCTGATATCTAATGCAGCTAATTTAATGACATTTCACGTCAAAAATATATTAATTTGCTTGAAAGTATTCAGCGCAAGAATACTAAAAGGGTTTAAGGTTATTGCAATGTCGTGGTATGAAGATGTATTAGGACATGTAACCGTGTAATCTATACAGATGAACTGAAAGGATAGAGGGGATTATACTAATTCCATTAATTTGCTCAAATGTGTTAAGCCGAGATACGTTGAAACTTGGACAGAGTTCACGGGTTGAATTTATACAACTTTAGGCGCGAAAAATGCACTGCCACATAGTAATCAACATTTATGGAACAACTTGCTAGCGAATATATTGTTCGTTCCTTCAACAGAATAAGTGGTTTTAAGAAACAATTGAAACTGAAATTGGGAACAGGATACTGGTCACGGTCAACTTCGTTGGGTATTGAATAGGTTAATGCAGCGATTCTCAACCTGTGGGGCGCGCCCCCCTAGGGGGGCGCGAGAATATCCAAGAGAAAATATTATTTAAAAAAATTTATTAACGATGGAGGGGGGGAGGGGTTGTAACCCCTCCCCCCTCCCCCCCCCCCCCCCATCGGTATGAAGTTTTTAAAAAAATTAATACAAAAATAATGCTTTTTTCCCCAATTAATAAAAATCTCCAAAACAAAACAAAAAGTTTAGAAAAAATACAAACGTTTTTTTTTTCATTTAAAAGTGTGTGTGTGGGGGGGGGGGTCTCGTATTATCTTTTCCCAACAGGCAGACAGCTAACAGCCATTTAGACGCCTTCCCATTTCCGTCATTACAAAATATTCATCGTTTGACAGGAAATAAAAAGAAAATATAAAATAAACAAAAAGCAATCTGTTTCGATTGGCGGGAACAATTTTGGCGCCGATATATATCTACGTTGAAAATTTAATAAGTCAATACGAAATATTTTTTTTTCAATGGTAAATAAAATATCGCATTTTTTTATTTTGGTTTAGAATATTTTGTTTCAAAAAATTTGTCGCCGGTATCATTTAGAATATATAGACATCTTGTAAGTCTTGTAGTGTAGAAGTAGGATGACTAAAATAGTCAGGTCAAAAATAAAGGTCAAATGAAAAGATGTTTTGAACAGTTTCTACTTTTTGTACTCCCGAAAATTTAACTTTAGTTTTTTATGCGTTTTATTTGTTTAGTATTTCTGAAAGTTATGGTGCTTTGTTTTGCCTTTTAAAGCCAAAATGAAACATGTATCAGATGATTGTGTTAAATTATTTTCTAGAAAAAAGCTAAGGCAAAAACAATCGAGTTTAGTTGCTTTTTTTCTTTTAAAAAAAGCGAAGGAAAAGACAACCCAACGAATCAATCAGGAAAGGTGAGATTATTCAATAAGTGCTTTTAAAAGACTTCATTCCTATTCTCAGTTCCCATGTATACTAATTTAGAAGAATTATAACATTTGTACTGCTTTTACTTTAAAATTCAATTGCTAAAATACAAATGACTTATATTTTGTGCAAACATATGCAATTTTTTTTTAATGTATGTGAAAAACAATGGCAGATTCGTAAGTATGAAAATTAATTGGGCCCGAATGACAAGTAAACTCAAGCATAATAATCAATTGTTAATGTGAATAAAATATAGTATAAAATAATCTTTTTTTCAAAATAAAAACCGGCTTTAAAAAAAGCTCTAAAACGTTTGTTTTTTTTAAATAATTATTAATTTAAGGAACAAAAGTGGATTTTTTTTTAAATATTTAAGTATTAATTTTATGGTCATTATCACTTTTTGAAATTAGCTCTAAAATTTAGGTGTGGTTTTTTTGTGAATTGGCACGAATTTTTTAAAGAGTGGTAAAAAGTACAAAATTAATTCTAAATGATTATTTTTTTTCCACTAGTCCCTAAATTAAAATTTGTGTACTCTGTAGTATTTTATTTCTTAAAGTATATATATTTTTTTAAATCTATTTTTAGTTTATAATTTAAGAGGGGACTTCGCTCCCTCCCCCTTCTATTATTCAATATATATATATATATATAGAACATATGTAGTATAGGACATTTGGCGACGAAAAATTGCTGTTAAACATAGCATAGAGTTGCCAGATTGAAAGTCGCCACAAGAATCGGAAAATACCAACAATGTCAGGTGGGGTTGTCATACTATAAATGTATCGCCCCTTTAAAACACGCCAAAAAAAACCTCGCGCGCCGAATGTCCTATACTACATCTGTACCATATATATATATATATATATATACACGTGTAAAGTAATCTGACGATCAACCCCCCCCCCCCTTATAAATTTCCTGCGTACGCCACTGGCTCGAGATGAAATCGGTCGTGTGGATTCCCTTCCACAAACATTACTTATTTTTTTCTCTTTTGTTTAGTCATGCTTCTGTTTTATTTCTTTTATTATTCGAAAAAATGTATTCCCAGTTTCTAAATTTAGCTCACCCAGTCTAGGTTAACTTTCATTAACCTAGACTGGATGGGTTCATTTCAAATATAATATTTAAATTTTCCCCGCTTTCATTCGCTTCATCTGTTCACCGCCCGCTTGGAAAAATGCCAGATGTGGTTTCTCGCCAACGTTGGCTTGCTTTTACTCTTGTTTTGGCAGTTAGTTAAAAATAATTTGAAAACAGAATCCAAAGTACTAAATATACATTATTGTTGTATACATTTCATTGTAAGCGGGAGGGGGGGGGGGGGGGCGCGATGAAAATTGTGATTGAAAACTGGGCCGCGAATACTGAAAGGTTGAGAATCGCTGGGTTAATGATTACATTTACTGTATTTATACTGTCAGGTCAGGAGACAGTTCTAAGAAGTGCATTGCGCGGAACGTTCCATTAGAAGTTGAGATTTTATTTTATCAGCCAACTGAAATTGTATCCAACAAATACACTCATCCCATTTACATATACCATCCCTAGAATTGAATAAAATCGTCTGTTAATACAGAATTTTCTCGCTGGGTTTTCTCATCGAGGTAGGACAGTAACGTTGTTAATTGTTTTTTTAGTGACATTTCTTTAATATTTATTATTCAAATGAAGTGGAGATGTAACTTTAAACACAGTAAAACTAGCGTTTTCTTGGAATCACATTTAAATTTGATGAAACTGTAAGCAAAACTTTCAGAATTTATGTAAAAAGTTTTAAAAAATAACTCTGAAATTAAAAGCTAAGATAGTTAATTATAGAGACCTTCTTTGCACTGACAATCATTCAAAGGATTAAGTATTTATATTAATTTTTAGCTCTTGTCTTTACCTGCTAAACTAGCAACTCAAAAGTAACACATAAAAAGATTCCATTTCTTCTTATTATTATTAAGGTCTGTGGTGTCCGAATGGTTAGTGGCTCGGACAATCATTTGATGAACACGGTTTCAATCCCCATTATATGTTGATTGATAATCAGAGGGTTATCAAATTAGCTCCTTTTAGTGATAAAAAAAAATATCCGAAAATTTGATTGTGATTCTAAAGTCCTGCCGCCAATTGTGGTTGCGTCGGATGCCAGCTCAGCTATTGACGACGTCGGCCATAGTTCAAAAATACTAGGCTGTGTTTCCCATGTCTTTTCTTCGAGATAGACTCCAAACCGTCGTCAATACCCAACTGTGCAGCTTTAGTGCGACTTTTATTCAAACAAGCATATTTCTGCGTGTTTCACTTTAGCATATGAAAGAGGGTTGGTAATTTTGAACCATGGCGATGACTACGCCTAAGCTGGTACCCCATACATCTGATGCTGTCCTCGTCATCTGACCATTGTTCAAAATTACGAGGCATCGTTCCCGGGTCTTTCCTTCGAGATAGGTCCCAACCCGTCGCCAATATCCCACTATTCAACTCTAGTGCGACGTAAATTAATAAAACCAAACCAAACCTCAAAGTTAAAATTCCATCCATGCATCTACCCAGCAGGAGCCCCAATTGCTCAGTTGGTAAGGCGTTCAGCTACTAATCAGAGGATTGGTGGTTTGAATCCGTGCAATGAACTTGACAGAGAAAAGTAAAAAGTAGTGATCTTGCGATCGGAGGGTTGCCAGCTTCGCTACAAAAATACTAGAAAGACGTCCAGAATATCCAACAAATTATATTGGCGTGTATACGGGACTGGTGCACGATAAATCTGATCGGTGTCCAAAGTCCCGACGTCTATTGAAGGCGTTGGGTGCCAGTTCAGGTGTTTCCTCGTCATCTGACCAGGGTTCTAAAATAACAAGGTGCATGTATGAATGTGAATGTGTATGTGTTCCCGAGTCTTTCCTTCGAGATTGACCCCGAACCGTCGCCAATAGCCCGCTGTGCAGCTCTATTGCGACATATTTTAACAAAAACCAAATCTACCCAGCCAGAAAATATAAAGGTGGAAATCCTTATATTAACTTTGAACTGAACTGAATAAGTTTGTTATTGTTTCGTATGTTGTCAAATGACAACAAAATTTGATTTCGTGTTCGCTTAATTTACATTTGTAGAACAACACATAAAACACACTTAATTTTTGCAATTCTCTAGATATTTCTTCTATTAAAATGTCGAAGTCTGTTAAAATATTGACATTTTTAAATATTTAGTAGTTACAATGCCGGAGAACTCGGTTGTTAGCGTTGCTATCTTATCAGCTTCGTGTAATATCATTTTACAGGTAATTATTAAACATTTCGATAGTACCCTCATGTTTCTTCTCTTATGCTTGTATTTAATATATAGATGTAATATGTATTATAGTCATAAATTTTTTTTAATTGTTTCATAAAGTTAGAAAACGTTGAGTAAACGGTATATTTTAAACCTTTAACAATTTTAGCCAGTCAATAAACAGTTTGTGGTCTCAAAAAATCAGAGCTTATAAGGCCACAAATATAATTTATATATAAATTTAAAAATTACAACATACTCATGTTATCAATACTTGTTTCTATTTTCTTCCTAACCAGAATTTGTTCTTACAAAACACTTATATTAACTCCTAGTACATTGTACTACCGATATGTGGCGACAATTTGTAAGAGACTGTGTAACTAATGTATGATAAGCACTGGCATGATTTCTGGTAACCTCCCTAGCATATTCTACTGCCCAAAAGATTGTCTTTAAGCACCATAATCGGCTGCTCATAGGGGGTACCAGCTGCTATCCTTACTAGTCAGAGGACAGAGACCACAATTGCTTGGGGCCATATATTGATGTAGGTGACTGATATTAGTGCACAGTACATGCACGCTCTTAACACTGTTGGTGAGATTGCATCTTGGTGCCTAGTCGCACTGTGTATTAGGAATTTATCAACAATTAATAAAATTTAAGGCCCCTTAAGAATACAGTGTCACTCTACCTAAACAATTTTCATAGCCAACTTTGGCGTGAAAAGCCTAAGGCTACCATTTCCAACACCAAAATATTAATGTCACGTAAACAAGCGAGTTGAGCTACTTTCTGTAGATTAAACCAATGAGAGGCACAAAATAAAAACTTTACCCAAGGGTGACTTTAGGCCCAAGCAGGTGCTTGGGATACCAGATTAAGGAGAATTTTAATGAAAAAGGGAAAATAATTTGAGTTAGGAAAGTAGTTGTCAACATTGGACATTTTTCTAGGTTTATATTTTTAATTAAATTATTTATTACAATTAAATTAATTATTTTGAGATTCATTTATTATTTTTTTTACCTGTATATATTACTTTATAGAAGTTATATACCATGGAATTTATTTTATTATCTGAAAACTGAGCCTGCAGAGCAGTGATTTGCCCTCAAATTTTGCATCTTACTGAAATCAATATAAGTTGGTTAACAAAGTTTGAAAATTCAGATATTAGAAAAGTATGACCTAAATTGCAAAATTGGCGTAAATTTTTTTTTTATAAATAAGGGCGTGAAAATCGTGTTTGTTTGTTTTACAAAAATTCCTTAAACTGTCCCTGACTTTATCCAACTTTAATTTGGCTATAGTTTACTTAAAGTATAGATCAGAGAGTGTACATATATAACAGTGCACTAAATAATGTGTTGTGCAATATTGCCAAATTCAACCGAAATCATACTAGAGTACATTATTTAGTTGCTTTGGTGGAGTGCCACTTTATTCTTAAGTTTAACCAAACATTTCTGAACCTTTACAGAACGGCTGGTTTATATTGCAAACAGAATCCCGTAGTAAATACAAATACCACCTTCTAAAGGTAAAAAAAAAGTAGGAGCATATTTCTTAAAAATTAATTAGTAATAATTTTGTGTTTACTCTAGAATTCACTTATCATAAGATATAAAGTTTTTGAAAAATTGGCAATTGAGGCTGCAATTACTAGGTATCAGGTTATCAATCATCATCTAGCAAGAGAGATGGTTTTAGTAAAAATCAACACTTTAGCATTATGGGTATTCCAATTTTTAGAAGAAAAATATTTTCCTGTGTATTTGAAAAGAATGTTCTGGTTTTAAAAGTTTTTTTCAGATTTATTTTAGTTCTACATTTATGACTATTTATTAAATTCTTTTGAGCTATGCCATGAAAAACTGCAACTTTACTACACAATTATTCCAACTTTGAATTTTTGCAGATTCATTGCAATTTATTAGTATTTACATATTTTTTTTTTAAAGTTTTCATTAGGTTTGTTAGGTATTTAATTAATATTAGCTATCCAGATTACCAATTTCAACAAAAATCGATCTTAAATCCTCATTTAAATTATCTTAGAAAAAAATTGCTCTTTTTTTCAAAATGTGAAAAAACACTGCGTAATTATTACCAAATGCTTGTCAAAAAATTTGTATAAGAATGCTTAGGTCCTGCTAAAAAGTTTTATTTTTTTTGCATATAGTTGTACTTTTCATTTTGCATTTATTAAGTAAGTGTGAGAAATTTTTGATATAATTTATTTTAAATAATAATATTTTATTATCTGTCATTGTTATGTAATTATATTTCCTTTCTTTTTCAGGTTTTGGTTCGTATCTTGTCCTCATTGTCCAATGCTATCATATTCCGTTTTATCACTAAAGAAGCTCTTGGTGTTATTAATGTTAGGTAAGCTATGCATTTTATTTTAAATTTGAAAATACTTTTTAAAATGATAAGATGACTCTTTTAAAAAAAAAAAAAACTCTCTGTGTTATCTAACTAAAAAAATTATACAATTTAAGTCGACCATGCCACATATCGAGATTGGTCGTTATCATTTTAAAAATGTAGTTTTGTGCTTTTGCAAACTTTTTAAGGTGGCCACCAATCTAAATTAGTTTATTTATATAAATTGCCTTTTTTTTGTTAAAATGTGGTTGAAATTCTATTTAGTGAAACCATCTGGTACTACAGATTTAATTTATATTAATAATTATATTAAATTTATATTAATTATTATTTTATATTTAGATTTATATATGATTATGTGTAATAGTTTTAAATAAAAAGGGTAATGCTTATGCAAAATTAAAAAAATATTTTTTGTTACGAGTGACATATTATAATTAAGCTTGTCAATTTATTATTTCTAGACGATTTTTTTTTTGTGCAATCGAAACTAATTTAAAATTTTTAAAATTGATAGGCACTGTATTTAGGTATTAAGTTTTTTTTAATTAATTCATATCTGTTTATAAGTTCTTGAATGTATTACTTAATTTTTTGTTAATTAAGACATTTATAACTATATCTTAATTCTTTTTTAATAGATTGCTTTTACTATACTCAACATGCCATTGTTTTAGTCGAGAAGCCTTTCGTCGTTCTTGCTTGTCTAGATTTGATAAAACGAACCTAGAAAAACGATTCAATCTTTTATGGATGATGTAAGTAAATTTTAATTACAAAAGTAATGAATTTTAATTTTTAAAATACTTTTTAAAAATTCTTAACTTTAAAGTTGTAATTATTCAAACAAAAAATACATTATTTCTAAATTAAAAAATTTAGTTGTTGTTCAATTTAGCTCTGTAACCAAATCAACCAAAAAAATTAAAAATACTGAATAGCAAACTGCAACTATAATAATTACTATAAAGATTTCTAATGTTTGAATTTCAAAAAACTTGTCTTAGTTATTAAATGTTAAACTTTTTGAATACATTAAATTTAAAGGAATAACTTTCTAAGCTAAACTTGATGAACAAAAATTATCTTTATGAGTTACAATGAAAGCTGTTTGAATTCTTCTTAAAATATCATGCAATTTCATATAATAATTTAAAAGTTTAGTTGTATTATGTTTACTAAATTTTGAATATCATATTTAATTGAGATATTTTCTTGGTTCATAGCATTCCTGTGTGTGTTGTATGTTCACTGTGTATGCGATATGTGTGGCTATACATTCTACAAGAACCGGATGCTGATATAGTTATGAACTACTCAGCAGGTGTAAATGCAGTTGTTTTATCAGTGTTCATTGAAAGTCTTGCAGAACCTGTATATGTTTTCAGTCAAAGCTCTCATTTTGTCAAATTAAAGGTAACTAATTATTTTTATTGTTAAGTGCATATTTGTAGAAAGTTAGAGTTGGTTTTAGTAATTTTTCCCGCAAATTAGCGGAAACCTACCAATTTTATTTTATTTAATAGCAGTTTTCCCACTTCATGTAATGTGCATATTAATGACCATGAAAATAAAATTTCGGATAATTTACCTGCTTTTAAAGCATTTTTTTCTCCCTTTGTGTGATTGATGTAAAAACTTGATTGTGTGATTTTCTGCAAATTTCAGATATGTTATCTTACTCCATTTAATTATTTTCAAATCTATGTGCTTTTACTGTGCAGCAATTTTTTAATGCTGACCTATGTTATAAAGAGTAATTACTTTTTAAATACTTATACGACTGTGTGTTATGTTTCTATTACTATAGTTCGCTTTATTTTTATAGGTTGTACTTGAAGGGTTGATGTTGACAGTAAGAAGCCTCAGTATGGTTGTATGTCTTAGTAGATGGCCAAATCAAGCACTTTATTGTTTTTGTTTTAGTCAAGTAATTATTTTTATTTAATTCATAACAAACAACTAGATTTAAATGTAGTTATATATATTTGTATTGTACATTATCAATGAAAGATGTCGCTGTACTATTCCAAAACTCATATTTCTAGTGTTTCATTAACCTAGAAAACTAGGAAAAACTGGTTTTGTCAGGGAATTTTTTTTTTAAATATAAATTATTAAATATTTATCACATTTTCTTGATAAGTTGAGTTTTTTTTTTTTTTTTTTTTTTTTTTTAATTTTGAAGGAATTATGGTCCATCTTATTTCATTCATTGTCTTTGACATAATTTTCTTTTCTTTATACAACATAAGTTTGTAAAAATGCATATTTCTTGATTTGTTTTTGTTATGTTATAATTTACAAACACTTCATTTTGATAGGCTTCAATATTAATGAGTTAATAACTGAGTTATTTTTCATGTGTTATATAGCCTGGAACTTATTTTTTTTAAAACGGAAAAAATCACAGATTTAATATTTCTGCTGCTCCTGTTGTTGTGTTAGTCTTATTGTAGATATTTTTGGTTTTGTTTCCATTTAGTATTAAAAAAACTAAATTTAGTACAAGAATTAATTAGGTAAAGAAAATACATTGGTTCCAATATCATAATTCCAAAAAATTATTGGAAAAAATATTTATAAATTAAACTGTACAAATATTAAAATAATATTGAATTTTAATTTTTCTAAATGTCTAACTCTTATTCTTAAAACAAGGAGTGAGAGAAAAGTTGCTTTTTCCTTTACTTAGTAAAAAATTTAATAACTAAACAGCTTAACTTAAGCATTTGAATATTTGCTGACTAAACATTTACAAAATAGGGAAAGGCATTATTTTTAAATAAAATAACACTAAATTAAGTACCGTATATACTCGCATATAAGCCGAGAAATTTAAGTCAACATTTTCATCAAAAAGTAGGGGGGTCGGCTTATATGCGGGTCATTAAAATTTCTAATATAATTTGCCTAAAATGGGAAAGGAGAGAAGTTGAAATTAGCGGATTCTTCTGAAAACGCGCCGACACATTTCCGAGATCGAGAATTTGCATCACATGCTGACTGAAGACCATTTTGCGCATCGCGGCGTAATCGTGACCCAAAATTTAACTACTCCCATAAATAATCAGTTTAACTTAATAAAAATTATATATTTTGATAAATATTTAATTGGTTTGTAGAATTTATGAAGCTAGTAAACGCTACTTTAATAGAATTTTGGATGGAAGACTAAGAAGTTGACATCGTGCGTAGCGAATGACACCACTTTAAAGTCAATGTCTTTCTTGCTCGATTGCAATAATTAAACAAAATTTATTTCCCCAATGCAGATTTTATTCCTTGATATTATTATGTAGAGAAATTAATAGTTGTTTCATTAGTATTTTGGATGGAATTGGCTTTAAAGCGGTAAAATCGGAGTTGCTAATCGGCGAATTCAAGTTCTACTTTCAAGTCATTTATTTCGTAATTAAAAACTAAATATTTTAATGAGATGTATATATTCATCCATAAAGTAGAAGTATTTCCCTCTGAGATGGATAAAAAAATGCTCATCCGTATTCAATAGCGACAGTAGTCAACGATGTTGACAGAAAGTTGAAGTTTTCTAAGTTTTTAAATCTTTACAAAACGATGTTAAGGATTAGAAATTGCACATTTTGGTATTTAAGTTTGTGGTTTAAAATATTTTATTTGATAATAAGGGAGATTTAATTTAAGAAGTCCGATGGAGGTTTGAAAGACACCAGAACATCGCGAGTGGTACATACTTTTAAGCCAGATGAATCGTCACTGAACTTCGAGGAAGGCCGTTTCTCCAGCCACTTTATTAAACTTTTAATTTCTAGGCTTAAATATTTATTTTTCTAATTAAAATTTACCTCTTTCGTCGAAGATTTGCCGATTTTAATCGGAATTTTTCATGTACGAAAATACAACTCGGCTTATACACGAGTTTCCGATTTTGGACAAAAAATCGTCCTAAAATCAGGGGGTCGGCTTATACGCGGATCGGCTTATACGCGAGTATATACGGTATATTATTATATTTATCATAAGAAAATATAAATATTAAAAATGCTATTTCTACTAATCACTTCCAGATATTTCTTTGAATTTCTATAAATTAACATTGTAAATTGATGTATTATTTATTTTAGGTTTTTAGCTCCATTGTATACACAATTTCCTTTTATGGATATTTTGAATATTATTTGAGCTCCAACGAACAAAAGATATCCCCTCTTCTTATTACATCTTTACGAGATGTGTTTCCTAAATTTTCCAAGTATGTAAGTATTTGAAACTTATTTTATATTATATCTCTCATTTGATAGGCTATATGTTTGTAACCAAATAACTTAGAGGCCATTCTGCATATCATTGTAGAGAGGATGTTTTGAAATTTTATTTGTTTGACGAGAGATGTTGCTGGGAGCTTTCTTTATCAAACTTTCAATTAAAATTTTACCTTTGCAAAGGTATCTATTTTCTCGAAATTGATTAAACCAATGCAATACTACACGTATCAGGTGTAAAACTCATGTTAGAAGGTCACTCTATCCGGCACATGGGATGCACTTCCAATGGATTGTTCCTCCAATGAACCCGTAACTTGTTCGAGTTTCTCTATGACACAGGGTTAGTAAAGTGTATTTAATATTAATATTGTATTTATTATTTAGTATCTTGTATTTAATATTATAGTTAATTTTGAAGATTAGTAACATTGTAAGTGTTTGGCGCAGCTTAGCCAGTTTGGCTCTTGTGCCATTAAACACCAACCAACCAATGGATTCCATCCCATGTCAATATTTTTGTAAATGAGATTGGTGATGACTTGGCGAAGAGAGGCTCTGTGGAAACATTTCGTTCTGACTCCTCCCTCACATTTGATTAACTTTTCTCCATCAGGAAAATCAAGGACTTAAAGGTATGGAGGGTCCCCTCACCCCATGGGTGGTATAGGCGGGGCAGTCCTGGTGGATCTATTGGCCTCTCTTGTGATAGAGCCAATCAAATGGCATTGTCTAGATTTGCTAATGGCCACTTACGAGGATGTTTGTATAACCACATCATTAAGAAGCTCCGGTGTACTCCAAGTGGGAAGTACATCCCCGGAACACATCCTATCTTGTCTTCAAAGAGAGGTGCGGTAGAACCATTTCGTTCCGACTCCTCCCTCACATGTAAATTTTTTAGATGAATCCTTTGCAGGCCCTCAATTTTTTTTAGGGTGTGGGGAATCATGGTAGCTTTTGTTGTTGCTGCTAGCCAGCGAAGGACTAGTAACAACAACTACACCTTTCAATAAGACAAATTCAATATATGCGAAAAATTCTTATTGAACATCAAAAAGACTTAAGCAATTCAATTTTAGCAAATTCGATGATACTGAATGCCTTTTGTTTGTCATCTCAATGCGAACAGATAATAAATAAACTCTTGCAGTACAACAAAGGATACTCCTAGTGATATTTCTTACCAAACAAATGCAACTTCAGAATGTCCTAACACACCTATGTTATATGCCATCAGTATTATTGTTTATCTGAAAATATCTCTGTATTCTCTGCAATATATTCTATTGACCTCTTTGTTAAATTTATTTACATTTCCCTTAACAGAAGTCCATTAAAAAATTCTTGCATTATTAAAGTACTTTATTAAGGACAGTTACAAATACAAACATTGACAACCAACAACGAGGTTGATCCAGCTAGTATCTTCTAATTATTCCCCAATGAATATCTAACTTCTTCTTAAGATTCTTTACTCCTGTACAATTAACAATATTTACTGGAAAGTTATTCCAATTGTCTATTACCCTATTATAGAAATAGTGTTTTCTCCCTTCCCGTTTAAAATGTGATTTGTTTAATTTAAACCCATGACCTCACGTTCTATCACTCATATTGGAATCTAAGCCCTCCACATTACCTTTAATAAATTTGAACAGTTGAATCAAATATCCCCTAACCCTTCTCTCTCCCAGAGTATACATATTCAAACTTCTTAATCATGCCTGAAAGCCCTTAGACCATTTTAGTAGCCCTGTGCTGAATTTTCTCTAACAAATTAATGTCTTTTTTAAAATATGGCAACCAAACCTGTACAGCATACTCATGATAAGGCCTTACCAAACCTCAATACCATGGCAAGATTCTATCCTTAGATTTCAATTAAACACTCTTCCTGATGTACCCCAACATTCTATTAGCTTTCTTGTTAGCCATTGCACATTGATGACTCATTTTAAAATCTTATATTTAAATAAATCATTTAATAATAAAGTTTTATATTATTATATTGTATATTTTACTCTTACGTTTATTTTTCCAATTGAGGCAGTGAAAGTAATAATTAAAGTCTGACTTACACCACTTTTCCACCAGTTGTTTCAAAAATTCTTTCATTGTTTAGTGAACGCAAATGGCAGGGAAAATGATGTAAGTCTGACTTTGTCTTACACCACCATTACTCAATTCATTATGATTTCCAATTGGTATCAATGGGACTGAAATGGTTAATAAAATCCTCAAAATGTCTACCTAAATCTATAGCTATTCATTATACATCATATTGCCCAATGGATAAAGGAATTGAGTTAGTAATGAGAGTATTGCTAGTTTGAATCCATGCTATGGACTTGGCAAAGAAAAGTAAAAAAGTAGTGATTGTGCGATCGGAGGGTTATCAGCTTTGCTACAAAAATACTAGAAAGTCGTCCTGAACATCCAACAAATTATACTGGCGTGTGTGATAAATATGAGCTGAGTCGAATGTCCTGACGCCTATTGAGGTTGCGTCGGGTACCAGCTCAGGTGTTGTCCTCGTCATTTGATCATGGTTCATATATACAATGTTCCCAGGGTTTTCCTTCGAGATAAGTCCCGAACCGTCTCCAATAGCCCACTGTGACATTAATTAATCTAACCAAACTATTATACATTGTAATGTAATTATTTGTACTTTTCTGTATTGAGCCAACTTATAGCACTACTGGTATCTCTTCCTGTTAGGTTAGGGCTTGTGTAAGAAGAGTTACAAAAAAGAAGTTTGTGTAATGATTGTGTTTTGATGCCACTTTTCATGTGCTAATAAACTGAGTTTTATTAAAAATACAGTTCACATCATATTTGCCTAAACAGAAAACTTAACAATTACAAATATCCAAGCACGCTATCAAACCTTGTGAAATCATATTTCTCATGGGATTTCATATTTGAAGTTTAAGAACTGAAACTCACTTAACACGTTTACCGCCAGTGTCTAACTTTTGCCTTTTACGCGTTATTTTTAAGAATATATCACACGCCTGTCATGCCCAGTAGAGAACATGTTAACTTTGATACATAGTTCAAGAAATATTATATAATGTTATTATAAATATTCTGTACAATATTTATAATGTAGATACGTACCATTACAAATATTCTGTACAATATTTTTAATGTAGATACGTACCATTACAAATATTCTGTACAATATTTATAATGTAGATACCATGATAAATATTCTGTGAACTTGTTTAAATATTTTATTATATTAGTATAATTATAAACTTTTAACTGTTATTTATCATATTTTTATTTTTTAGTTTGTTCTTTGGGAAGACCTTTGTTTAGTATGGAGCTTCTTTAAGCAGACTTTGTTGAAACAGCTACTTACTGAAGGTTAGATATTCATTTTTTTTAAAATTTATAATTCTTTTACCCTTTCAATGGCTGCAACATATCAAAGTTGTAAATTTGTTTCGATCTACAAAAGTTTAAATTTCATTCTTAGAATCTGGATTAAAAAAATAAATCTGGATTCGTTTTTATAAATATAGATATAAATAAATATAGGCTTTAAAGTTAAACCTTCTAAAATAGAAAAATGTAGTATAGCCTATTTGTATGAATATATAAAAAAAATCATGAGAATTGCTGGAAAAACTACCCAGCAAACATTGAAGTTATGGCAAACTGTTGGCCCAGTGCTGCCAGTGATGGCCACTGTTGGCCAATGGCCAGCCGTGCACTAGCCCAGTAAATGGCCAGTACTGGATCTTGCGGTAACGGAAATATACGGAAAAAAATGTAAAGGCCCAATAATGGCTGGTCGTTACCAGCCCACTACTGGATTTCCAGTACTAGCCCTTTACCGTCTAGCCACAACTTTTGCATCAAATAAATATATAAAAAAAACGGACATTATGAATTGGCCGACTGACAATTGGCGTGTGTTGGGTTACTGATTAACATACAAAATAAAATATTACTGAATTCTACAGTCATTGGTTTGGAACTTTCTTCTATATAAATATGGTATGGCATTGATTTTTTTTATAAAAATTAATGCATAATAAAATTCTTTATCTGAATGGCTAAGAAATACTATAACAAATGCTCGTAAAACGTTTAATTATATTTGTTTCAAAAAAATATTAAACTTTTTAAAACAAATATAATTATTATATTTTGAATTGTAATTCTGTCGGAACAAACATAATATAAATTTTTAAAAAATTATTCCATAAATTAAAACATTTTTCCACTTCTGCTGTCGTAAAATTGTTACTTGCAAATATTTATATATTTTCGCTTATTATTAAAGTAAATAATGCTGCTTTTAAAATGAATGGAAAATAAGTAATAATTGATTTTTATTTTCAACGATAGATGGGGTTGTTAATTTAATCCTAGTTGCTGTCTGTTTTGTCGTCCTCGTAAATCCTCCCCTCCCCCCCCTATGAAAGAGGGTCTCGCCAAGGCCACTCGCTCCCGCTTTTGTACTCTGTGTTTGTGGGGAGAAGAATGAAGAATGCCCTGGGCTGTAACACAGAGCTGTAAATGAAACGAACGGACAAAGTGGTCGCGTCGATAGCAGGGCAGGGATGTCGATTCTGAGAACGAACACAATCGGTCAACGAATATTTTTTTCAGATTATTTACTACGAATACTTTTGAATGCCCGAAACAGCAGTCTCCATTTTTTCAAAAATATTTTCGGGATACCAGATGAGAGGCTCCTATTTACAATATTGTGTTCAATAAAGATTTTGTCCAAATGTAGACAATTATTATTATTATTTTAATTTTAGAATAATTTGTTTTTACTTGTATACTTCAATGGGAGTCAACACTTTCTTTGAAAGATCCTATACTAATTAATACTATTCATATTGTTAAAAACTAACATTCCTAGTAAAAAAGAAATGTTTAATAAATATGATTTTAGATGATTTTTTTTAATTTGGGATACTAAGATAACTTGCGACTCCATTTTAAATAAAAGGTAGAGTTATATTTGCTCAGCACTTTATTTACTCTATAATTATATTTTCTATGTTTTATATATTTTATGTCTAAAATTTTAACTGTAGGGCGGCAAACAGTTTTTCCACTATGAATATTTTAGACTGGATGCTGTTTTTACACGTCTCACCTTTTAGTGTTAATCGTTAAGATATTGCAAACACTACTAACTTAAACATTTTTACTTATAAAATTTGTAATAAAAAAATCATTTATTACAAAAATAATTTTAGGGGATTGTCTTTAAAAAAAAATCTTTTTAGGAAAATCTTCGTATAGTACATAAAAAATTGCTCGAATAATTTCATTCATTCATATTTTTGTTACCTAAATAAAATATTTATAATTTTTTTCATATTGTTAAGTGCTAATAATTTTCCAAATATTATTAAAGATATAAAATAAAAATTTCTAATTAATTAATGGAAGTTTCTTTTGGGCAGTATAAATGTATTTATGCTTGAATAAAGTTAAAATTGTTTTTAAAAAAGCATATTTTTCGATTAATTACTATTAAAGTAACGAAGACGTAAATAAATACCGGAAAATTCCTTCGAAAAGTAATGGGGACTTGAACCCTGGACCTTCACAACCCAAGGCGCACGCGTTACCACTAGACCACAAATCGTTAGGGGAAGATGAAAAAATAACCTGTTTTGTGTAGAATATCGAAGTTAACTCTGACGGCCATATTGACACTAAATTTCAAAGTGTAATCAAATAGTAATCTACTAGCATCGTCAAATTTTGGTAATTCATCAGAAAACAAATGATGGTTTATGATAATTATGAATATGGATCACAATTTCATGTAAAAATTATGAAAATATATTAATAATTAAACCAGTTATACGATTAAACAGCGCTTTAGATTAGGGATAACACGCTGTTACCACGTTCAACAATGAAGTGTTCGCAAAATCTAAACTGTGTGAATGGATATTCAGTCATATATATCAAAGTAAACAGTAATATAAAAAAAATATTGATGGGCACACATGAATGGAGACTTGACCTCAATTAATCATATGACTATTTAACGAAAATATTCATGATTTTTAGCAGACATAATGTATTTGATGCAAGTTTCACAATTTGAATGCAATTGTATTGGGCAGTGTGGAATTGGAAACGTTCGTTAGTTGGGATTATTAAAGGCAAATGATTATTAAATGATACATGAATTTGCTTAATATTTCATCAACATGTCGATAATAGCAATACACATTATTTAATAAAAACAAATTACTGATTTTTTTTTAATTAAATGATTGTTTTTTTTTAAATTGTCATGCGCATTTAATTTTGAATAAAATATTAATTAATTTAAGAATATAAAACTTTGAATAGCTTAAGATTAAAGGTGTCCGGGTTGTGTGTTTATATCAGAAAATAATTTTATAAATAAAATATAAAAATGTACAAACGCAATTAAGTCTCAATTAATAAAGTAATTTATTTCCATAAAAACAAAATGTCAATGTTTTCTAATCAATTAACAAAACTTAAATGTTAAAATAATTGCTTGCTTCATATCGTTCGATTTCATATTACATCTGAAAAATTTATAAACATTACAAACAGAAACGTTTGAATAAAATTTAGATTTAAAAAATGGTTTGAGAAAATTTTACATTGATAGTTTTAGCAATATTAATCTAAAAAATAGAATTAATAAAATTTTATTAAACTAATAAAGTAATAATTAACCAAGATAATTCAGTTTTGTAACGTGCGTTTTGTTTTTATTAAATACTGAAAGTTTTAAAAATTTTATAGGTTCTCGAGTGTCGAAAAAGTGCCAAAGCATTAGGTTAAAAAAAAAAGGGGGGGGGGGTGTGGTTCGAATGTCAATAATCTGTGTAGAGAGTTAAAAGATTGTCGGATGCGTTCCTGTTCAAAGTAATCCGCCGTTTAGAGGGGACTTTGCGCGTTAAAGCTGTCGTGATTAAAACGTTCTCACGCCTACATCGCGTGCGTGGGGTACAATGTCGGGTGTTGTCATAGTCATCTATACATGGTTTAAAATTACAAGGCGGTGTTTACAAGTCTTTCCTTCGGGATTGATTCAGAATTGTCATTAACAGTCCATTGTATAGCTCATGTATGGCCTTATTTCAACCAACTACACAACACAAGTCTTCCCTTTGTGTTAGATCCTGGACCATCGTCAACAGCCCATTGCACAGCTGTATTCCGAAGTTAATTCATTGGTAATTATTGAAAAGTAATTATTAATCTATAAATTATTCTCAAAATTATATATTTTTATTACTGTGCATTGTATTCTAAACTTTCCTTTAGTACAAAATATTATTTCGAGATATCAATTTTGTTGATGAGGAAAAAGTAAAGACTTCTACTTTTACTTCAAAGACGCGGAGACTCAAAGATAGAAATGGTGTTAGCGGTTCACAAATCAAACACAAAAAATAAATGTAAGTATATATATCTTCTGTTATTTTTTGCTTTTTTGAAACCTGCTCTTATTTTTTAAAAATAAAAGGGTTTTTACACTTTCTCTAATGCAAAGAAAAATTTACTCCCATTCTGTAGTTTCCAAATTGTTATGCTTTGGCGTAATATTTTTTCACTCAAGAAGAGAAGATTTAGAATTTCAATCTTATTCTGCTATTCAAATTTATCACATGGTATAATGCGGAGGGAATAGAATTTCATATTTCCAATAGGACTAGAGGTTATGGATTCAAGTTATACAAATCATTGCTTTGGGAGGTTCGAAAGCATTTTTTAATAGGATAATAGACAAATGGAATAATTTGTATGATTATGTTAATTTTTCAGGAAGGACTAGTTTTGAAAGGCAATTGGATCTGAAAAATCTGAATGGGACATGAAAGAAACATAATTTTTGTTGCAGAAAGCGTTATATTTTCTTTCTGATGTATCATCAATATTATGATGTAGATTATAGATTTAAAATGGTATAATTAACAAAAATTGGAAAATTAGCCAACACTATTTCCCATTACTAGGCATCTACCATTTGGCCAAGTAGTGTGGCTTTAAGTTCAGTAGGTTGCCCAATAATGGATTTTTTTTACTAATTACAAGCAAATGATTTTTTTCTAAATCCTGTTTTTATGTTCTGCTTTTATGAGAGCTATTCGACATACAAGCCGAATATCAACTGAATATTCGTCTCGTTTCTGTATATAATTTAATTAGAATGTGATGGTCCTCGACCAATCGAAATTTTTCTAAGAGGTCCACGATATACAAAACAATAATTATGTGGCAGAAGATACAAATATTGATGACCAACAAACAGGCTCAAGGCCCAATTGATTATTGGGCAGCCTATTGAACTTGGAGCCACATCACTTAGCCAAATGTTAGATCTAGATGTCTAGTAATGGGAAATGGTGTTAGTTCATTTTCCAATTAAGTTATTTGTATTTTAAGGTAATAGTGTATCATGTTTCCTCTTGAAAGATTTCGGATTCTAAAAGGAAAGGTTAGCCATCAACGTTGCTAGCAGATATATTTCTTGCTATTTTCGTTAGTATTAATTCTTATTGTTAATGAGAATATTCTCAAAGCATAAATTATTTCAAGTATTGAATATTTAAAAAAAATTATAATTGAGGACTAGAAATGGAAAACGACCAAAGTCCTTAAAAGAAAATTTTTCAGGAGGTCCGAAAAATGAAAAACTCTTGCATGTGTTACTTATGGCGTTCTTCATTTCATTCAATTTTTTTAACTATTACTACTGGGCTTCGCAGTTTGGGCATTCTTCACTTTGTTTAGCTTGGTCTTTAGGACATTTTTTGGTAAAAAAAAAGATTTTCGATTTTTTTTTGGTACTTGGGTCGTTTTCCATTTCTAGTCCTCAATTCATTGATATATAAGAATCTATTTAAATAAACTAAAGTTTTAATTTTGGATATATATTTGGCCTTGTGAACCTAATATTTGGTTGCATTTATAACCAAATATTCAATATTCAGCAAAAATTATAATATTTGTAGTAAAGTTTCTGTTTTATTATTTTACAAAGACAATGAGACGTACAAACTAATTTGTACCTTTTTTTTAATTGTAGAGTATTTTATTGTAGATTGTAAGCAAGCATGATTACCTGGTTCAACACTGTATTGTGCTTATATATTTCAAAAGTTTAATTATGTAAATATACTTTTATTTAGACAATGGATCAGGCATTACATAGAAGATTAAGCTGAAGAGACCTGAATCAAACAGTCGAGGACCTGCTTAGATGTTGCCCAAATGACAAGGCAGAGTTTTCTTTTCGGATATATCCTGTAATGTCATCAATAGCTCTATAGTGTAAGGTATGCAAACACTGTAAAATATTTCTTCTACTTTGAAGAAGCCGCTTAACATGTAAATGTAGTGAAGCAAGTTACCATAAAAGTCCAATACAATTAATATACTAATATTAAATAATAGAAATAACACTTTCTGTCTTAACTAGATAATTGGATAAATTCCTAGTGTAAGGTGCCCCGTTGTCACCAAGGCCAAAAATGAAGTTTTTTTTTTTGTCGCCTCCACAATGGTCTAATGGAAAAAGTTTAGGGTTGCCAAAATATAAACTATCGCTCAATCATTTGTCGCCAAATCCCATTTGGCGAGGACACCGGACACTAGGAATTAACTGATAATTGTATTAACAAACTTGCTATATTATAAAATTAGGCCGTACGAATATTGTATATAAGTAGTTAAATTTACTTATTCATTCAGAGATGGTTTGTTAATATAATTCTTAATAGTTAAAGCAGGAAGTGTTATTTCTATTCTTCTATATTAGTATATTAACTATACTTCATTGTATTGTCATTGGCTTTTGTAGTACATGTTCCATTGTGTTCGTCAAATCATAAAACAGAAATTTTAGTGGATAATACCAATTTTTGCTGATTACTGAATATTTGAATATAATTGCAGCTGAATATTCAGTTCACAAAGCCAAATAATATATCTAAAATGTAAACTTTCTAATTTATTTGACCTATTTAAATGGGTTCTTATATGCTATATTTCCCTCCCCCACCCCTTAAATTATAAAAAAGTTCTTAAAAATTTAATAGTTAAAATAATTTATTGCTTGAGAATATTGTCATTAATAATAAGAATAATTAATATTAATGAAAATAGTAAGTCAGCTAAATTATTATTAATTAGACATCACAACCGAATTCTAACAAAAAAATGCTAAACAATTACTGTTTTTGTATCATAATTTACCCATCTTAAAAAAAAAAATTCTTAATATTTTTAAAATTTTCTTTACATTTTAGAAATATTCTGAAAAATATTAAAAATAAACCAACCCTTTGATTAAACTTTTTTTCTTCAATTTTTTGTTATTTATTATATATATTTATCTTTTATTTCTCGGTATTTTATTTCATGCCGGATGTTTCCTTTCTTTTGTTCCTGGAATTTTCTAAGTTTCATTATCTGTTTTATGTTTAATATCTACAGATTATTCATTCAGTATGAGTTACAGGTAATTGACATAACTCCTAGCTGAAGGGAACCCATAATTCCCTTGAAAGAGACATTGGTTCTTCTTGCTTTCTCTTATTTGCAATTTAAATCTTGTCCATTTTATCCTATTTAAAATTAAAATGCTTTGGCTTACTTACAATATTCTTAACTATAAAATACTATTTGAACTTTTTCATATTCAAATTTTGTATTACATGAACACAATCTATTAGTAACTGTAGCTTCAGAGCATACTATAGATTTGTGTGTGGTTATACTTAATTTTAAAATTATAGATTTGTAAATTCTTGGAATTTTCTTACAATAATATTAAAAACAACTTTGTATTCTGAATAGAAAACCACCTGCTTCGTTGCACTCGATATCTTTTAGTTGATTGAACCTATTTTTCTCTTATGTAAATTTATTTTTCTAAGAAGCCTATTTTAAATTTTACACTTGACTTTTCCTTAAAAATGTATACAAATTTGCATTAATGTCCTTATAAATTGCTTTTAAGATCCGTAAGAAGTCCTTATTTTTATTTTCAATGTAATATATGACACTAGAATTCTATTTAGTACTTTTAGGAAGTGATGGTCCATGCTTTATCTAATTTTTAATATAATGGTCTGCAGCCATCTAAAGGTAAACTATTGCTCTAATACTTCACTTTCATAGTCTTCTGTGATCAATTTTAAATCAGAAGCATTTTATTTTGCAAAATAATTGCCATTAACCTCCCAACTACAAAACAATAGAAATAAAATTTATATTTTATTAATTTTCTTGGAAATGGCATAGTTATTTTTCTTATTTAACACAATATAATTAAAAAAAACTTTCTTAATGTTATACAGAGTAATTTATCCAAATTTGAAAAAATATTGTTTAGGTTTGAATTTTTAATTGTTGAGAGGTATAAATTGTGATTGGTGTGATGAAAAGTTATAAAATTAATATAAATGCGTATTAAAAACTAATTGCAAATAAAGCTTATGCAATGTTAATATATTTTTTGTAATGAAATATAATTTTAATATTATAAATTTAATTTTACATATTAGGCATGGCAAAAAAAAATTCTCTTAATATCCCTAGAAAATGTTTCTATTGTTTAAGAATGTATAATTTTTTAAAAAATATTTTAAATTGTATATTAAATTATAATATTACGTATAAAAACCAAAAATATCATCTACCTAAACTTATTTACTGATTTTCAATGATAATTTTTACCTATAACAGAAGTAGTAACTTAAAACTCCTGTGAAGTTTTAAATATTTGTTTCTTAATAAAAATTAATGGGGTTTAATAAAAATTAAATTTGTTTTTAAGAATTGAACTAAAAAAATAGCAATAAACCGTTTAGTTTTATTTACCAAATTTAAATTAATAAGGCATTTGAAATTGGTCTATTTTATAAATGATATTTTTGTCCATTCAAACTTTATTAATTTTTATGTGACATTGTTTTTCCTTTTTAGTTCCTGTTGGTCAGAATAAGTGATTGCTGATTCAAATAGAGATAAACAGATACTGTATAAAGAAGTGGCTATCCAGAACAGGGAAGTTGAAATAATGTGTCTGCACTAGGTTGAAATATTTTGCCAAAATTCATAGTTTTCGTGTGTAATAAAAATATCATTTGAGATTATATTTTGCTTCTATTTATTGCTTTAAAAAAGATATACACTTAGTTTCATTGCTAGAATTAATATGTTGAATTTATTAAATTAATATGTTGCAGTTATACATAATATGTAGATTTAGATTGGAGTTGATCAATATATCGTTTGCAATAATTGGAAGAAAAAAATAAACATCATTTCCCATAGGAAAAATTGGAGTGAAAACCAAGTAAAATTTAATGGTAATGTATAATTTTATAAGCTCAATATAAATTGCACTAGTACAGTATTCGGCCAATGCAGTAGGGCTAAATAAGCCATATAAGCTGCATTGGCAAAATACTGGGCCAATGCAGTAGAGCTAAATAATCCATATAAGCTGCATTGGCAGAATACTGGGCCAATGCAGTAGAGCTGAATAATCCATATAAGCTGCATTGGCAGAATACTGGGCCAATGCAGTAGAGCAGGAATACATATATACTAAACCGTTATTGGCAAAATACTGGGCCAGTACTGGCCGACGTAATGTTCAGGGTTTTCTATAATGGGCCAATATTGTAATGCCGAATTTTTAAATTATCAGTACTGGCGAATTATTGGGCTAGTACTGTAACCCCAAATATCCTTTTTGACAGTATTGGCATACTATTGGCCCAACACAGTGAAATCCGCGACTTACGGCATGTCAGTATTGGCCGAATGTTGGCCCGTTCTTATGGGCCAGTACTGGCGAGGGCGGACACGTTTGTTACGACGCCATCATGGCCAACCTGTATTGGGCCACTACTGGGATTTGTGGCAAACCAGTATTGGCCCATCACTGGGCGAGTAGAACATTGTTTGCTGGGTAGTGCTTAAATGACACAATCTGGAATGTCAACTATTCATACATAGAGTTCAAAGTTTTTTTTTTTTTGACTGTTAATGCTAAGTCTACAATTAAAAAAAGAAATTTATAGAATAATATGTTAAGATTTCTTACATATATTTGGATGTAATATTTTTTCTTAGTTCGTCCTACATTTGCCAATTTTAGTTTTTCTAAAATACTTAATGTTTTTAAAAAAATTACATTTTCACTTTAAAGCTGAATTTTTTTTAAGTTAAAGGAAAGCAATGAAAAATTAAACTATGCAAATATAGTTTGAGGTAAGCTTCATTAAAAAAAATACTTTATTAAAATATACCTACAAAATCTTGTTATGATATCAAAGTTCTTTTTTTTAACATTAAAATATCTCTACTCTTTGAAAGATTAATCTTCAAAATCTGTACGGGCAATTTGTAAGAGCCTTAACTAAATTTCAGATTTACTCTAAAATCAATTTTAATTTATTGCAAATCACCAATTTGATACAATGTTTAATCAGTTTTGATTTTAGTATTTTAAAATTTAATTAAATATAAGTTTTACGTTAAAAACTATCAGCTATATAACTGTTTTTGTAGATTTAAACAAGTTTGACTTGAGGCAACTCAAATTTTTAAAATAAGTTAGCATTTATATAAGTATACACGAGTACTCTTACTAATGGAATCACCTTTCTTGTCTGTATAACATAAATGACTTTTATCATTTCATTTTGCATACAACTTTTAAGTTTAAATTTCTTATTTATTTCTTTAATTTCCTTTTTTTAAAAGTTTCTTAATTAATTTGAAGGAATTTATTTCAGGAGAACGATACCTGATGACATTCTTCAGTATTCTTACCTTTGCTGAACAAGGTTGGTTTTTTTAAATGGTTAATTCATAATATTTAAAAGTTGTTACATATTCCATTTTCTTTTAATTTTGTAAACAAATTCTATTTTAAATGTATTAAACTGCAATATTTTTTTGTGAAATATAAATATATATATATTCTGCTAACATACTAGAATTTTTTTACTGTGAAATGTATAAGTCGAGACATACAAAAACCTTAAATTTCATTACAAATGTTTTAAACTTGCCTCCAACTTTATACTTCGAACAAAAAATATTTTAATTGCTATTTGCTTATTTAGTATGGAAGGAATTCATTTTGGATAACAACTATAACTCTTAGTTTCTAAAGATTTAAAAAAATTACTTATGCATCAAAAATATTTTGGTGTAGCTAATATTTTGTTTTCGAAATGATTTTTGAAAGTTATCTTAATAACTAAGATTTATGTACAAACACTTTAATCTGTTCTCGCAAACTTACAACTACATGATTATTTATATATATATATATATATATATTTTTTTAAAATTAAGATATTATATTTATTTTAAATTGTGTTCTTAAATATACAGCCACAAAAAATTTTCAGAGAATTAGTAAAACAGTTTAATTGCCATATGCCAACTCAGTTTATCATAAAAAAAATGTATAGCCCATTTGTAATTATTTGTCTATACTGTTATTAAGAGTGTTATATATAATATTAAAAGTTTTTTTCTATCTATGCAGTGAATAAGTTTTTTTTTTTTGGTAATTTAAAAATAACTTATTAATACACTTTATTTTTGCAACTTTCTAATGAAGCAGTGCAAATACTCGCAATGTTTGGAGGATCACTATTGAAAGATAAACGTATTCAGATAGGCAAACTGATATGGAAATGATGCTAATAGATTTGATGCAAATTCCTTGCAATTAGTGAATTTTAGATTCTTAAGTTTTCAGTCTTTTTTTAGCTTTTATTTTTACAGTAAATTTTATATCCATAGAGTAAATTTTAGAGATATTTTAAAATTGTAGCTTTGCTACTTATCTTAAAAGTATTGTATAAAACAGGACAATTATATAAAAAGAAGTATACAGAACATCAAATTGCACATATAGTAATAGTTATTGCAAAAAGGGGATATATCATCATAATTAGATAGCTAGAAATTTATAAGTTTTGCCACTAAAATATAGTTTATTCAATATTGTTTATAAACTATAAACGTATGCCAATTTTAATAGTATGTAAACTTTACTGCACTCAATTAATTTAGCGTATACAACAAACTCTTTTAGGCCTGTATGATGTAGTCAACAATCTAGGTTCCCTCGCTGCCCGATTTATCTTCCTGCCTGTGGAGGATAGTGCTTATCTACTTTTCACACAGTTGCTATCAAGAGACAAAATTTCACATCCACAAGTATTTATCCTGTTTACTTTAGAAATTTATTATATTGTTATATACATGTGTCAGGAAGTATTAAACTGCAAATAGAGGCTTTACTGCTATAAACTATGTAAAAGCAATTTTATTAATTAAGTTAGGGATGAACCGGATAGTGGTTTTGCCGAATATCGGATATCCGGTGCACATTACAAAACCGGATATCGGATATCCGAACTAGATTTTGCCGGATATCCGGCAGTTTATTTTTTATGAAAATAACTTCTCATACACACTAGAAAAAACGGAAATCGGTCAAAAATTGAAAAATATTTTTTTATTCTGCAATATTTCCCAATTCTTTATCTTTAAAATTATGCCAAAATTGAATAAACATTCAAAAAAAAAAAAATATTTACAAAGGGTTATTCTAGGCTGCTGCTAGCAATGGTCGTATGTTTTGTACATTTTACACGTAATTTCTGAATAATTGTAATTTTACCATATGCCCTTTCATTCCAAACATGAAAACTCAAGTTTGCTTAAACTTTTGAGAAATTTATTTTTTAATTCAACCTTATATTAGTTATGAGATGTGATGACCCTCCACCATAACGATTCATTAAAAATATAATTTTAAAATAAAAAATGTGAAAAAAAGTTTTTTTTTTTTAAAGTATCTATTGGTTAAAGGGAGAATCTGCACACTGTGAATACATTGGTAGAATTTTCAGGAAAATACTTAAAGCAAGAACAAAGAAAATTGATCGCCATAAAAAAAAATCTCCGATGTTTTATTCATCCGGATATCCGGCATGGAAAATCGGATATCCGGTACTTTACTTCCGGATATCGGATAGTTACCAGATAGTTAAAAAGCAGCCGGATACAGGATAGTTACTGGATATCCGTTTTATTCCTAGTTAAAATATTCTTTTTACAACTTTCAAATTAAGCAGTATAACTACTAACACTGTTTTGAGGATCACTGCTGATAGATAAGCACATACAGATAGACAAACCTATATGGAAACAACGCTAATAGATTTTAGAAGTGATTTGACATAAATTCCTATAAATGAGGAAATTTTAGATTGTTAAGTTTTTCCTCTTTTGAAGTTTTCGCATCTACATATTTCATTCTTTCTTTTGACTAAAACTCCTCAAAATATATGGGGAGTTTTGTAATTTCCATTGTGGTTTGGAAAGTCTATTATTAAAAAACTAATGATAGATACAACACAAAATCCATAGGGAATCGCTACTAGTTTTGTACAAGTTTTACAGGTTTTCAATATGTGCACCCTTTTTGATACGGAATAAATCAATAATTATAAAATCAAATTATCGCCATAGTTGTCTCAACACGTTCAATGCTATCAACAGATTTTTAATGGTCTTTTCCACACAATTCTGTTTAGTCATTTCTGTTTACTTCTATATGTTTTTACTGAGTACTACAAATTCTGCCATCTAGAGAATTCTCTAACTAAAATCTGGAAATTGAATCTTTATATAATGATATGAAATTTTTTGTTGTTACTATATACATATACCTTACTGTATACATATGCCTTGCTGTATATATATGCCTTACTGTATACATATACCATACTGTATATATATATACCTTTCTGTATACATATGCCTTTCTGTGTATATATATATGGCTTGTCGGTATACATATGCCTTACTGTATACATATGGTTGCCTTTCAGTAATTTTTCATGATAGCCATCCGAAAATTTGAATCATTATTAGAAGGAATAAAAAACAACAAGTGTCATAGATTTCTGTGAATTAAAATATTTTTTTTTTTTTTTGGCTAACACAGTTTGGTATTTTATAGATTGCAATTTGAAGATTTAAATGAGCTCCTGAGATCAAATTCGCAAAAAACTTGATCACTCACTTAATACATTTGACAACACATAAGAACCATGACAAATTTAAACTGTTTGTTGCTATGCTTCCTGTCCTCTTAATCAATTCCTTTTCAAACTTTAAATTTATTTTTTAATAGGAAAATGTCTCGATGTGCCTTGCGATTTTAGGAAATATTCTGAAACTAATGGTTTTGTTAGGTTTGACTATCCTGACATTTGGATACTCTTATTCCCAACTGCTGCTGCATTTATATGGTGGCTCAAAATTAAGCTTTGGTTTAGGTATGAAATATTAGTATTTAATTAATTTTATGATATTTGTTGTGACCATCATTATAATTGCTAAATTATTGCAATTAAACTTCGTTAATAATATATTAATTGTATTATTATATTTGTTTTTAAAAGCTATGTAAATTTATCTTTAAAATTATATTTTTATAGTATATGCTCAAAATATTTCTTATATCATATTTGAAGAATTTATTAAATTACACTTTAAGTAGATCAAATATGTTTTTTTGTTTTTTATATATTTTTAAATGGATTCACTGAGCACACCTTAACTAATAGTATGTATGGAAATCCTAACTGGACCTTACTTTTAAATACTTGGCAACAGCTTTAATAAAACAGAATTTCTCTTTCAAATGTTACTTTTTGTACTCTTGAAGTTTTAAATATATATATATATTGAAGTAATGTGTCCTTTTCCTCGTGTGGAATCTCTATTAAACCTTGTAAATTAATATATTTATATTGTTAATGTTCCAAGCACATTTAATTTAATACTAATTAAAAATATTTTTCTTAGGTTTAACATTGATGCGATGGCATTGTGTTTATGTCTTACTGCTTGCTATAAATGGAGTTACTGAAGGCTTCAAATTTGCTGTAATGAATCATACTGAAATCGATAGGTAAATCATAATGGTATTCATATTGTTTTGTTTTTTTAAACTTGCAATACTATTGAAATATATCATGTACTATACAAGGAGAATAAATTGTGTTTGTGTTAAATATAGGCCCAGGTGGAAATAGTTGTTGTAGGAAGTAGAAGGTTTTTGTTATGTTTCACCTATCTCTGGTTTGCTTTGCAACTTGATCAATGATAGAAATTGCTGGCAATTCTAGAATGTAAGCTAAATAAGGGATTCATTATGCATAAAGAACTGGTGCACATTAAATATAATTGTGACCATAGTGTTGAACTTTGTGAGTAATGTGGCAGCTCACATATTTTGTATCCATTTTACCAAAGCAAATGTTCTAATTTTGATTGTGATGTGCAAGCTTGGAGAATGGAGTGCCAACTAAGTTGATTTAAATGTCCCCTGACTGTTGCTTAAAATTATGAGGTAGTGTTTCCAGTTCTTTTTTCAGAAGATTTGGGACGCCAATAGCTCATTGTGTAGCTGTAATGTAATATTGATTTAACGAACTTGGTTTTTATTTGTTATTATATTCACCTAAAGTTCTTCAGTGGTTATTTATACCCAAAAATTTATAAACCTAATTAATCTTATACGCTAGATATAGAAGTTTAGGCTTTACCCTCTGTTATGAATTATAGTTTATGTGTATTCCTAGAGAAATTAAAAATCCATGGATGACTTAGCTCGTTCAGCTCTGTCATAGGGTTAAAATAGCACATCATGTTTAATATTGTTCAATGCATCTAGAAGTTGCAATTTGCTAAATTTCTACTGATTACTACTTACAATTTCAGATCATTTAACCCACCAGTGTTAAGGAAATTTTTTGCAGTTGTAAAATTGTTTTCACAATTTGGAATTTCAACTGATTTTTCTGTACATGTTTTGTTTGTATATATTTTTGAAAGTCTTAATAAATATTAAAGAGATAGTTTTTAAGTAGAACCTTCAAAAGAAGTTAATTTTAGAATTTTGAAATGGTTAGATAATAACCTCAATAATTATTTATTCTGATTAATTTCAAATTTAAACTGCCCATTAAAATGTAAAATAAAACTTTATACTTTTTCTTTGCAGGTACAATAAAAACTTGGTTTTCCTATCAGTCGGCTTTCTATCAGCAGCTTATTTTCTAGTTTCAGTTTTCGGAAGTACCGGATTTATTGTTGCTAATTGCTTGAATATGGCATTTCGAATTGTTCACAGGCAAGTTACTTAACCTTTATTACTAGTTATTGACTAAACTATTACTTATTAACTATAACTTATTACTAGTTATTGATATTTATTCATTCCACACACATCACATAGCAGATAGAGCACATTGCTCTTGTACCATGGGTCTGAGTTCAACTCCAAGGCAATGCATGAATATTAAATTTTATTTGTCCTATTGGAAGTGATGGTGGTTTGCTAAATATGCAGTCGGCCTGCATGTTCCTTTAACATATGGATCAATTCTGCCTGTTTAGTGTTGCACTCAGCAGGTGCTGATCAATTATGGAAAAATATACTAGACTAAAAATTACTACAGATATGTCATTATACTTTATTCACTTTTTTTTATGTCTAATTAATGTAACTTTCCCTACTATTTTATAATTGCTTGATTTGTGAACTTTCACAGACACATTGCTATCTATCCCACAAAACACACAATAATGATTTGTTGTAATTTCATACTATATAATTCGAAAACAGGTTGTGCGCCAAAAAAAAATTTAATTACCAGTATAAAATTTCAAGACAGCATTATGTGTTCCAATTCAACTGCAAATCATTTTTTTCCATTTATTGATTTTCATAATATTTCAAATAATTTATTCCCGTTATCTTTTAAGTTTATAAATTAATTTTTGCTTTCTTTTATATTTAATAATTTTTTATCGATAAACCCTCATGCCATGTTGCTTTTATTTAGGGTTATTTAGGTTTAATTCTATTTTCAGTGTTCATTTCATTCAAGAATATTTTCAAGTACAGAAATATTGGTGGATGAATATTGCACCTCATTCGACAGTTGTGATGACTTTAAGTGTGATTCTCGGTTTAACAGCAATATCTGAGGTATCAATATTTTTTTTATTTATTACTCTATATTAATGGTTTTCAACCTGTGGAATTTTTTGTTGAATAGAGAAAAATCCACTTTGGCAAAAACTGCAAAAAATAATCGATTATCCAGATTTTATATATCCGGAAATATGGATTAACCAGATTTCTTTAAACAGTTTCTCCAATTTCAAAATGTTTTTATTGTTTGATGGAGGTTGTACAACAATGACATTTCGTTTACTCAGCATTTATTAGCATGGATAGGGGTTGTTTTACAATATACATTGTTGAGACAAAATGGGGAGCACAAGTTGTTACTTAAATTGATTGGTGAATAATAGCATGCAACGAAGCCCCCTGCTAAATTAATAACTAAAAAGGAAAAATAAAAGCTTTCTTTTTAAAAAAGAAAACCGACTTTAAGAAAAATATGCTAAAAAGTAAAAAATAATTTTTAATTTTACAAGCGAGTTGAAAAAATTGAATGATTTAATATCAATTTTATAAGTATTACAACTTTTTGAAGTTGGTGCTAATTTACAAAAAAATCATACATAAATGTTGGCGAGGATTTCAAAAAGTTTTAATAAGTATAAAATTGACAATTAATAATTCAAATTTTTCAACTCTTTCGTAAAATTAAAAATTATTTTTTACTTTTTAGCGCATTTTTCTTAAAGTCGTTTTTTTATTTTTAAAGATTATTTTTATTCAATCACTTATTTATATAAAACAACTTGCTTCCAATATCGAGAACGAAGTTTATTTGCTACAACGGCAAAGAACTAAACCGAGATTAAATCTGACACGGTGATAATAACGGAAGTTGGAAAGTTTTCAACAGCCAAGGCCACTTCGCAGAATACAACAAGACCCATCTTTTATAAAATATTGTACAACTATGTTAACTTTGATAAAAGGACAAAGTTCGTCTTTTATCAAAGTTGGCCATTACGCTGCCATATTTCTTTGTCAAACTTATTTTATAAGAGATATTTGACAAGGAACTTTGTTAGTGTAATACTGGCCTTAGAATGCAATAGTTACACCCAGTATTTTTTTCCCCCTTTAGGTGTACTTGTGTTGCTCCAGTGTTTATATTTGGATATGGCATTTAGTTTTGGGATCAGGTTGTTTTGTCACATTCCTTTGGATTGCCTGGTGCAAAGAGCACGCACTTATACGTTTTGTTTATGAACAGTGGAAGAAGAAAGATTCTTCTGAAAATAAAATCAAGTTGTCTTGATGTCTGTGATATGCTGTATGACAAAAGATATTTATTTATAGAATAAATATAATTTATTTTTTAAGTTTTAAACAGGTATACTGTTTTATTACACAGGATACAAAGTTGTGTCCCCTCTTCAGTATTTTAGTAACCCTTATTTTTTACTTAGCTTTTAGTTTAGACAATAGGATACTTGGCAAAAAAAATATTATTTCAAAATACATGTGTAGTGTGCATGTTAAATGAGCAATCAAAGTGCGAAACAGCTGTATGCACGAAAAACTTTTTTGAGTAAGTTAAATTTGAGTAAAAAACTGTAAAAACGTTACTATTGTGGCATTACTAAAACGTACTAAACAATAATATTTTTCGTAAAGATAAGGAAAAAATATAACATTATTTCACTAAATTATGTAAGATGTCATATTACTTTTTAATTTATAAATTTTAATTTTCACATAAATTGTTTTAAAACTGCAGTAAAGATTTATCTGGTTTTGCAAATGTATGCGCTGCTATCTTGTTTTATTTCAAGAAGCAAAACAAGCTGTATCCACATTCCCACCACTCAGTAATCATATTTTTTGGATATAACTACTTTTGTGTCTTGAGTAACTTTTTTTATAATAAGTTAGCAAATAACTACTTTCTACCTAACTAACATGCCAGTATGATAATTATCGCATGAACCAAAATATTTTTTAAAAATTACGGTACTACTCATGAAAGGCGCCACTTCCATTGGCTCGTTTAAACACCGCTTGGAAACTTATTTTAAACACATTTTTTTTTTTTTTAAACTTAATATTCATGAAACAGAAGTACAATTTGTCATTGCTCTGGGAAATTTCCTTTTTTTTTATACTTCGAAAGTTAAGATTCGTTTCATGTGAGACCCGCAAAAGGGATCTTTATTACTGAAATAATTTATATGATAATCCATAAACATTATGAAGAATTTTTGGGTGAGTTTTTATATTAATTCTTTAAGGTATCCGAACACGTTCGAAGCACTTTTTTTAAAATGTGTCAGATAAAATTTATTTAATGCTATTTTTAGATTGTTTGTTAGTAAAAACTAATTGTATATCATAAATATTTAAAGTGTATTATTATAATTATTAAAAAAATTAAATAATCATTGAAAATTTTAAGTTTTTATTCAAAAACTTGAAAACTTATACAAGACATACAAATTAATTCATATGGAAAATTTTACTATTAAAATAAACTGCATGTTATTATCTAGTGTTCCAAGTAAAATTAAACATATATATAGAAAATTTAATTTTTGGTGACACACCGAAAATTTATTATACGATTTTTGACAATTTCAAAATCTTATAGTTCAATATTTAGTCCATAAATAAAAATATATTAACGATTTTCCAACAATTTTAGTACATGCACTAGAATACACTCTACTGAATATGGACACAAAATTTAAAGAAAATATAACAATAATATTTTGAGTTATGATTTTTGAAATTTGCTGTTTTTGAATAAAAATCAATTCTGAGAAAAATGCGTTTAAAGTATAAATTTATCTATTATTAATATTAAGAAAGTTTCAACACAATTAAAATCCCCCCGATTTATATGTTATACCCTCCTCTTGCTCATCTTTAGCCATTTTCCCTTTTTTAGCTAATCTATTTTTTTTTTCTGGCAACTTTAACATTAGGTAAAGAGTGGCGCTTCGAATCCTTCACTCGTTCGATGTTCAGTTCTGAAAGATCTTTTAATGTGTGAACACCAGGATTGAGCCGAATGACCTTTCCCAATGAGTCTTAATCCAAATACAAATAAAATATTTACAGAATGTAATTTGTTTGATTTTTCAGAGGCGCAAAATGTATTTTTGTATTCGCAGTTTTGACATTTCACTGTCATATTTGATGCCAGTCCAAATACAGACTCTTGTAGAAGACACAGTTTACTGCTAAAGCATTCGGGGCAGCACAAACTCTTTATCACATTGGAGAGAATTTGAATATTAATTATTTGATTTCCACTGATTTCAGTTCGAGAGTAATTGTCCAAATAAGAAGTCATAGTGAGCTTATTTTCACTTGCCGTAGGCACGTTGTTCGACGCAGATGAATCGGTTTCAGTGGAACATGTAACATATTTATTTCCTCGGAATTTTTTCTTGCGAATTAAACTTCGGTTTCTCGAATTTCCCATGGTGTTTTAACATAAATGAAATGAAATATGGAGAAATAATTAAGTTAGGTCTTTAAAAATAACGCTGCTTGTAAAGAAATAAACAATAGAGTAAAAGTTGTTGCTATTTTTAATACAAATACTTCTAATATAAATGAAAATATCTGGTGGCTAGATTATAGCAACATTAAAATAATAAATATTGCAATTAAAAATTAGAAAAAGTTGAAAACCAAGGAAAAAACGATGTTTCTGCTTCATTTCCGGTTTCGGAATGCTACTTCCGTTTTCATTTAATATTTGTCCACTTGAACTTTAAATTACTATAACTTTTGTTCTAATTGACGTACAACTAAAGTAAAAACTGTTTTGGAAACTTAAAAGTGCAAAAAATCATATTTTTAAATAAAAAAAATTTGGTAATTTCAGTCAAAATCAACTTATTCAACGTGTACGGATGGATACCTTAATGCAGTTTTTAACATTGTAATGCTAACCGTCACATTTGACGCTAATTCAAATTTGACGCTGTGATGTATCTTTATCCGCAATATTTTTAAGAAAACATTATGTGTTTGATAATACAAATAGGTGAACTAAGAAACTTGCTTACTTCATTAAAAATTGATCACATTTTTGAGTTTTTGACTGTTAACCATTTGTAATTGAATTTGTTTGCGTAAAACAACTATATGATACATTTGCGACCTTGAAGGTAGCAAATTGTACATATGACCTAAACCTTTAATTTAATTTTTTAATAATCAAAATTGGTTCAGCAGAAATCTATTAATTTTGAAAGAAAGTCTAATTTTTTATGTTGAAATATTTTTATTTCAGAATAAATAAAAAGTTTAATAACTACTTTGTTATTGATTAAGTTTAGCTAAAACTCTGTTATAGTTTAACATTTTAAGAATTATCCACTTATATTACATTAATTTTTTTTTTTTAATTATTACATTTATATCAGAAGAAATGAAGTATTCATGGACATTTTACTATATATCACAATTTGTTTTATAAATATAATATAGTTTTTACTTTGTGAAGTCAGTATATTCCAACTCTCTAAAATGCAAATAATCATCTGCTTTTTATTTTATGGTTCAATAAAAATGCTTTAATACTTTGAAACAATGTAAATGGTGCAGACATTCTCCATATCGTATTTCTCTGTCATAAATTGAAATTAAATACATACTTTGGAAAATATCAAAAAAAATTATATCAAATTTATAAGAACTAATCCCTAAGGTAAGATTGTTTTTTTTTAACTTAAAAAACTTTATTCTTTTTTTAAACTTTATTCATAAAATATTTTGACTAAATATTGCCAAAGCTGAACGTAATATTACCAAAGCTTAATTTGTTCTAGTAATATATCAGAAAATGCTTGTGTGTTATACATTTTTATTATAATTTCATTACCATTTTAAATTATATAATATGCATATAAATAATATATTTTTAGAAATGTCAAATCGTGTTTCGTCTACACATGGAGAATTTGATAAAATTGATACATGCTACAAATTAAATTGAAATTTTAATGCATAATTACATGGATAATACAAAGAAAATCAAGCATTAAAAATGTATCAAAGTTAAAAGTGTATCATATTACCCATAAAAGCTATTTGCATTCGCATTGGCGTTTGAATTAGAATTGCTTCCTGAGTTCTGCCAAAAACCATTAGGCTGCGGCTGCCCTCCAGTATTGAACCCAAATTGTTGAGGTTGAGCATCATAACTATTTGCAGTAGCTGGTAAACTGTATGAACCGCCATATTGTTCTTGATAGGACTGAACATTTTGCACTTGTTGAGGAGGTGCTTGATATGATGGTCCATTGTTATACCCAACCCCGTTTGCCGATGCATATGCTGTTTGGTAAGGGACAAAATTGTTCTGGTTAGCTAATGGTGTTGGAGAATTGACATTGGACGAGGCAGTTGCAACCGAAACACCTGAAGAACTTTGTTGGTTATTACCACTAGGGAATCGGGTATTCTGGAGATCCTGGGACAAAGCAATTATTGCTAGTAAGTATGTCTTCAGGAGACATTGGTCAGGAGGGAAGTCTGGATGATTGTTTGCCATGTCTGAAGCAACAGTTGTCATCACTCCAATGAAATTACCATAGTTATAACCATTGGGTGAGATACTATTGAAACCGGCTTGCATCAATGTCTGCAATTGATCCTGTGCTTCTGAATTCGATGTTTCAAAGAGAAAGTTGTTTGATGGACCTGGGTTGTTTTGAACGGTTGCTGTTGCTACAAATATAGTTGGATTTCCGGCATCTGGTCCATTGACTGGAAGTTGACCTGCAGGTGGAATATTTAATGTTAAAAAAGATTGCCCTTCAGGTAAATTTGATGTTTGAGGAGATTGCCCTGCAGGTAAAATTGACGTTAGAAGAGATTGTCCTGCAGGTAAATTTGATGTTTGAGGAGATTGCCCCGCAGGTAAATTTGACGTTACAGGAGATTGCCCTGCAGGTAAAATTGATGCTAGAGGAGATTGCCCTGCAGGTAAAATTGATGTTATTGAAGGTATAGTGGCCTCTTGGGCATCAGACGTTGGTACAACTGTAGTGGAAACTGACCCATCTGTTGTTGGTGATGTAGTAGTAGACACTGGGGTACTTTGGGCCTCATCACTGGATGTAGTTATAGAGTTATCTGGGGGGCTATCAGATAATATTGGAGGTTCTTCATTACCTTTTGATGGCAAGGGAAATGACGGAAATAGCTTTTTAAATTTGTTACCTTTTTTATCGGGATTCACCTTTGGATTGTTCGCATCACTGGATTCTTGTGGCTGAGCTACTGGTCCTCCAGTTGCACTACCAACTGCAATGCTTGGTTTTTTAGGAGCCTGTGATTGAGGTATCGAATCTTCTGGTGCTCCAAGAAGTGGAGTGTTTGGTCCAGTAGGATCATGTGATTGTGGCTGTGGCACATTATTTGCACTACCTAATAGAACAGGGGACTGTGATTGAGGTGTTAAACCAACTGGCGCTCCAGGAACTGCAGTGTTTGGTCCAATAGGATCTTGTGTTTGAGGCTGTGGCCCATTAATTGCACTACCTAATGGATAAGGAGACTGTGATTGAGGTGTCAAACCGCCTGGTGCTCCAGGAAGTGCAGTGTTTGGTCCAGTAGGATCTTGTGTTTGAGGCTGTGGCCCATTACTTGCACTACCTAATGGATAAGGAGACTGTGATTGAGGTGTTAAACCGTCTGGTGTTCCAGGAAGTGCAGTGTTTGCTCCAGTAGGATCTTGTGTTTGAGGCTGTGGCGCATTATTTGCACTACCTAATACATAAGGAGACTGTGATTGAGGTGTTAAACCGACTGGTGCTCCAGGAAGTGCATTGTTTGGTCCAATAGGATCTTGTGTTTGAGGCTGTGGCCCATTAATTGCACTACCTAATGGATAAGGAGACTGTGATTGAGGTGTTAAACCGTCTGGAGTTCCAGGAAGTGCAGTGTTTGGTCCAGTAGGATCTTGTGTTTGAGGCTGTGGCGCATTATTTACACTACCTAATACATAAGGAGACTGTGATTGAGGTGTCAAACTGCCTGGCGCTCCAGGAAGTGCAGTGTTTGGTCCAGTAGGATCTTGTGTTTGAGGCTGTGGCCCATTAATTGCACTACCTAATGGATAAGGAGACTGTGATTGAGGTGTTAAACCGCCTGGTGTTCCAGGAAGTGCAGTGTTTGGTCCAGTAGGATCTTGTGTTTGAGGCTGTGGCGCATTATTTACACTACCTAATACATAAGGAGACTGTGATTGAGGTGTCAAACCGCCTGGCGCTCCAGGAAGTGCAGTGTTTGGTCCAGTAGGATCTTGTGTTTGAGGCTGTGGCCCATTAATTGCACTACCTAATGGATAAGGAGACTGTGATTGAGGTGTTAAACCGTCTGGTGTTCCAGGAAGTGCAGTGTTTGGTCCAGTAGGATCTTGTGTTTGAGGCTGTGGCGCATTATTTGCACTACCTAATACATAAGGAGACTGTGATTGAGGTGTCAAACCGACTGGCGCTCCAGGAAGTGCAGTGTTTGGTCCAATAGGATCTTGTGTTTGTGGCTGTTTTCTATTTAAAGGTTGTCCAAGGAATGGAAAGCGTTGTCTATTGAAATATTTTGGTTTACTTTTTTGTGGATGTTTGTTAGGTCCTTGATTAAATGCCCGTGGCCCTGCTTTAGACTGGGCTACCGCTACAGCTGTAGCTGAGTTAGGTGATGTATTTGAAGTACTCCCAGGTAGTGATTTTGTTGGAAATCGTATCATTTTAATTGGTCTTTTCTTGGGTCCTTGCGGATCATTTAGTAGTGGTGGTTTTGAACCTCCATTAGACACTTGTGGTCCAGGAAATGATTGAGCTTGTGCCACCACTGTATTTGGTAAAGAATTAGTTTGAGGTGCTTGATTGCTGTTCCCTGATAATGATTTTAATGGAATTCGTATCCTTTTAATTGGTCTTTTCTTGGGACCTCGTGGATCGTTTATGGAAGATGGTTTTGCCCCTCCATTAGACACTTTGGGTCCAGGGAATGATTGAGCTTGTGCCACAGCTATATTTGGGGCAGAATTAGTTTGAGGTGCTTGATTACCAGTTAAAGGTAACGGATTTGCATTTGCCAAATTCGGTTGGTCAGGCACTGAAACAATATTCAGATTTGAATTATCTTTGTTAGGTTGATTTGAAGATACAACCGCTAAAGCAGTAGCAGGCGCAGTATTTGGGGAATCTGGACCTTGATTAGCATTGATATTAGCTAGACGGTCAGTAATTGATGGCAGAGTATTCAAAATATTTTCTGATATAGAGTTCCCCATGTCTACGCAATTTCCTGTCAGTACTTGGTACTTATAAAGGGGAGCCATGGTAGATTTTGATATTTTTTCTGCATATGCTTGTGTAGTAGCTCCTGGTGGTAGTGAACCAACTTGAGTACTGGCGTAAGCTGAAGCTTCAGAACTCAAACCTGAATAACCAGAATCTGAAAGGCCTTGATCGATAGCTTGTGAAGCAGCCTGTACTGCGTCATCGTGAGGTGTGCCCTCTCCAAAGGCACAAGAAAATCTAACATCCTTTACAAGTGTTACATAAAGAGTTTCTGCAAACTTCATAGCGCAAGCCTTGGGACTATCAGCAGACGGTTGCGAAGATGGAGGTGCTTGTATTGGTATCAATGGTCCGTTAGGCCTTCCATTTGAATATTGTGGCGCACTTGGTCCGGATTGAGCAACTGCAAATGCATTACTTGGGGGGTGAGCATCAGGAACTTGAGGCGCAAGAGATCCTGGTTGGTTTATCGCCCCTAGGTTGTCCGGATATTCATTAACATTTTGGGGTGTCAAAAACCCTGGTTGATTTGCCACACCTGCATTACTTGGATTATTGGGGTCGCTAAATATCGTCGGCGGATTCTGATTGAAATTCGGAACATTATTGTATATATTTTGTACCGAGTTAGGTGTAGCAGGCTGTTGATTATTCGTAAACTGTCCTGGATAGTTATTGTTGAATATTGGGGTTGGTTGCTGCAGTATCGGAACTGGATCTGTAAGTAAAGAGGGTTGCTGGTCTTGTAGAGATGGTGGTTGCTGGTCTTGTAGAGATGGTGGTTGCTGGTCTTGTAGAAATGGTGGTTGCTGGTCTTGTAGAGATGGTGGTTGCTGGTCTTGTAGAGATGGTGGTTGCTGGTCTTGTAGAGATGGTGGTTGCTGGTATTGTAGAGATAGTGGTTGCTGGCCATGTAGAGATGGTGGTTGCTGGCCATGTAGAGATGGTGGTTGCTGGCCATTTAGAGATGGTGGTTGCTGGTCGTGTAGAGATGGTGGTTGCTGGTCGTGTAGAGATGGTGGTTGCTGGTCTTGTAGAGATGGTGGTTGCTGGTCTTGGAGAGATGGTGGTTGCTGGTCTTGTAGAGATGGTGGTTGCTGGCGTTGTAGAGATAGTGGTTGCTGGCCTTGTAGAGATGGTGGTTGCTGGTCTTGTAGAGATGGTGGTTGCTGGTCTTGTAGAGATGGTGGTTGCTGGCCATGTAGAGATGGTGGTTGTTGGCCATGTAGAGATGGTGGTTGCTGGCCATGTAGAGATGGTGGTTGCTGGTCTTGTAGAGATGGTGGTTGCTGGTCTTGTAGAGATGGTGGTTGCTGGTCTTGTAGAGATAGTGGTTGCTGGTCTTGTAGAGATGGTGGTTGCTGGTCTTGTAGAGATGGTGGTTGCTGGTCTTGTAGAGATGGTGGTTGCTGGTCTTGTAGAGGTGGTGGTTGCTGGTCTTGTAGAGATGGTGGTTGCTGGTCTTGTAGAGATTGTGGTTGCTGGTCTTGTAGAGATGGTGGTTGCTGGTCTTGTACGGATGGTGGTTGCTGGCCTTGTAGAGATGGTGGTTGCTTGCCTTGTAGAGATGGTGGTTGCTGGCCTTGTAGAGATGGTAGTTGCTGGTCTTGTAGAGATGGTGGTTGCTGGTCTTGTAGAGATGGTGGTTGCTGGTCTTGTAGAGATGGTGGTTGCTGACTCGGAAAATAGCTTTGTGATGGTGGTTGATGCGGTGAGGACCCTGCTTGAGAAACTGCCACAGCGCTACTTGGGCTCTTGATGTGATAGTTAGGGTGTGGTCTCGGTGCCCCTTTCTTACGCAACCATTTTATGTGTGGAAAAGGAGCTTTTCCTCCATTTCCTTGTTGATCATCGTTCAAAATTGGACTTCCTCCTGGTGTAGCTCCAATCGGCATTTGCGGATCTGCATTCATCGATCCAGTAGGATCTGAGTAAAAATAATCTATGGAGCCTGTACCTTGATTATTTCCTGCAGTGTCACTAGATGCTGCACTTGCAACTCCATTGTTTTCTGGAGAAGGATCAGCAAGTGTGTAAATTGGAGATCCTGCGCCTGATTGCGGTTGATCATTTGTAGCACCGTATGACACGGGGGATCCAGCACTTGATTGAGTTGGGAATGTTGCTATTCCAGAGTTTATATTCGAGAAAATTGGGTCAGATTGTGGGTCGGCCTGTGTTTGTTCACTCATAACTATTGTTTCTCCGCCCGGGTCTTGATCACGAGTCGAAGAAAATGCCGGTAGATTCTGACTCGGTCCAAACTGGGTACCTTCTGAATTTATAGTATATGTATCCGTATTTGGATTGTCAATATAAGCTGATGGAGTATTACTTGCTGTTATAGGAGAAGACACCGAGTCGTGTTGTCTTGGATCAGTATTGAAATAATTATTCTGTGGATTGAAATTGTTATTAGTTGAATACCCATATTGATTAGTTGGACTATTTGTCGGTGATCCTTGTGCAACAGCAAATCTGTTTGCTGCTGTTGGTGACGATTGTTGTGAATTCAGAATTCCATTCTGTGCATTCCCAAAATTATTTCTATTAGGATCAAACTGATTCGTAGAGCTGTAATCAATGAACGGAACTGGTTGATAAGATAGCTGTGGGTCGCTAAATATCGTCGGCGGATTCTGATTGAAATTCGGAACATTATTGTATATATTTTGTCCCGAGTTAGTTGTAGCAGGCTGTTGATTGTCCGTAAACTGTCCTGGATAGTTATTGTTAAATATTGGGGTTGGTTGCTGTAGTATCGGAACTGGATCTGTAAATAAAGAGGGTTGCTGGTCTTGTAGAGATGGTGGTTGCTGGTCTTGTAGAGATGGTGGTTGCTGGTATTGTAGAGATGATGGTTGCTGGCCTTGTAGAAATGGTGGTTGCTGGCCTTGTAGAGATGGTGGTTGCAGGCCTTGTAGAGATGGTGGTTGCTGGCCTTGTAGAGATGGTGGTTGCTGGCCTTGTAGAGATGGTGGTTGCAGGCCTTGTAGAGATGGTGGCTGCTGGTCTTGTAGAGATGGTGGTTGCTGGTCTTGTAGAGATGGTGGTTGCTGGTATTGTAGAGATGGTGGTTGCTGCCCTTGTAGAGATGGTGGTTGCTGCCCTTGTAGAGATGGTGGTTGCTGGCCTTGTAGAGATGGTGGTTGCTGGCCTTGTAGAGATGGTGGTTGCTGGTCTTGTAGAGATGGTGGTTGCTGACTGGGAAGATAGCTTTGTGATGGTGGTTGATTGAACGGAACATTAGCATTTTGTGGGGATGTTATTATGTTGAGCTGTTGGGAATTCTGAGTGTTTCCATTTTGTGGAACCTCAAAAGTGTTGTAATTGGAAATCAAAGGATTTGGATACTCGCCACCTGTTGGAGCTACCTGTGAAGTTTGTGGGTAGTATCCTGAATAATAACTGTTTTCAACCTGAGGAGATTGGGAGATGGCTGCCGTTTGAGAAGGTTGTTGTGAAAACGCAAATGAGTTCGCGAAAGCCGTTTCTGGCTGTGATTGTTGCGAAACAGGTGAAGGATCTGGTTGGTAAGGTTGTTCCTGGATGACAGTTATTTGGGGTTGTTGGTTGGAGCTGATCGGTTCGTTGAAAGTTTGCGCCGGGGCAGATTCTTCAATCACCACGACTGTACTGACCGGTGCAGCGTCACTGATCATGTCTTTTACTGAGTGACTGATCTGAGCCACGAATGCTGCTCCGGAATTTCCTGTAGTTGTAGAATAACAACTTTCACATATCCCCATTGCGTCCACATAAGATTCAAGAAGGGGATCTCCAGAGCCCATAATAATTGCCGCTAGTTCTCCACCCAGTCCGCCGGCCATTATTTTCATTTTCATGATATCTGGGGTTCTCGTCATCGCACCAGAAGCTGCCAGAAGACTGCTTTTCATGTCCTCCAATGTATCTCTCAGTATATCGTTGAATATCGCGCTGGTGGTGAGGCCATTGTATAAGCAGTCCAAGAAACGTCCCGTCGAAGCCTGGTCGCACCATACACACGCGGTCCCGCCGTCCGCAACCCCCAACAATTGATTGCTCGCGATCAGAACAGCGATCGCAAAGCTGAATGCGGATCTGCGAAACATTTTAGTTGAAACTGTATCGCATGTCCTGTCGTAGCTAATATACGATACTTCTGGTGTGCTTGAGTCGTGTGCCCTGCTTTAAGTACCGGATTAGCTAGCGACACAAATACCTGCACATTTTCACGCTTTTTAAGTGCATAATTGGCGCTCTTTCTTATGCTCGTAAGTACTCGCAGACTGCTCCACATCAAACACTGTCGATGTCCCGACAGCTGCTGCAACTTACTTTTGGAGATAAGGTCCGCTAAGACATGATAATGGTATTGTGACCAGGATCGACAATTCTCATCGCGCGTGTCATTATCGCCGACTTTAGATCTTGGCGTTAAGTGACGTGGACGAGATCATTAAAAACGTCGTTATAAATTATTCATAAGAATACGTAATTCCACTTGTCCACGATTTCGTGAAATATTCTCCGTAAACGGATTTCTTTTAGAGGAGTAACGTATTATTTTAACAATCATTATTTTACCGTTATTTAAAATTTTGATAAAAGTAAAGATTATTATATAAATATATTAAATGTATAAGTGAAATAAGATTATGTGAAACTTTTTGTTTTTACCATTACAGGGTAAAACATTTGAATATTAGCTTTGCTACACAAATTTCTATTAATGGTTCTAAGGTTGTTTAATTTATTTAAAAATCATTCCTTTGAAATATAAAAATTCCTTAAAAAATACTTACTGTGTAATTTGAACATGTTTTTGAAGCGCACTTATGGGCCTTATTTTTATTAGATACATAAAAGAATTACCTTATGGTGAAAATTTTGACATAGAATTTTTGATTTCTCTAGTTGTTTTGTGTTATTATGATTACAAAAAAGGATATATATATATATATATATATATATATATAATGTAATGGGTTCCCCAGATAAGCGAAAGCATAACAGCTAATATTTTTTATTAATGTGTGGTTATTTTTATGTCAAGAACAGTTAATGTTAGGACAGTCAAAACTTATGAGTTACTGATGTTAAGTGCATACTACAGCAAAAAAAAGGTTACGTTTAAAATTGAACATTATAATTATATATATAATTCGAGTATTATTATTTTTTAATTCAATTAACATTTCTATAACGATTTTTTAAAATGTGTCATAACTTATTTTACGATCTATAATATACGTGAAGTACGTTTAGAAATTTCCCGAAAGGTACAAAAACTAGAAAAAGGACTTATTCGTATGTGATCTACTTTTTTTCCCTTAACCTACACCACATTATAGAGAGAAAAACCATGTAACTAGCGATTGTAAGTCAAATTTATAAAGTAAATACAGTATAACTCCAATTATACGAACTCCGGTTATCCGGATCAAATAAAGCGGATCGGCAATTATCCAGATTAAGATCGCTTTGTGAGAAAAAAAAAGTAATCAGCAAATTCTAAATTTTAACTTTTCCACACGGGCTCCTTCAGAGAAAAGTTGCCCTGGCTGTGAGCTAACTCCAAAAGGTGTTAGGGGGTGTTGCTTTGAGAGGCTGAAAAAAGTGTCCTGAAAGATTTGTTGAAGGACGACTTGCCTTACAATAGGAGGCGTGTGACACTGTCTGACGGAGAGGATCGTTAACAATATTTCTCAAAGCACGCAGATTCGGGGTAGGGCCATTCAGGTGTCAAATACCAAAGAGCGCAACCGAAGACAATGTGTAGAAACCATTAGCGAAACGTCACCTGTCCGAATAGGTATAATTACCTGTTATGCCGCAAACAGCATACTTTAGACCTCACGTTTTAAAAATTCATCCCCCATACCATGGATCAAAAGTGACCGAAACCCAACACTAGATCTCTATACTCTATGGGACACATGTTATCCCAGCCCACGTGTATTAAAAGCTTATGGTGGTGTAATACATGTAATTGATACATGTAATCTTCGAGCATGAATGGACTGTAGTAGAGCGAATATGACGTCATAATCGTGAAACCAACATCTCAGACCGAATGGCCTCAAACACGTGACTTCTTTTCAAAATTATGATTTAAAAATACTCGCGATGGGCTGATGAATTGGGAAATGGGTAACAGTGAAAATTTACGAATGGAACGACGTCATTAAACACGTGTATGAGGTCATACATGTTGGCCTCACTTTAATGTTAGCGAGATTATAACATTATGTTTTCTCTACTACGAAGGATCCATGCTCGAAGAAAATGTAATAGATAGGTGAATGATATTGTTTTTAATAGTCATTAAATATTACATTACATACTGCAGCAAAATTCGTTTTTTAACTAAGGAAATAACCTTTGGTTCTTGAATTATCCGGATATTCGGTTATCCGCATGGATTCTGGTTCCAATTGATCCGGATAGTTGGAGTTCTACTGTATTTAAAACCGTATCGTACGCAGTTGTGAAGAGGTAAGTTGTTGATTGGTTATATAAAAAAACTGTTAATTGCTTTCTGATGCACGAATTTTAATGGGAAAAAATAGGAAGTTATGTGATGAAAACTGTTTTCATATTTGTTAGATTTTAGCAATTATTATAAAAACTTACATAATACAGCTGAAAAAAATTATGTTAACATTTATTGTTAATACCTTTCTTCTGTCCTAGTAGATTTTATTCCTGATTGATTCCTAAAGAATTATGTTCTTATATGTTTCTCACGGTTTTTTAGACGTCATGCAGACAGCGTTGACGTCTTGGCTTAAAACAAAATTCTTTCTTTGTGTTTTTTATTTGTTTAAAAGACAGGTTTGATTTTTTAATAGGAGAAAGTACCATTCTTTAAAATTATTTGCTTAAAGTTCTTTTTTTAAGCTTGTAATGTGGGGAATAGTCGAATTAACGTTCCTAAACAATTACAGAAATTCATATTAAAATAATTCTACAAGTTTCGAAAAAAAATTCCGGAAATTCGCTAACGAGTAATTTTGTCTATCATAATAGTGTTTAGATGTATTTATTTAAAAAAAAATCCTTTTTAAAATTTCATTTTCCCTATACATATTATTACTTCTTTAAACAAAATTTTACGCATATCAAGCACAAGTAGAAATATAAATCCGAATCTTCGTAACGTTGTGCTATTTGCTTCGACGAATGCTATGTTAATTAAACCTCAAAATAAATCCCAGTTTTGTTAATAACGTCTATATTCCTAACGAACGAAGAATTAAATTCAGCTACTAGTAAGGGAGACCGAGACTGGTTGGCGAAGTAGTAGATTGGCCATCAGCTTCTGGTTCTCGACTCACGTACCCTTCAATACCAGTTTTAGTGCGCTCAGCTGTACTGTACCAGAATTTCTGTTTCTCGATTTGGTCAGTAAATTATTCACATTTCCGAAAACATTTTATGCGGTAAACATTTGGGAACCCAGCAAAAAAAAAAGTCAGCATGAAACCTTCATCAAAATTGTCAAATTGAAGGTTTTATAAAGGATATTGAAACAAAAAAACTGCAGTTTTTTTTAAGTTTTTAATTCTCCTGCGTAAACCCTTTAAAATATCTACATTTTCCCTTCATGATTAAAAATTGAAGGTTTTTATGAAGGTTTTCTGCCGTTTTTATGAAGGACATTGAAACAAAAACCTTTAATTTTATAGATCTTCAAAAAAACTGCAGTTTTCCTGCATAAAACCTTCAATTTCAAAATTTTGATGAAGGTTTTATGCTGACTTTTTTTGCTGGGAAGGTGTTACTCCTGTTAGCACAGCTGAAACATGTTTTGAATCGCTCCTGCTACAGCTTTAATGAAAATATAGACTTGACTCGCCATCTCTCCAACAGGTAGTGAGTGATTTAACCAATAGAGAGAAGTGATTTTAAAGTGTGTTTTTCTTTGGGTCCAAGTAACCCCAGTTACAAATAAACATATTATCCATTATGTAAAAAAATTGCTTATTTTAAACGTCTAAGGGATACATTCTTATATCAATAGTTTTCCCAGCAAAACATAATTTAATACTTTGCTCCAAGAACACTTTGTGATTCGTGTTCTTTCTATGGAACAGTTATTCTTCTTTACGTTCTTTTCCACATATTTTTTTTATACTCATAAAGGGGAAAAAATCCTGATCTGTTTTGTATTCGCAAGAGAACAAGTTAAAAAATAATATTGATGTTCTAAACACAAGATCATGTTGCTCTCGTTTATTGTAAAGAACAGGGAAACAAAAGAACTGGTCGTTTTTTGCGCCTGAGAGGCGACATCGGAGTGGAAAGGGTTAAAAGTTCGTAAATACCCAGCAAAAAAAGTCAGCGTAAAACCGTCATCAAAATTATCAAATTGAAGGTTTTATAAAGGATATAGAAAAAAAAACTACAGGTTTTTTTTCATGTTTCCTGCATAAACCTTTAAAATAATCTGCATTTTCGCTTCAAGATTAAAAATTGAAGTTTTTTTTTTTTTAAGGTTTTTTTTAAAAATTTTTATGAAGGATATTGAAACAGAAACCTTTAATTTCATAGATCTTCAAAGACACTGCAGTTTTCCTGCAAAAAAAACCTTCAATTCCCAAAATTTTGATGACCGTTTTATGCTGACTTTTTTTGCTGGGTACTTTCTAGTTTTTTTTTAAAAAATCAAATTTAAAGTCTGGAAAAACTTTTTTGAAACATCTCTGCTCAAAATATTTTTAAAAATATTAATTACTCATCAAAATCTAATATTTTTTTACAGAAGGCATGTGTTACAAATCGTCGGCTCACAATTCAAACCGCAAACATTTAAACCAAAGATATACCAGCCGTATTTGGGGACAAAATAAAAGCGATAAACTTCGAAATGTGAACCTTGGTGCTGCGCTATAGATAGGGGGAAAACATTGACCTTACATTTCATCGCCAACTACGCATGGTAAGTCTTTGGTTTAAATATACGTGGTTTTACTTCTAAGCCGACGAAATACGAGTATAAACTAAATTCTCCTGCCGTTATAACAAACTTACAGATTCGTTATTTCGCTTATCCCTCAAAAGGGGTTAAATATTTTCTCCTGAACTAAATTTTTATATATTTCTAGGCTTTTGTTTTAAATATAGTAATTCAACGGGCGGAACACACAGTGACCTTCGAGTAAACACAGAGTCATTCTTCGTTTGGCGAGAAAATTAAAGCGATTCGCGATTTTTAAAGCGATTTTTTACAAGTAGCTGCTTAATGCTTTACTAGTTATAATGGAAGAGCTTGTTGTCATACGTGCGTAAGTTTATTTTTAACCGACTGCCCAGCGCGCTCACCAAAACTCAAAAAAAAAACTCAAAAATGAAACCGCCAGAAATTTTAAATTAAAACCGCCAACGCGCGCCAAGTCGAGAGGTTATAGATTCGACCTATATGTATTTTTTAATTTTTTTTCTCAATCGAAAATGTAGTTACTCGCTTTCTTATATTTACATCTCCATATCTCTCTATTTTAAAAAAAAGTAAGCCCTAGGGGGAAAAAGTAAGTCCTAGGGGGAATTTTCGGTTCTTTCAATGTTATTCAGATCGTATCTCAAAATGTAAAAGGCCTAAAATTACGAAATTAAGTGAATTTGTTAAGAAATGTTTGATAAATAATAATAATATATTTTTGTTTCAATACTGTTATTAGTTTATAAGTTATTTAATATTAAAGTCGTCGTTGATAAAATTTCGCTTACAAGTAATTTTGTCCGTCGAGTTTCTGAAACACTATTAAAAGGAGAGATCCAATTTTTTTTTAGGGAGTGTACAAATAGGTTTGAACTGGAAATCCAAGTAAGCATTTTTTAAAATTCGAATTAGTTTTGGATTTATAAGTTTTTTAAACACGCTCCACTTTTTGAAGTTTTTTCACCCTCATTTTTGAAACGTGATTTCTAAAATGCTATAAGTCATTTAAAAATACATATTCTCTTATTCAAAAAAATATATTAATGTTTGCTAAAACTTCCTCTTTCTGATGTTATAAAGATTATATTTCTATCTTTACAATTAAATTAGATATGGTCAATTAAGATAGGTATAAAAAATAGCGAAGAAGGATAAAAATGTCGGATATTTCGAGAAAATTTTAATTTGCGACTTTTTGTCTCATTGTTCCGCTTGCATCTCAAAAAGTAAATGTCCTAAAAAAATCTTTCCTCTTTAAAATCTTTGGGATGTTACTAAAGGTTAAAATATGGATGTTAATCAACGGGAGTAACGTATATATATCCACGTTATTGTATAGCCAATTTCTCCATATTATCAATCTTTTCAGTTCTTGCAGGGCCTTTGTTAATAAAATTTCGTTACAAATTGGAACTTTTAACGCTGTGGTTTCCCTTGATGGGAAACCTCTCCATAGGATTAACATGGAGGACATGTAACAGTTCAAGATTGAAACAATGGAATATTTTAATATTACGTAACCTATGAGGAGCATTCTGATTGCATGATGACTAAATATCGTCAAAATGTCGTCAAATAAATAAATAAAAATGTCGCCAAATAAATAAAAACATCTCCAAATTAATAAAAACATCGCCAAATGAATAAGAAATTCACCAAATGAATAAGAGATTTCGCCAATTGATTAAAATATCGCCAAATGAACTAAAATTTGATCATATAAGTAGATGAGCGCAAAAATGGCCCAACTCATATTTTTTTTAAACTGATCATTTTATGATACTAAACTTTCTTACAGAATACGCATTTACTGAGCAATATCGGTATAACCCATTTCCCCGTAATTTCGTCTAGAAAGCGTTCATAGTTCGTTTTTGACTTCAAACACTTCTTCGTTGACAAAAATATTCAAGCTCCGTTTTCTTCGTAAAGGATATTTGGGGATAGGGCCATTCTTGCACTCACCTACTTATATATGTAAAAATAACATAAAAATGGCGAAATTAGTCAAAAAATTATATAATATCAAAATAGTGAAAATATGATTGGATAACGGGATATTCCGTACTACAACAACTATGAAAATTAAATTTGGCATGGAGGTACACTTTAAGCCACTAATTTTCAAACGCTCGAACTCTAACTGCCAAAAGTAAAAATCCTTGCCACTTATCCACTGACTCATTACTAATTCTCTAACTTTCTGTATACCCAAGAAGATGAAATTTGAATTCTATATGTAAGATGCATATCTTACATAGAAAAGGTAAGCTATCGGGTAGATACAAGCCACACAGTACCATAATAATTGGTTCATGAATACTTTGAACCCCACGTGGTAGGAAGGTCAGAAAGAGAGTTTATAAATGGTCAATCTGGTTGACGCGGCCTTTCTCTACTCAATGTTATGTCATTTATCCACGTAGGTTGATTTCCCGTAGAATTATTGGGGTGGAAGCGTATACTGCCTGTCACCAAGGGTGACATTTTCCTTAATGCGGTATAAAGTTCAGAGGGAAATATGGGTTTACAAACGACCTGATCGACGCAACTCACTTTCCCATACGACGGTAGGTCATTTATCATCCATACCACGATTCCCCGACGAGTAATGAGAACGAAATCGTTTGCAGTTAAGAGCGACATTCCCTTCACGGGGAACAAAAGGTCAGTGGGCGGAATGGGTTAATAATTGGCTTGGTCGATGCGGCCTACCTTTCTTTATATGATGGTATGCCTATACGAAGAGTTATGTGGCGGAATAGAAAACTGTTGTTGTGGACTCCTCCCCCACGTGGTACAAGTGTCAGAGGGGGAATGGGTTTGCGTCCATCGTCTGTAAGAGGATATTGTTTCGAATTATTTAAAAAAAAAATATTTTGGCAATGCAGTAAAAAATTTGACTCTTATTATTATTTATTTTAATAAGTTCAATATTAAAAAAGTGCGAGGTCAAAATCCGAAAACAGTGCTACGGAACCATCCCTCCTCGCCCCCCCCCCCCCCCCCCCCTGGATATTGATAGGTTTACCGAACAAAAGAAAAAATATTTGGCAAGTGAACTTTTTAAAATCGTTTTCTTTTTATATTCTCGCCAATTTATGAAACTTAACTACAAATATTGACATAGGTGTCTAATAAAGGTTTTTCGGAGATAATTATTATTTCCTCTTTAAAATCTTTGGGATGTTACTAAAGGTTAAAATATGGATGTTAATCAACGGGAGTAACGTTTATATATACACGTTATTGTATAGCCAACTTCTCCATATTATCAATCTTTCCAGTTCTTGCAGGACCTTGCTAATAAAATTTCGTTACAATTTGGAACACTGTGGTTCCCCCTGATGTGTGATAAATTAAGAATATTATTTATTTCACTATAAATATTGTATTTGTATAATTTTTTTAACTTATTTCCTTCCCGTGCGTAGAACGGGTATTTCAGCTAGTAATTTATATAACTAAAAAAAGTATTATTGTTAGGACACATTGTCATTGTCTACAGTGTGTGAAGCCGGTATTGTTTGCGAAGCAAACTAAAGAGGATTGCGTAGCAATCCTCCGGAGGTTGGAGAAGCGTTAGCGGAGCAGGGGGCGGTGCCCCCTAGTTATTCAAACAATCCGGATATTTGAAAAGAAATTTTGCGTATTTTTTTCTCTTCAACAATTTTTTTGCAAATGAGCCAATTCATTGGAAGGTTTGAATATACATTTTTACTCAATCCCCTCCCCCCCCAAAAAAAAATGCTATTTACGCAGTTTTGACATTAATTTTTCAATTGAAGACTTTAGTACAAAACTGTGTATGTAGATTTCGATAGATTTTTAATATTAATCAAAAAATTTAATTATTTAGTGTAAATCACACTATTGAAATAATCACGGTTTTATTGGTATCACGGTTAATTGAATACACTTTATGACATCATCAATTTGCTTTGGTATTCACTATAATTAAAAAACAAAATTTTAATAAGCATTTATGGCACAAAAATTATGATAATTTTTAATAACACTAACATAATATTCTTTTCGCTAAGAAAAATTTCATTTTACAAGAAACTCGAAATCTATATTTTTTTTTTTGGTTTGTTTGATTTATTGTTATAAATGTCCCGTAATATAAACTTTTTTTTATTTATATAGTTACTGTTAAAAATATTAAATAGCAAATTTTAAATAATTATAAAACAAACAATGTTCATGAGTTATTTATTTCCAATAAAAAAATGCAACTCAGAAAAATAAAGGGTTATAAAAATTGACATTGTTTGATAGTTAAATGTGAAATTGTAAAATCAAAAATTGTTAAATTAAAATTAAATAAAACTTAAAATAATAACCTTCAGTAAGTGTAAGAGTTCATTAGTTAAGAATTTGTGTGAGCAGTACACTGTAACTTATGAAAGCGCACAGAATCGTAAGAATGACGCCCTTTTCAATTTTAAAGACACCCATAGCTGTCATGTGAGTTTTACTCACCAAAGAGTCGATCACTTGACAAAGTGCAACGTGATTAATTCCAACGGAAACATCATCGAATATTCTCTCGCTGAAAACTGTAGCGTCCAAAATGACTTCTTTGATTTCAGAAAAGCTTTCTTGAACTCGGGCTGCCAGCACAACAACCGCAAACAACGCAACTAAAATCGAAACTGTCATGAAACTCCCTGTGACTTGATTGAACACATCTCCTGAGTATCTACTTAGAACAGAAGTCAGCATCAATATTTGAGAAACAAATGAACATAGTAAATACATGGTCGCGGGGGATATTTCTTTATCCATGTCGGTAACAGCAACAGATAGCTGTCGAAAAGTCATCGCGAATTGTCTCATGCTATTTGGTTTTAAATTTGAATTACAGTAACAACCAGTTATTTCTTTTTTATAGTCAGACATTGAGGTTCCCAGCGTATGGAATATATAACAAAGCAGAACAACTGTCAATGATGGTACAGCAAACAGGATGCAACTGTTACCTAGATGTAAAACCGATGCAAATGCGATGAACCATTCTTGATGAGTCATGGATGAATTGCATCCAAACATGAGATAATTTGTCGTTACTTTCACTTGATTCGAAGACCGCCAAAATGTCGAAAGCGCAATGGTTATTGTCGAAATGCAAATCAAACTGGATGAAGTCACTATCAATCTTCTGCAGGATCTTTGAGGACCTTTAACATACATTGCCCTTACCTTCTGTAAAGAATAAAAAGAAAGCAGTATATCCTTTCTTTTGTATATGAAATGCAAGCGCATTACGGTGGCAAACGTATAGAAAGCCCCATTGACGAGTACATGTTTATTGATACCATCCACAAATAAATGATACGCATGGAGGATGAAAATGTACGCAGAGAGTGTATGGAAAATCCAGTACAGAACTTTTTCAAGTACGCATTTTAATCTCGAATTTCCACTTCCAGGATATGGTACACCTACTGCAAAGAAGTACTTGAAAATTAGGTGAATATCGTCAAGAGAATTTTGACGGCAGGCAATAACTTTGTTACTAGATGTAGACATGCTTCCTAACGTTGAAATGAACAATGATGTTAAAAAGGTATCTAAAAAAAGAATTGGCAAATAATGTAACCATATATAGTTTCGATTTTCATTCCCTGTATATTTTATTCTCACAGAAACGAATGCCTTTCAGAAATAACTAGAAAATACTTCACTGTTCCGTTTTGGAAAATAATTCTCTATATATTTTTTATTCATAAGTAAATATTTCATTGAAGAATCACTATTTTTTTTCCAAAAAGTAACCTTCTGTCTCTGTATGTGTAATAATCGAATTTTGTATTCAAAGTTATATTTTCTTCTTTTGAAAGGCTGGTTAATTTTTTTAGCCAATAACAGGCAATGTCTTACTTTGAACGGTGGATTTTAAAAGAAGCTTTTCAGGAAGATAAAAAGACATCAATGAACCGAAATTTGAAAAATTACCAATGCTACTGAAAAAAATTTGAACTAATTTTTCCGCAATTAAGAATCGAATTCGCAGCAAGTATTTTTGAAAAGAATTGCTCAATAGATCAGGCATTTTAATAATTTAATGTCCCACAAAGGAAACAATTATAATCGAAGAAGATTAATTGATTTTTATTGTCATATAAAAAAAGGTTGCTAAGAGACTTAGTAAGCATTTGTTATTGAATAGAAATTTCATTAACTAAGAAAGGAGCAAAATATTGAGGTTTTTGTCAAGTCACGTAGAAGCCTAAATATTGAATAGATTGCCGACTTTGTGATGATATATAGCGTATTTTTAGCAGCTTTTCCAACATAGATGTTTTATCATTTCATTTGTAGCGAATTTCGCAAAAAATTAAATTTTAGAGTAAAATTTTGTTCATTCGTTTACAGGCATTAACGATCAGTATCTATTGTATGTTAATTCTCCATCGATTGTATGTTAACTTTCGATCGATTGTGTGTTAACTGTGCTTTCCTAACTCCCTGCTCGCTTTAGAGACGTAGTCAACTGTGCTACCAATGTAAAAGTTGGTAAGGCAGGTTTAAGAATGAGGGGACAAGGGCAAAAAGTAGGGAGGCATATTACCTTTTTTCTATAGATATATATATTTCTATAGAGTTGCATTTAAATTTTAGAAAAGCGGGCTTTACTTACCGCCGTTGCTCATGGTAAAAATGCTTAGAAATCCGAAATTTTACGTTTGTATTTAGATAACTTATACATAAAATGTGCATTAGTTTTCAAAGATATCAAATTATAACATATTTACCCGCTGAACAGTCAATATAAAAACTTTTGTCCTTGAGGAACATGTTTGATATTTACGTTATTTTTATGTAACAGTTACATTCCATTCTTGTTCTTTTTTAAAGTGTCTTCTAAAGTGTTTTTTTTTTACGTTTAAAATTGATAATTTTAATTTTAAAAATAATAATAATGTTTTGCCTGAAAAGCTGATTATTAATCTCAATAAACCAAATATATATATATATATATAACGGTTTATGACAAATGTTAAATATTAAAAAACAAACAGGAGTTGGAACGATCACATTAAAAACTGTTATAACTATCGCATGTCTTTTAATACCGCCCTCAAATATATGGCATGCGTTTAGAATAGGGATGTATTGTATATTGTTATTATGTTATAATAGGTGTAAACAAATTTTTTAAACGCCAATTTTAATTTGGAATTTAATCCTCCGGAGAAATGGAACACCTACTGCCACGAAGAACTTGAAAATTAGATAAGAGTCGTTGAGATCATTTTACGAACAAGATATTATTTTATTGTGAATATATAATTGAAATACAGCATTTTTAACCAGGGTAAGATGAGGTAAACGGGTATTTTGATATTAAATATCGAATTATACATTGTTAACTTAAATTTTGATTTCGTTCTTTTTTTTAAAAAAATTACTTTGTAATACATTTTAGCAAACAATTACATTTCTGGGTGATTTAATTCAAGACCTACAGTCGATTTGTTTGAGTATAAAAAGAACTTGTTATAAAAATCTCTTTATACAAACTAGAAAAGTCGATTTATTTACCCATATTTCTGTGTTTTGTATAAAAAAATAAACATTTTAATAATTTTTTTTTCCAAGGGAAAAATTTGTAACTTATATGGCTTTTCGTACAATGTTTTGCATCAAAGTGAGAAAAATTAGTTTTCGAATTATTATTGTGGAAAAATGAAATGCTAAAATTGTGTAATAAATTTTACCAGGGAGCTTAACCCCCGAACATAAAAGCATTAATGATTTGCTAAAAAATGGCTTGCTGCATTTTCAAAATATTGAGAGTTAACTTCCTTATGGAAAGCTTATCTATCCAGACGACATTTAATATCCGACACTGCCTTTGTCCTAAATGAATTACTATGATCTGCACATATTTATTTTCTATTACACTTTTTAAAGAAGGCATAAGCCTTAAATTACAAACAAAATTACAATAGTTCTTTACGTGCAATATTCCTCGCGAAGACAATCTCATAATTTTTTAAATATCCCTGATCATTTAGCATTTGAGATGTGGGTGACGCCAAGAAAATAACAATTAATTGCTTAACATTTTAAAATTAACTTTTGGCACTTCTACAGTTCACTCCCTTTCAAATGTCACCTTGATGATAAAAATAAGCTATATAGTTTAGGAGTGACTGTGACAAAATATCGTCTCTCCTACTAAATATATATATTTGATATTCAAGGATGGCGGCAAAGTTACAAGTTCGCCAACTGCTCCTCTCACCATTGACTTTAATCATTAAGTATTTGTGTCATCAACACGCTATAACTTATAAAAGCACACAACACCGTGAGTATGACGCTCTTTTCGATTCTGAAGACCCCCATGGCTGTCATGTGAGTTTTACTCACCAAAGAATCGATCATCTGATGAAGCGCGATATGATTTACTCCGGTAGTGACTTCAGCAAAAATATTCTGCCCGAAGACTGCTGCATCCGAGATGACTTCTTTGATTCCGACAAATCCCTGGTGGATTCGATCTGCTGAAACGATCACCACGAACAAGGCGGCAAACAGCGCAAATGCAATGAAACCAGCCACAAATTGATCGAACAAATCGACCACGTCCCTGCTCAGAATCGAAGTCAGTCCCATTATTTGTGAAACAAATGAACAGAGTAAGCACATGATGGCTGGTGATATCTCCTTATCGAGTTCGGTAACTGTAACGGATATTTGGCGAACGGCCACTGCGATTTGTCGAATGGTATCGGACGTTAAATTCGGTTTGTAATAAATTGTCGAGAGTTTTCTTTTATAATCGGACATCAAGTCTCCTAGAAGGTGGAAAATGTAGCAAAACAGCACGACTGTCAAAGACGGTGTGACGTAGAGGATGATGTGGTTTCCGAATGATATTGCCGAAGCAGCGATGAGGCACCCTTGGTGATTCTTTGACGCGTTGTATCCGAACATAATGTAAACCGTGGCCCCCTTCACGTTGACTGATGATCTCCAGAAGGACGAAATTGCAAATAGTGCAGCCGCAAAATAACTGATACTTAATATCGTCCAGATTCTTTTTCTCCAGGACTTTTGATGACCCGTGAAGTACATCGAGTGCAATTTCAGAAGTTTCGAAACTGAAACGAGGATAGCTTTGGACCTGTAAACGAAGTGGAGACGCATGAATATGACGAACACATTGAAGGCGCCCATGACGAATACATGCTTTTTGATGCCGTTTACGAAAAGGTGGTATGTGTGTAAAGTTAAAATGTAAGCGGAGATTACGTTGAAAAAGACATATAAGGATTTTTCAAATACAAATTTCAATTTCGAACTTATGCTTCCAGGAAATGGCACGCCAACACCAACGAAGAACTTGAAAATTAAATTAATATTGACAAGATCTTTTTGAGGGCAATGATACATGCAGAAATCATCAGAAATTTCACTAAGAGGTGCTGGCATACTTAAATTTTGGTAACGACTTTTTAATACTTTTTTTTAAATTTATATTTAAGAAAGCAAAAAGAATATATATTTTTTTTCTTGTTGCAGTTTGAATATTTGCTGCTTTAACAAACAACACTTTTTACCTCTGCGATTGGTGAATTGGAAATCACGTAGTTAGACGAATACATAAGATGATCTGCGAGTGACGTCACTTATATATCAAGATGACGTAACGTATAAATCTATTAATTCTAATATGAAGTGAAATATTTCGGTTTTAATTATGTCAAGTCACTTTAAAAAAAAAAGGAAATGCTTTCGAAATAGTTAATTTTCCAAATATCTAAAAATAGTTATTTAAATTCCGTTGTCAGTGTGATATATGGTAAATTACATATGAAACACATCGGAACTAAATATATTGAAATATATATTTTCAAAAATGAAGATTCGTGGTTAAAATGCATCGTAACAGTTTTTTCTAAAGTAAGAATCTATTTGAAACCTTTCTCACTTTATTTCTAAAAAGTTTTTATTTACTTAAATTTTGTAAAGTGGATCACTAGTTACCAATCACTAGATAATTTCTTAAAAGTTCCTTAGTGTTGGCATTATTTTTCTTGAAGAACAATGTGTCACTTGCCGAAGATGAACTTTTATTATATCAATAACAATTTACGTTATTTTGCCATGAGAAAAAATGTTTTGTTATGTGTACGCTGACATGATGCCAACATAATGGGACATTTTAGATTAGATAATATCTTTAATATTAAAAAGAATCAAATGAAAATTTTCCAATATTCTCAGAAAAGTTGGAATATTTACGTTGTCAACATCAATTATGTTGTGGTCAATTTGTTATGAACTTTAATCGATAAATGGAACATAGTTTGTTCTTCAATCTTCTATGAAGACAATAAGGTTTCCCCAAGACAATACATTTATTTTTCATACCGCCATATAAGAAAGGTTGCCACGATGTTTATGTTCCGATCAAAATACAACATCTGCTAGCTTTCAATCTTAAATTGTTTTTGTCGATGATATAAAGAAATCGATTAATTTACATTTTGGCAGGTCGGCTTCCAAGTGGTGCAATTCCAAAAGAAGATTTTCTTTAGAAAAGCATTTAAATATTGCAACTATGCTTACACTGGTAAAAATACGTACTCAAAAATAAATAAAATGTACTCCTTTTTTAATTACATTCGATACTTATTATAGCTCCCAATACATAAGTTTGAAAAAGACATATACACTCAAACCTGTTTTTGTGCGGTCTTATTTTTTGTGAATTTTTTTTGTACGACATTTTTTGTGTGACTTTTTTGTGCGGTATATGAAAATTTCAATCAAATTAGAACATAATTGATCATCTGGCTACCGAGACATATACAAGCGCCTTCTGAAACAACAGTCATCGCAAAAACTGATCACTGACTACATGGTAACTGAAAAAAAGTCAACTAAACGATAGTGCGAGGTTTTTCAAGTGACGAAAGCGATTTTGAACTAAGTTCGCGTATTGTCAGACTACGAAGGATAATGGTTATACGTTTTAAAAAGTTTTGTATGTGTAAAATAAGTACATATGTAAATAAAATATTTAAAAATGTTCGCATGTGTATTTTCTAAATCAGATTCCAAAAGGTTTGGCGAGATTCCAAGTAGCTGTCAAGCCTCTCGTCTTGATTTCGCTTAAAAAAGCAATTCCTAGTTATTTCGTAAGGTTTTGAGTTATTTTCTATGTCAGACTTTTTTTATGCGGTCCCTATCCACCGCATAAAAAAAAATAATTTTGTTGCGAAAACTATTTTTTATAGCTACTCGTGAAATTTTGTGAAAATTTTTTTATGCGTTTTTTTTATGCGGTCCCTATCCACCGCACAAAAACAGGTTTGAGTGTACTCAAAAAGGAGCATAATGAGTAAAAATGAATGAAAAAAAGCAGGTGGTAGCCTACATAAGCTGCCTCCATAAATCCATTTCAATAAATTTCGACGATTACAACCAAGACGAACCGGGAATTTAATTCATATCCTGAGGTACAGCACGCCTTATCCGTTAAGACAATCGAGTTTTAATAACTCAGTTTCCATTTAAGCAATCGACATCAAATATTAAAAACCATTGTCTGAACAACTATTTTAAGTTTGTCAGGTCGCTTTGTTAATATGGCTTGAACAGAAGCCGAGATTAGCAATATTAAGTCATAATGCTCATTTTTGTGAAAGAATATGGTTACTTAAATTTGAGTACGTCATCGCTCATTTACGATGCAATTGTACTCAAAGAAACACGAGTAGGTTCAGTTACTCTTTTTTAAGTACCTTTTTTCTACACTGTAGATGTAATGTTAAATGGAATAACGTCCAACTCATTATTCTGCAACCTATTGATCTAGGACCCACACCACTTGGCCAAATGGTAGATTCAGCTGCCTAGAAATGGAAAATGGTGTTAGTCCATTTGCGGATTTTTGGGAATCATACCACTTGGCAGTCAATCAGCCCATTTCATCTATCGTAGCATGTAAGTTAACTTTAAGCTTTAGAAAAATACATTAAATTTATTATTAATTCTGTTTTTAATTAATACGGTTTTTTTTTTCGTAAAAAGTTTCGAAAGGTCAACATAATAGAAGCATTTTATACAAAAAGTAAATAAATGTAAATGTATTTGGGCTTTTCAGTACATATTTACTCAAATAATTTATGAGTTTCTCAACCAACTACATATGATGTCATTTCCATAAGAAAAATCCACGATTCATTAAAAGTTTACCTCAACTTCAAATCATAACCTTCCACTACAAATGTGCAGGATTTTTTTAAAAAATAGATTGCATAATCTGTAGAAAAAAACATCGTTCTCACCAAAATATAAAGCAAAAACTTTGGTAGCAAGTATGAATATATATATATATATATATATATATATATATATATATATATATATATATATATATATATATATATATATATATACTTGCACTGCTTGACAAAAATACGGAAAATCATCGTCATGTGTGGCGCGTAATATTGTAATGGTTTATTTTCTGTACACAACGATACCAAAGTACCGTACGCGGGTGATACGATTGCAAAAATATATCAGTTTGATTACACCTTGCATCGAGACAGCTCTATCCCGTTTTATAAAGTTGTTATAAAAATCTAGAGTTTTTCCCGTGAAAAATAGAAACTTGAAAAGAAAAAAAAACGCTGTTACATTAGGTTTTATTCGTTTTTATTTAATATCCTATACGCCTATATCCTGTACACTTATTTATTTGCTATGGTGCTTTGTATTGATCAACCCCGTTCAAAAAGCTAGTATTTGTACTATCAATAATATGGGGACTACTTTGTTAATTTATGATTAGAGGTTGTCTCGTGTTAAGTCGAAACCATAATCTTGAAAGACAAATAAAATATCTGAGGTTAATATGGTACTTTATTTAAAGAATTAATTTTTTTAATGTTTTCACCACACTTAAATATTTTTATAATCTGCCCCTGCATTCCCATATAGGCGGACTGTCTGCCAAGTGGTAAATCCAAAAAAATCCTAATTATACTAACACCATTTTCTATTATTAGGCAGCTAGTTCCATCTTTGCACCCAAGTGGTGTGGGTCCCAGTTCAAAAGATTGCTCAATAATAAGTTGATTGTCAATCCAATTAACGTTATTTCCAATGCGAGTTGCAAACTTTTAACGTTTTTACATTGGAACTCTGTTATTGGATGTACACCAATTGATATCCCAACAAGTCCACATGGTTCTAAATCGATAACAAACCGATTACGCCCACGTCGACAGAAGTTGCGACTGATTCTAATGACGACAACTTTTACAAAATCGTGATTCTATGCTAAAACTCCGTTAATTAGAAGTTTAATGTTATTAATGACAGCTGGCCGAGTGTCTTCAAAGAAAACACAACGTGAAAAACTGCATTCTTTGTCACGGTTTCATTATGTGATAGAAAGTTAAAACACCGCCAGGTGTTTAACTCTCATTGTCAGTGTGGAGCTGTAAATATTTGCATGTGACCTATACTCCCCTCTCCCCCCCCCCCCCGAATGTTAGCGAATGTATTACAGCCAAAATATAAAAAGTTTAACGATTCTACTCATAGATGGCAGCACTACCAACGGCTCGTTTAAAAACTGCTTGGAAACTAATTAATTTTAAACGCATTAAGAAAAAAGCTTTATATTCGTGAGACAAAAGTATGATTCGTCACAGCTCCGGGGAATTCGCGGAGCAGCGACGCATGAATTTAGCGTTCTGCAGACACACACAAAGAAGCTTTTTTTTAAAATAGATTTTGCTCCTCTCGAACTGTTCTTTCAATCTGTTAAAGCAGGTGAAATTGAATAAAAATGTGATATTTTGGCATCATAATGAATTCTTCGACAAATCTAGACTTCATACAATTTTTCCCAATTGGTTGAGACCTTCGAGCATGGATCCTGCATAGTAGAGAAAACATGTTATAATCTCGCTAACATCAAAGTGAGGCTAACATGTATGGCCTCAGACACGTGGTTAATTACGTTATTCCATTCATAAATTTTTACTGTTACACATTTCCCAATTCATCAGCCAATCGCGAGTATTTTTTAATTCATAATTTAAAAAAGAAGTCACGTGTTTGAGGCCATTCGGTCTGAGATGTTGGTTTCACGATTATGACGTCATATTCGCTCTACTACAGTCCATTCATGCTCGAAGGTCAAATTGTAAACACGTCGTATCTTCCATTTAAACACGTATTCGTCATGATCCGCCGATTAGAACTGACCCATACGCTATACAAAAATCAGGGTAGTGGATTAATGGTTGACCGAGTCGACGCGACCTTCTTTCACGATTGTAGGCCACTTTTTATGTCGCACAAGTTTCTGCCAATGATCGCTGTACCCATACCGATTTTAAAGACGTATATACATAAAAAATGCAATATAATAAAAAGTAATTTTAACTATTTGTTTTAGGTCAAGACCGCATAAATTCTATTGAGAGTGTAAAAAATAATCAATTATAGCTCTGCAACTCATAGCTTTTGAGTAAATATTAACTAAAAAGTGTAACTTCTCATTCTGTTTGCAGTAAAAAGCTGTACACTACACACCTTTCTCTTAGGCAAGCCACACACTTTCAACTATCGGACGTGCAACTAAACTATTTAACTAACGATTAAAAAACTCAAATTGTATCCGCTAACTGAGCAACTTTTTAATTGCACAACACATCTTTTCGATCGTGCTAAAAACAGCTTTGGCAAAAAATCGACAATCGATTTTGAATGGATTGTGGTAACCTTAGTTTGGCGATTTCTCTCCTTCACTTTGACAATTGCGTAATATGAGACCCGGCAACCCTGAGTAGAATGCAATTAAATAATCGCTCGCAGTTTCAATGTGATTTTTTTAGTTGCTCAGTCGCGAACTAGGGACGTATGTGTTTGCTTTGCTGTGAGAGCTGTCGTATGGTAACAAAACAACTTCTACGAGGTATGAGATTGGTGATTCAGATCCCCATTTAGCAAAACGCTGTCTGATTACACCTTTATTTGTATGAAATGTCTCGCGATAAATATTTCAATTGAACAATTTTACTGAAACTATGCGCGTTAAATTAATTCAAGGAAAGAGTTTCGTGTTTACAAGGAGTGTAACTAGACTAGAAATTGATCAAAACCTCGAGTTGAAGTAACGCCAAGATTGAAATTGGTGATATCAATGGATGATTTTTGTCAAACTTGAAAGAAAGGGGAAAACAATTTCAGCAGCAACGTCCACTGAGGAATATGTCGATGGATATCATTGAATATCCCAAAAACCGGACTGACGATGCAAATAAAACACAAGGAGGCCATAAAAACCTTTTGTTTAGATTAAAAAAAAAACAGTTACATATCAAAAATATATTAGAAAAAAATTAAAATATTTTATTTTTTATAATATATTTTAGACAACTTTATTTTTATTTGCTTAAGTGTATTTTAAATATGTGATTCCAATTGCGCAGCCGTAAACTCAGTACAGAATATAGGCTTATACATGTATGAGCTGTCTTATGCATGTAGGAGCTGTCAAGTTTCAAAACCAGATAGATAACTTTTGACGAATAAATTCAAGTGAAACAAAAAAACTAATTAATTACACTATTTATGAAAGAATTTTATCTTCTGTTTTATACAAATTGGTATTTGACAGATGCCCTGTTAAAAACAAAACTCTCGTATTTGGCGAAACTTGTGTCATTTTTTGACGAAACAGACATCTGTTATATGCTCCGATTAAATATTTCGTCAAACTGAGAAAATTCATTTTGTCGTTTTTTTTAACGAAATTTATTTCTTCAAAAATGAGGGAATATACATATAAGTACCAATTATGAGTTAAGGCCTCTGAAAAAGGTCATAAAGGAAACTGAGAATATTAAAAAATTTGAGGATTCTCTTTTCGTCAAAAATTACGTGATTATATGTCGAAACTATTGTCAAATATGACGAAAGTAGCCTGGACGATCGCAGTAATCTCCAAAGAATGTTATTTCTAAGAGTGAGGTTTTAACCAAAATTTATCTCTGTTTAAATATTACTTTGAGAAATATTTTTTTTCTTCTTTTGGATCTATCCTGTTTTGTAACGAAATCGTGATATATAGCTCGATTACTTCGCTGCGATCGGTGCGCAGTCGCCTACGCTCATCTTGATCTATCTGCTTTTGAACCTGATTTCTTTACTTATCTGGTTTCGCAATTAACTGCTATTTTCACACCGCAAAATGAGTATTATCTATCCACTGCGAAATGTTATGACTTCCCCTACTAACAGATTAGAAAACTAGAAATAAACGACTTTATCTGAAAATCGAAAAAAATTATCTGGTTTTGAAATTATGCGGCTCGTAATGGTCGATAGTATGATTTTCAATAACGTCGCATCGTTCCGATGTTTACACATAAATAAATGCGTAGAATATGAAATATTATAAACATGTATATGTCAGCACTATGCGTGCAGTTGTAATAAAATCAGTAGTTATTGACAGCACCTGCCTTTCTTTCTGTTTTTATTGCAATTCGCAAAGGCAGCTGACTGAAGTATTGCTCATGCTTATCTTTCCATATTTCAAAGGCAGCTTTTACACTGGTGACTTTGAGCCGGACACAGAAAACCGAAACAGTTTACATAATGTCAAATTGCCGGTTTCACACGGCGTTACGAGATAAAACAGAGCTTCTAATTTGGTTTTCTTTCTATTATATTCGTTTGAGAAGTACATACCGGCTCACTCCCGATTATTCCTGTAAAAGCTCTAACTTGATGCATAAAGTAGATCGCTTCTCTAAAAACTAATCTATGGAATCTTAACAATAAAATATATTCAATTGTTCAAAATCAGCTGTTCAAATTTATTAAACAAGGGGATGTGAAGGGTTTAGATTTAAATGTTAGTGATAGAAAGAGAGGTCATGGGTTTAAATTAAACAAATCACATTTTAATCGGGAAGGGAGAAAGATTCTATAATAGGGTAATAGACGAATGGAACAACTTGCCATTGATTATTGTTAACTATACTGTAGCAAAGGATTTTAAAAAGAAGTTGGATATACATTAAGGTATGGTTAGGAGATACTAGCTGGACCAACCTTGTTGGCTTTGAGGGTCGTTAATATTTGTATTTTTTTTAACATTTTGAAACATTCGAAATATCTTATTGCTAATTTTCTGTTATAGTTATAGAAATATATCTATCTTGTATTACATTACCTTAACTTGGATGATTTTATAACTTATATTTATTTATCCTATTAAAATAATTAAATAGTGTATTACAATATTTAGACACACAGTGTATAAACTCGATTAAATCAGTAATTTTTTCTGTAGATAGCCTTTTAAAAATTAGTTTTAAAACAAAAATATTTCATTTTTGTTTATTTTAAACGTATTTTAATTTAGTACAACAGAAAAATCCTTACCTTCGTAGAGAACTATTTGGGCGATATTTATTACGAAAATCATCTTTACAACAACAAAAAACAACCTTCATTCCAACAAGATATAAATAAAAAAATATCAAAAAGAGTTATAATTTAGGAATATACAAGTAATCATATAAATATAAAAATATAAATTGATGACAATTCTTTTTATAGCGACGAGAGAGTTTATGTTAACACAAATAGTTCATCGATTTCTTACTTAAATTATTAGATTTAAATTTGAGGACCAAAAATGAGTTACTTTTGTATGTTGTTTGTACCGTTTTGTAAATCTACAAATAAGTGTTTAGTGCATTCGTTCCCAGCCTTTTTCTTTCACGTACCCCTTGATAAAACTTTTAATTTCTGAGTGCCCACTTCTCTCATAATCCATCACTGTAGAAAAAAGTACGTAAAAATGAGTACATGAACGTACTTGTTTTTCATTGTGTACAATTGCTTCGTAAATGAGCGATGACGTACTCAAATTTAAGTAATCGTACTTTCGCAAAAATAAGCAGTATGGTTTAATAATGATAATCTCAGCTTCCGTTCAGGCCATCCTAACAAATCAACCTGACAAACTGTAAATAGTTGCTCAGAAGCTGGTTTTCCACATTATTTGATTTCGATTACTTAAATGGAAACTTAATTATTACGACTCAATTATCTTACTCCCCGTTTTTTTTTGCCTCGCCTTTTTAACATTACTTCTGTTTATAACTTCTTCACGTCCCTCTGGTATTACAACGGATAAGGCCCTTGACTTCGGTGCAGACGACATCAGGTTGACGGATTGGGTTCGATTCCCGGTATTTCTGGTTGTAATTGTTGAAATTTATTGAAAGTGATTTATGAAAGCAGCCTATGTAGGCAAGCAATCTTCTTTTTATTCATTTTACTCATTTTTGAGTACATGTCTTTCTCAAAAATGAAACTCATGTATTCGGAGCTATGATAAGCGTCGAATATAATCAAAAATGAGTACATGTTACTTATTTTTAAGTACCTATTTCTATCAATGTATATATATTTTTTTTCAGCAATTTTTATTGTTTTTAAACAATACTTTTCATTTGAATATGACACTTATAATTATGATTCCGAATCCGACGGATTATTATATTTAAAACTAAAAAAGAAGTGTTTTTTTCATATAATACATTAAGGTTAAATCAAAGCACCTATAATCAGAGACTACTAATACTAAAAAATAATAAGTTGTGCAACATCTGTGACAAACCTTCTCTGTCTATTATTTTCTATAAAAATCTATGCACAAGATTTTTATTTTATTTTATTTTCAGAGCAACAAATTTTCTTAACTTTACGTTCTCAATAATTACAACAGATATGACTCGGTATTTAAATGGTATTTTTTCAAGGACTTTTAATGTGATAAAGTGGGAGATAATGTCTTCGAGCACGGATCCTTCATAGTAGAGAAAACATAATGTTATAATCTCGCTAACATCAAAGTGAGGCCAACATGTATGGCATCAGACACGTGGTTAATTACGTCATTCCATTCATAAATTTTCACTGTTACACATTTCCCAATTCATCAGACAGTCGCGAGTATTTTTAAATTCATAATTTTGAAGAGATGGCACATGATATGGGGCTTTCGCCCTGAGATGTGGACTTCACGATTATGACGTCATATTCGCTCTACTAAAGTCCATTCATGCTCGAAGGATAATGTGCTACAAATTCAAAAAAGATTACTTTAGGAACATAATAGTTTATCTTAATGATTTAATTGAAAGATTATGGTTTATTTTATAAACATCACCATAGTAAATAAAAAATAAATCGTTAAAGCCCGTTTTTCGCAACTCTCTTTACCCTAAAAACGAAGTTGAGAAAAGTAAAGCCATTCCTATTTCGGACTGTTCGGCTACCCTGCAAAAAAAGTCAGCATGAAACCTTCATCAAAATTGTCAAATTGAAGGTTTTATAAAGGATAATGCAACCAAAAAATGCGGTTTTTTTTTAAGTTTTTAATTTACCTGCATAAAACCTCTAAAATATCTGCATTTCTAAAATATATGCATCTTCATGATTAAAAATTGTAGGGTTTTTGGAGGTTTTCATGAAGGTGTTTTACAGTTTTTATGAAGGATATTGAAACAAAAACCTTTAATTTTATAGATCTTCAAAAAAACTGCAGTTTTCCTGCATAAAACCTTCAATTTCAAAATTTTGATGAAGGTTTTATGCTGACTTTTTTTGCTGGGTAAGTACAGCGATTCTCCTCATGTGGTACACGTACCCTTGGGGTACATGGCAGATACGTTGGAGGTACGCGAAAATAATATTAGTAATGGCTGAAAACACATAAAATAAATTTAATAAGTTAAAACTAAAATAAAAGCTTATAAGTGTCATCAATTTGAGACGTTTGATTAATTTGCCGCCTAACCTGAGAACAATTTACTGCTTAACTAACAACCTTCTTTTGTGTAGAGGGATAGGTGAAAAAGGGTATTCATAAATTAAAAGTTTTATCAAAGGGTACATGAGAGAGATAAAAAGTTGAGAACCACTGGGCTGAGACAATAACCTTGTTATCACGTCCCATGGAATATTAGTAACTTATGATTGTTGTAATATACCCATTTTTTAGATAGCATGCAAACCATTTCATTTTTAAAATGTAACTACCATAAAAAAAAATTTACACGGAAAAAACTTTTCGTTACTTTATCTTTTAGAAAATATGTACATTCACAATTTTTATAAAATAAATTAGTCTTGTTCATTGATAGCAAAATATTAGCACATATAGCATTATTTACCTTTGCTTCCTTTGAGAAGAAAGATATGCATCTATTAAAAATGTATATCGTATAGGCATCAAACACTAATTTTTCATTAAAATGTCTATTTTTAACAAATTTTGATGAAAAGTAGTTATTCAAAAAAATACCAATTTAAAAATTAGTAGGTATGTATATTGAACTTTTGTACTTTTAATACATCGTTAAAATTTGATAAATTTATTTAAAGATACTTAATACATAAATTACTATACAGAAAGTCGTACAAATCTAAAAGAAATATGACAACTTTAAAAAGAAGTAGGTCGGATAAATGAGCATTAAAATTTTTAATTTTTAATCTGCATTCTCATATATGATTTTTTTTTAAAAGCATTTACAGTTAATTTTTTCCTCTTTAAAAATATAATAATAACGTACTTAAGCCAAAAATAATATAACGAACTTGTTTAATTTTGAAAGAAAATTATTTCACTTTGCTCTGGCCCCATTTTTAACATCATAATAGTCAAATAATTTTTAATTCATATAATAATAGTCAAAATAATATTTCATTCATAATAGTAAAAAATATTCATTCCTAAAAGTCAAAACAATTTTACCGTTATAATAGTTAAAATAATTTTTCATTCATAAAAGTCAAAATAATTTGTTTTTCATAGTAATAAAACATAACGTTGCTTCAATAATAATTTTAAAGAGTCTTTTTACTTTAATAGTAGAGTAAATCTTTTTAAATAATTTTTAAAATACAAACAATGTACGACAACGATTCAACTATATCTCTACAGATTAAGCCATTGCACATAAAATTATTAACATTTATACTTTTTTTTTAAATAGCTTATCAATTTCTTCTCAAATTTCAAATAACTACATTTAATACATTTAGTAAAAAATCAATCATAGCGATTTCCGTGCAGTTGTCTACTGGCGGAATATCGACCATAAAGGCAAGAGCGTTTAATTTACCACACAATTCATCGATATTTATATTACCAGATCTGATGTATGTCATTGCAGAAGTAGCAATGGAAGACACTCTTTGGGCAAATACTGAGCCTTCTTCATCGAACTGGTCTTCTGTTGTACTTTCAGTTGCTGAATCAAATTCTGGAGACGTATTCTGCGATGGCAATGGCGTTGGCTGAACACTTGGCTCAAGTTCTTGCACGGTTACACTCGAAAGCTGCTCACTATTTGTAGAATCTGCTTCCCTGTTGTTTGAGACTGTTGTAACTGGAACTAATTCGTCACTTTTTGTTGTCCTTGATCCAGGTGTCTGATTTAGAGCTTTTAAAGAAGAATCAATCTCGTCCATGAGGAGTCCAAATAGTTTTTCTGGGTTTTTCACTGCTTTAGCGAAAGTCGTAATGTATGATTCTGTTGTAGGCGTTGCTTCTGTAGTCCCAAACGTGCTAAATAGACTATCTACTACGCTTGAAAGTGTTGATGGTTCAGTTACATCAAGAGGAGAAGATGTAGTAGTGGTGCTATCCAAGTTTAAGGGTTCATTTCTTAGTTGTACTGATGGATTACCAGAAACAAATGGACCAGGTTCTAGTGGAACTGCGAAATCACTGTCATAAATGAAATCTCTGCTTTCACTGGATGCTCCAGAACTTGACAAATCTGTCGGTGAAACTCGTAATGAAGGATTTGTTGATGGTGTATCTGTATTAACGTTTGGTTGGTTGTTAACAGGTTCTTGTTCAGTTTGCATATCTGATAGACGAGTAAAATTAGTCTCTTGAAGATTTGTTCCATATGAAATAGATGACCTTGTAAATACTTGTGATTCTTCCCCATTTGCTGAAAGAGCAGGATCAGACATTTCAGCTGATTTAACTGTTTCAAAAGATACACTCTGGGCCATAGTTGCTACATCTGTCGATGTTTTACGTCTGTTGTTTTCTTCTTTGAGACCAAATAGTAGATCGTCAGCCATGTTTTTAGAATTTACACTGTTGAGTAGGTCATTTGCTTCCATTGCTTTAATAAACGCGTCTGCTATAGCATGGGCGTAGTCTGTAGAGCTTGAAGAACCAGGTAAATTATAGACGGTATTTTCTATTTTGGTCTCAACGTCAGACACAACACTTAGATCGTATTGAGATAGCGCGAACCTAGTCATTGCTGTTGCCAAAGAAGCTGCGTCGTATTTGGATAAATCACGATTGAAGTTCGATGCAAATTCTTCAGAGAGACCCAAAGTGCTCTCTATAACTGATGTGACATCCATTATATAAGGATCAGGCGCGTCTTCGGATTTTGAGCCGTCTTCTAATGTTTGCTCCAATGTTGTCGGTCTTTGTGAAGTGGTTTTAAGATCATCAGAAGTAATAGAAATGCCATCAGGTCTTAGTGGATTTGCATCAGTCGGTTGGTTTGTTACTTGTCCAGGAATTTCTGTTAGAAAAGGAGTTTGGTCAAAAGTTAAGTACGAATCTGTCAAGCTTGTTGGACTTGTGCCTTCTTTTGAGGCTATTGGCAGAATAAAAGTACCCGTTTCTTTTGCAGACGTTTGGGAAATGCTGAAATCAAAACCATCGAATGCTTGTGGATTTTTCGGCGCTGCCTGAGATGATTCTGGAACTAAAAGTCCTGGTTGCTGTGCAGGAGTTTGTTCAATAAATGAAGTAGAAGAAAAGTCATGGGACTCAATATTATCAAATCTGAATGGAGATGATTCTTCTGTTGTTGTTGCACCTATTGGTCGATTTGAAATTTCTGCCCTTTCTTGAGAAAACTGATCTACAGGAAAAGCAGAAGGAACTGATTTAGGATTAATCGGAAATTCCGTCAATGCAGGAAGTGTTGCTTGTTGAAATGGAATGTTTGCTAAGAGGCTTGAAAAATCTGGAATATCTACTGATGAACGTCCAAAATCAAGAGCCGGAAGAGGAGCAGCCGGATTGGGAGTAAAGGATGGATTTAAGGGGAAACGACTATCGCCACCACTGAAACTCTCATCAAAGTCTTTCTTAGTTGAAGAATCGAAGTGAAAGTTTGGAATAGGTGGAGTATCCCAACTAGGATTCAATTGAAATGGTGGTCCCATTTGTATATGTCTTGTATCACTCGTGCCAGCGTCCCATGCAGAGGCTGATGAAATTGAATCGAAACTTGACGGAAAGGAAAACGTAGGGTTTGGCCTTTCAGTCATATTCTCTAATTTAGAAATCAAAGCATTGGCGATGCCAATTCCATGAGCAAAGTTAGCTAGCCAATGTGCGCCAAGCACTGTATTTATGCTGCGAGAAATTGCAAAGGCGTAATCGATTGTCTGCGGCATGAAGACCAAAGTAGAAATTGCGTTGGTAACTTCATTTAAAGCTTCGCCAATCACCGCATAATCGTAACTTGTTGCTTGAAGACCAGCTTCCACCATCGCCCTTGAGTAGTACGTAGCATCTTCTTTGGTCAAACCATCTTTAAAAGTTCTGCCAAAAGAAGGCGATGTCACTAGAACACCTGCTATGACTGCATCTAACGGTGGATTGGTTTGAAATACTCCACTTGATTGTGGTGGAGGAATGTAAGATCTTTTATCTCGTTTCTTTGATTTTCCGGCTTCAGAAGCCAATGCATATACTGGTTTGTCCAAAGAATTTTCCTTTTTGCTTGAATCACCATCGTTGGACTTCTTGTCATGGTGAGATTTTTTATTTTCCATCGATGCAAGAATCCTTGAAACTTCGACAATCAGTTCAGAACTAGCAGATTCGGAAATCGATTTAGAGCAGAGCTTTAAAGCTAATGTGTAATTTTGCTTTCTTTCTGATCTTTTCAGAGGGTTGTCGGCATCAAAAATCAAATTCGCTAAGGCAGCAGCGAAAAGACGGAGCATAGTTCTTGCATTGGAAGAATTCGACGGATCCACACGCATATTGTGCATTCGAATACCCGTTTCTTTTAAAATTTTACTCATTTCTGATCTCTTTTCCTTGGAAAATAGCATTGACCGAGACAGTCTGCCTATCACGCAAACTTCATACCGCTGTGCAGTTTCTAAATTAGGATACACGTCAGAGCAATACAATTCAACTAATCCGCTTGCACATATCACCAAAAAAAAGAACGGCATCGACCAATCCATGGCTTTCATCCAAGACAACAGTGAAAATTAATCTGGTCAGAAAGCTCAGCTTTAAGTAAAAAGAAATTCAATCCCTTTTGCGTACACGCTTGCACTTCGACAGTGACACCATGTGCTACGAAAATATTATTCACGATTTCGAACACCAGGCGACTAATTAAACAATCGGGTTTCATGGATGGATCGTGAGTGACGATGATTTTAACATTTTTGATAGGGATAAAAAAAATAGGGGGGAAAAGACATAAGCTAGTGTATTTTGCACGATTTTTTTTTTATTGTATATTATCTAACGTTTTTATTTTTCTCAGGCATTAAAGTCGTCATAATCATTAGTCTTTATGCTTTTAAGTAAATGAAATATTATTTTAGTTGTATGTCGTTTACACATGGTCGTCAATTGTGATGATAAAAAAAATATATAGCAGGTGTTTTGTTAGAAAGATGACATACGGACAGTTGATGTAGACGATCCTTGGTAAAACATGTTGTTTATTCACGTTTATTCATAAGATATCTGCTTGTTCCTACGTCGTGATATTCACCCTATGCATGTATAGTACAATATATGCATTATTTATTTCCCATACACATATATGCTAATTTGAAGTAAAATCCTTTTCAAACCTCATAAGCAAGCAAACTTTTTATAGGTCAAAATTGAAGAGCTGAGTAGATGAACATGTAAAGTGACATTTTAAAAAATATATAGATTTCCTTGTGAAAGAACATATTATGGTCTGCTGTAAGTACTTACAGAACGTTAATTTATTCTGCTAAGTATTATAAGGCGGTTTCAGTGGAAAAAGATGTTATGTACACGTTATCGTACTGTCATCTTATAAACTTTAAAACTGTTTTTCTCGAGATTCCACTTAACAAGTTCTTAGATTCAGCTCTTAAATTTTGAATGATTGATGCGAAGTGGTATTTCGTCATAAGTGAAAAAGTTTTAACATGCACGCACACAATCAACTTTTAAAATACATTTACAATATAATAATATTAACAACAAAATTCAAAACATTTGGTACACAGAATCGAAGTGCGGCTTTTCCAAATGTAATAACTTTTTAAAGGAATTTGCGTAGGTGCTGGATCAGAGTTAAATCAATTGCAAAGATCCCAGATATTTGGCAATTCAAATTTTTCAATCTCATTTCATTTAGGGCAATTAGAACAATGATTAGCAAAACTTCGTGTTAATCTGTTCTAATATAATTTCATCGAATCCCCTCGACCTATTTTACATAACCTCTTTTACCACTGCAATGTATGCTGAATTTCGATTTAAACAGGTCATTTCTTGTGTACGTTAGAAATTCCGTTAACATTTCATTCTGAGAATCTTCATATAGTGAACGTTTGTATAAGCTTGCTATAAATCCGTATTTAGAATTGCAAGTTAAATTTGTTATCAAAACAATTTTCTGAAATCCTCTTTTTTTTCCAAAACAATTTTCTGAACAAATGTTTTAACTGTGTTTTTTTTCTCTATAGCTACAGTGCCAATTCGATTCAAATTAGGTATTTAGAAGGCTTTTTTTTTAGATGAAAATTTTTTTCTCAGTCTCACTAAAAACAATCTGGCACTGGGTATTTCAGTCAGTTGCAAAAGATGAACCAAAAATTGTGATTGTGCATTTTACTTAGATATGTAGATGTTGGGGAAATTATTTTTAAATGCCAGTTATTATTTATTTAAAAAAGTTAAATACTCTTATAGTTATTTAAATGTTCTCAAAATAACAAAATGTTATTTTAATTAAAAGTAAATTATTAATTTATAAAATATTTTAATTAAAATAAATTAGAATAATTTTTTGATAAAGGAATTAAGATTTTTTAAATGTTATCTCTGTATTAAAAATTTAATTACAAAGCAAATTGGGATTAAGTTAATACGAATATTACTGAAAGTTACAAAGATCTACTAACTTAATAAAACTTCAATGGTCAAATGTGACTTTACCACTGTTAAAATTGTGCAAAACCAGTAAAAACTGTCCGGGTTCGAATTGTTTACACATTTATTATTGAATTTCAACTAGAAACTTTTGGAATATGGAGTAAAATGTAAATTGACAATATTTAAAACACGAAATTACTATAACTAATTTAATAAAAACTTCTATGGTCAAAAGTGACTTATAACACTGCTAAAACTGTGCACAACCAGTAAAAACTGTCCGGGTTAGAATTGTTTATTACGGAGTAGAATGTAAATCAACAATATTTAAAACATTATGTTACTATAAAATTATATACAAGAAAAACTATTAAATATATAATGCAATATAAATCGATATATTTTTAACTTATATGATCATATTTACTTTCAATTAGTATTAATTATTTCGATTTCAAAAGTATAAAGATTAGGGACTCTTTGTATACAGTGACGAGCTATATAATAAATATACACAAAAAAAAATAAGGTCCTTTAAAAGCAATATTAATTACAAATTTCGTACTTGTATAATTTTTCAATTTTAATGTATATAATTTTTTTAGTTTCATTCAATAAAAAACTTTAATTAGCAAAATTAATTATCACACGTGAAACTTATAAATATAACTCTAAATATAAAATTTTGGTATATCTCTTACGAAAATGTATGTAACCGGAACAGTTAGGAAAAGGCTAAATGAAAGACCCGCTCATTAACCCAAAAGAAATCAGGTGGGTTCAAAAAACACTCAAGTAGTTTTTCGGAGTTTTTTATTAAACCTAATGAAAAAATTTACTTTTTTAAATCGTTTGTTATTTCTTACTTGAACTTTAAGTAGTGTATCATAATTCATAAATATATACCACTTTAATATTATATAATTATTTTTCCAACTCTTCGACATGAAGATTGGTTGGTTGCATGGGGTTTAATGGCGCAAGGGCCAAATATGGCCAAGCTGCGCCAACTTCAACATGAAGAAAATCCCTTTCTTTTCAACTAATAATACCTTATGATTTCCTAATTCTATCTGCAATATTTGTTTTTAATTGAACAGGTTTTTTTTTGTTAAGAGAAAAGTGTAAAAGAACAACCAATATTAAACACAGCAAATATAAAATATTAAACATGTAAATTTAGAGTGCAGACAGGAATAACTTAGTCTTGTATCCCTTTAATAAATTTTCAAATAATAATAATAAAATAAGCAAGTATCAGTATAATAAAAAGTCAGTTTAAATTACAATAATATGTTTCCGATTCCATCTAGTTAAACTAAATACCTAATTTTTAAAAAATCGAACACTATTTCTCCGGCTTATCCTGGAAAAAATTCAGCATAAAAACGTTTTCAAAATTGTGAAATTGAAGGTTTTATGCAGAAAAACTGCAAATATATTATTTTAATTCTATTTAAACAACAAACTGCAGTCAACGAATGTTTTTTTTTCCAAATTCCTTTATCAAACTTTAAAAAACCGTCAATTTTGAAGCATTAAAATTATTGAAGGGAAAAAGCAGATTATTTTTAAGGGTTTTATGTAATAAAATTAAAATCTTTAAAAAAAAACTAGTGTTTTCGTTCCAAATTCCATTATAAAACCATAAAAGTATAACTTCATTTTCACAACTTTGATAAAGATTTTATGCTGGGAATGTAGTAAATATATCCCATAAGCTACAAGCCTATATCGGCTTATTCAATTTAGAAGTCTCCACAATCGAGGATAGAATTTGCACTCCTAATCCAGGTTCCTTTTTCACAAATTTTTTCCACGATTCAGTATTTTTGATTTCAGAAAAGTGCCCCAACAAAAAATCCAAGGATGGCTTCTTAAGCTCTTCGCTTTTGTGTTTCACCGCAAACAGTAAAACATCCACCACAGTGTAAAGAGTCATCTTAGATACCAAAAAATCATAACAAATACTTTGAAGCTTTTCAAGACCGTAGTCCTTGGACGCGATGAACAACTTCTGAGCCATGTCTCTGCTCAAGCCACTCGTTCGGCCAGTGTAAATATACGATACCATTTCTTTTAAAACACGTCCCTCCATGGTTTTCACAGCAATCGCGGTATCTGTTGTCTCCGGCGACGGTAGGTCTAAAAGTTTTGCGAATTTCTTCGATCGGGCTGATAGAACGGTCTTGTGCGCGCGTAAAATCAGATTATCACATCGCAGAGTAACATCGCTGAAGCATTCTTTTTCAAATATAAATTTCAGATCATCAGACAGCTTTTCCAAACCTGGGTAGAAGTTCACAGTCTGCTGAACATCGACGAGTGAACTTTCCGATGTCGCTGAGGTTCCGTCAGAAGATTCTGACGCAGCGCCCGACTTGTCGTTGAAGAAATCGCAAACGTCAATTTCGCACTTGACAAAAAGTTCTTGGCCGGATGGAAAGTATTTGTACATCTCCCTTAGAGACTTGTACAGTGGCACTCGAATATACGTGTCAGTTTTCGACAGAGATTGGCGAATAGGAAACTTACATTCATTGCCACGCGAATAGAGCAGAATCTCTCCTTCCACGAAGACCTTCGTGCCGCTGCTTTGTCTGCAAATATGCAAAGTTACTTCCCTTTTCAAGGAGAGATCCCCCAGCGGATAAAAGCATAATTTCCACCAAGTATTATCTTTTGAAGCAAAGTATTTGCTTCCGAAGCATTCACCACGTTGCCACGAAATATCGAGCATTCGTCTGGACCTAAAAGATACTGCCCATATAAAACTTTTCTCGCTGGAATTCATGTCAGCTTAAGAAGATTTAAACAAATGTTTAATATGACAAACAGTATTTCTTATCAAAGAAATTTTTATGGAATAAATATACAAACTACGTAATGGGAATATTAAAACTGCCGTCCTATCTCTAATTATCCAGACTACAAAGAGACAGATAAGTATAAAATAGATAAGGATCAGATATTTGTGTTCGAAAAAGAGATAATTAAAAATTAGAAGGGATTACGTAGATATGGTACAATGATGATGCAACTTGGTTTCCATACAGGCATCTAACTCATACTTTTGACGTGAAAAGTCTTTACAATTAGCTAGATGAATATCAAGATATAAACACTATGTTATGGTTTTAGGGGGATATATTCACACTATAACACCGCAGAAAATAGCATGATTGACATAAATGTCGTCTTAATAGAAAAATTAGGCTATATTAGAAAATTAGACTAAAATCTTGAAACATAGCAAAGTACATCGTGCATGGATGAGGATACGGCGGCGTCAGATAGAACAGATTGCTTACCTACTTACTGCCGATGATCAATTATTATTTCTGTAAATTACTTGAGAAATAGTTCGTTTTCCCTGACAATTCCTTGGCTTTTTAGGTCATTTTACTTTTACCTGACAATTCCAGGTGCATAGGAAGCCTATAAAATGATCTTCAACTGATTTAAAAATTATTGCAGAGAAAAATATTTTATAAAAACATACTACCAGATCTTTAATATATTTACTATGTGGGAATGTCAGCTGCAAAGTGGTTTTAAGTATCAAAAATCGAAAATTAACTAATACCATTTACAAATACTAGGCAGCTAGATTTATCATTTGGCCAAATAGTGTAATATTAATACCACTAAGTTGACCAATATTAAGCTAAATATTTTACTAAATATTATATCCAAGTCTCTTCAGAATGCTCCAAATGCTCTTCAGAAGTAACTCTGCTTTTGGTTGGTTTGGTTAATTAACGTCGCACTCGAGCTGCACAGTGGGCTATTGGCGACGGTTCGGGGTCAACCTCGAAGGAAAGACCCGGGAACACACACACATTCATACATGCACCTCGTTATTTTAGAACCATGGTCAGATGACGAGGAAACACCTGAATTGGCACCCAACGCCTTCAATAGACGTCGGGACTTTGGACCCCGATCAGATTTATCGTGCACCAGTCCCGTATACACGCCAGTATAATTTGTTGGATATTCTGGACGACTTTCTAGTATTTTTGTAGCGAAGCTGGCAACCCTCCTATCGCAAGATCACTACTTTTTTACTTTTCTATGTCAAGTCCATTGCACGGATTCGAACCACGAATCCTCTGATTAGTAGCTGAACGCCTTACCAACTGAGCAACTGGGGCTCTTAAAGGCGTCAGCTGGAAATACAAAGGTTCCCGGTTCGATGCCAGGCGATAGACAAAGAAAAGTAAAAAGTAGTGATCTTGTAAACGCCTTACCAACTGAGCAACTGGGGCTCCTCTGCTTTTGGACTTACAGCACTTTGCAGCCACAGCCTGTACATATACTTTAGTCTATATTTATACACTTCATTTCAATGGATGTGATGAGTACGAATTTCAGATGATGAGTAGTGTAGTACATGTGTTAAAATTAAAACGTGAATTTCAATAAAAATTTTTTTTAAATAATTACATATGTATAAAATAGATTAAATAAATAAATTAAAGGTGCTTTTTTAATAGTCACAAGTAAATTTGAATGTACAATATAAAAAGCTGGTGAGAAAGAGAGCAACACCATACAACTTTCTAATTCCTTTCATCAAATTGCATGTGTCAAGAAAAGTTTTTAGGTTTGGTCAATTAACGTCGCACTAGAGCTTCACAGTAGGCTATTTGTGACAGTTCGGGGTATATCTCGAAGGAAAGACCCAGGAACACATTCACACACACACCTCGTTATTTTCGAACCATGGTCAGATGACGAGGAAACACCTGAACTGGCACCCAACACCTTCAATAGACGTCAGGACTTTGGACCCCGATCAGATATATCGTGCACCCATATACACACCTTTAATTTTTGCGGATGTTCTGGTCGACTTTTCTAGTATTTTGTAGCGAAGCTGATAACCCGCCGATCACAAGATTAATACTTTTTTTACTTTTCTTTGTCAAGTCCATCACCTAGGACCGAACCAGGAATCTTCGAATTCCCAGCTGGTGCCTATAAACGCTCGGCCACAGAGGCCTAAATGTTTTTAGGGGTTTTGTTACTTCATTTTAACTGTGTGCTCTAAAACTATGCTGTCGATTTACACATTGTTTGTATGGTGTTAAATGTATGGAAAAAAATTTCAGTTTAAGAACAAAATAAGTAAAAACAATTACTAAAACAAACGAAATTATTCAAGGTCAAATTTTCAAATAACTAACTTTAACCCTCTGATCCCGTATATATACGTCCCGGGATCTGCAGAATTTTCTAGTCATGCATCCAATTTTTAAATTATACTTCATTTTACAATATTTTTTTTTAATTCAAAATGTTGAGGTACAACTTACCAGCTCTCCTCTTTACAATTAATTGAAAGGTTGATTTGTTAGAGTTTTATGGCACAAGGGCCAAATATGGCCAAGCTGCGCCAAACACTAGTAACATATAAACATAAATTAATTTTTAAAAAAACGTAAAAATCCTATGTAGTATAAAAAGATAAATAGTGATGAATGAGGTCAATGATCAATAAATGACAAAGTGGAAGATGATGTACTAAAAAAACGATTATATAAAAGTCTAAGGCATGTACAAGAATGTAAAATATGATGAATGGTGTTAATGGAAAGGGTAAAAAATAAATAATATAAAATAGCATGACCTGGAAAACTATTAAAATTTTCAAGCCGCAAAAACTTTACAATTGCAAAAATTGCTCGAGTGTCAGTCAATTAATACTAATCACACTGTTAAGTTTATGGATATAAGAAACATTATTGCAGCAATCTTTGTTTTGACATACAGGGCTGCCACTGAGTTGTACCTTTGTAAATAGTAGCTTTAGTATCCTCAGACATCAAAAATAGTAGCCTAAATAGTCTCCTCAATTATGCATATATTTAGCAAAGATGACTAAAAGCAGTAAATTGCGACAAACGTTAAACAAATTGCGACAAAGGCATTTTATTAAATGCAAGTAATATTACAAATTGATATTATTTTTATTATTGTCACCGTTTTTAGACAATTCTAAATATGTACTTTATACTCATTTTCTTAAATAGGCTGCATAAATTAAAAATGTATATATTCACTAGATATGAACAAATTCCATTTTTAAACTGTACAACAATAGTACTAATTTGTAAAAGTGCATTTTTGAACCAATATTTGCTTTTTAAAAAAATTAACGTATATTACCCGAAGAACATATGCCAACTTTTAAAGAAACTAATAGAATATGACTGAAGGTAATGATTATAAAAATACCGCATTCACAAAAATTGTCAGCATATTGCCAGATTGTTTTCGCTAAGCTTGTTATTAATAAATATCAGTTTATAACAAATAGCTTCCTAAACCAAACAATAGTTTAATAAAAAGCGGAAAATAAAGACAATTTTCAAAAATTTTGAAAAGAAAAAAAAAACCTTCAAAATTGAAACAAATCACTTTTATAATTGCAATCTTTTAACCAAATGTAGTAGTAATGATAAGTTGTTTATATCCCGAAACTTGCTAATTGCATTCATATTAAAAATAGGAGTAAAATTCTCAACCAAAAAAAATACACCCAAAACTTTTGTCTACGTAATCACAAATCTAAAAATACAAATCTTTCCTTAAACTCTGAATAATTTATTAAGTTTTATAAAGATATCTACTTAATTCCATCAAAGTTTACACAAGTAGTTCTGAGAACAATTGAGGATTGCATCAAATACTTCTAATTATGAAACTTTTTGTTGAACCAATGCATGATTCGATTTCTATGCTAACTTTAATACCTAGGCCCCACAACAACAAAACACATATATATTGAGCTTAATGACTTCAAGCAACATTCATGCCAAATTTGAAGAAAATCAAACAACACCTTTGGTCATAAATGAGTAACAAGCAAATTTACAAACAGACGAAATGCTGAGGTGTCAATTTAAAACAGGGATCTAACATTCTGAAAAGCAAAGAAATTTCCAACTCCAAAATGCCCATTATTTTGCCAAGCTTGTATAGGATATTAGATTCTGATAATCAGATATAAAGTTCTTTGAAGGTTTAACTAATTTTACCAGCTAACTTATGCAAAATACCTAGAAATTTTAAATTTTCGTTTTTGAAAATCAAAGAAATTAAGACGTTAAAATGTTGAGTTTCGACCTAATTAAGAATTGATTTGCTGTCAATAAGGTTATTAGCTGACTAAATAAAGTTAAAAGGCATAAATGCTTTAAATGAGACTATTTAAAAGCAGTTGAAAGTATTTAACGAAAATGAGTTCTTAATTAAGAATTATTGAATTTATATATCATACATATTTTTTCAATATATACTTAACAAAAATATGTGGAATTTTTTTCCAGTGAAATGTGGTTTGTACACTAACCAAATCAGTGTTGCAATTTTGCATATGTTGTGCATGGAATCAATTAAGAAGGATGCTACTGATATTACTTTACTTTTTCCACACAAACATTACATTTATTGAAGAATGATAATTTAATGGAAAACCAACGCTACTACTTATTTTAAGCATGTTGCATTCAAACAAAAGAAAAATAATGTATAAAATATATAAACATTAAAAAACCAAAAATTAATGCTAAAACGAATTGCAAGTTACAAAAAAAAAAAGCTCTTTTCTAACCTTGCTAGTTATTTTAAGCATGTTAATATAAATCATTAAAAATTACACACTAAAAAGTTAGTTTAATAAGAAATTTGAAAATTTCCAAAAAGGTAAATATAAAAGCCATGTTTTTTTAAGTGGAATGGTTGTGAGAAAGGAAAATTTCAAATAAAAATAATTAATATAATAAAAATATATAAACGTTTAAACAAAATATAATTCAATTGGAATTTGAATACCAACCAAACAAAAAAAAACGAGTTTCTTTTTTTAAAAAAATTAATTTTTATAACTGAAAATAACAAGTCCTAAATTTCAAATTCGTGAATTAAACTATAATTTCGAAAAATATAATGCAATTTTGTTAAGTAGTGTAAAACAAATCATGATAAAACAGGAAGTAATAAAATATATGAATTAATATATCTGATGCAAAAGGATGGAAAGTCTTGAAACGGAGATCTCAGCAGATCGCGTTTAGCGAATTTCCGCAATTTCAAGGTTTCCATGCATTAAAAAAACATATCAAAAGAGCGTTGATTGAAAGTTGCATTCGATACATGCGCCGAAATTATAATTATAATCATCTCAACTTCCGATAGATATCTTTCCCGTTTGACGAAGATCGCAAATATTTCTAGATGTGAAAGATGCTAAATTTTTGTGAAATCATCTGAATTTTTTTAGATTGAACATCGATTTTTCGAAAAAACAATAAACGAACTGAAGCAGGCCGCGTATACTGAATATCTACAATTCCAGAGTATTCATGAGCGAAAAAATTCTTAAAACAACGCCATTATGCAACGAAAGATATTGAACCATCAAATTTCGACATAAATGTGGTTTTGTAGCAATTTGGCGCAGGATACCAATTTCGGCTTAGAATTCCCATCCTTGATATTTTTTACAGCAATTTTGATTACAACGATTTTGCTAATAACGATATTTTTATTTTAAATTGCGATACACCGGCACCGGGGAACGTAATCGCTGCGATACAGCTCGAAAATCCACTCCTCCCCAGCTATTTTATGCAATTATTTTAACTAACATGCATATAGGCTACACATTTAACTGATAATTTTAACTGAAAATTTTCGGAATATACGCGAGTATATTTGGTAATTTTTTAGAAAATTAAAAAAAAAAACTGATACATTTATTAAATTGATAGTAATAAAAAAAAAAAGGAAAACGGCAATGTCTATTGGTGTTAAACATGCTTGGCAAGTATTATTTACTTGTAAACACATCCTGCAGCGTTTAATGGTGTTGATTCATCTACTGTTTGTCTTTTAGAATCGCCAAACAGCAGTACATTGGCGCCGTATGCAACAGCCAATCAGATTACGTGATACTTCAAAATGAGTTAAAAGGTGCGTGATTCTGTGAAATATTACTTGAAAATCAGTGTTGTTAAAAAAAGTTATCAAAAAATAGTCGCCAAAAGCTAAAAAAAGTAGAGGGTTTTGATGAAAATAGTCGCTTTTGGCACTATTTTAACAAAAATAGTCGCCATAGTCGCCGAATCTTAAAAAAAGTAGCTTTAGTCGCCTGTGGCAGCCCTGGACATATCATATTTCTAATTCACATACAGATTGAGAGTTACATGAATGAGTTTTTAAGTATAAGAATTTTTTAGTGATACATCTTCTTCTAGATTAAAAAATTGCAAAAAATGGGTCTTGTGAATCATGTTAATAGAACAGTAATCTTTAAAAAGCATAACTTATGAAATTAATAAGACAAATATACTTGTCAATAAAGATTTTATTGACCAACATTAATTAATGTACATTTAGACATCAATGATTAAAACATAAACTTCAATAAAATTTCACAGCATATTTCAATATACTTCCAACACTTACTTTAACCCATCTAGTTCTACTTAATGAAATGTAAACATTGATGTAAAATAAAAAGAAAATGAATTGGTGAAAATAAAATAGAAAATACACTGGGAAAAGCAATACTTAAGACAACTGCAACAGGTTTTCAGTATGTAAATTTTTTCAGTTTCCACCAAAAATGCCACCTTATTTAAAAGAATATGAAAACTTTTCAATAAAAAACACATAGGAACTTGCAAACATATCTAAGGACTGTTATGTGTTCTTCATTTGAAAATTCAACAATTTTAATAGTTAACAGAAACCCGAATGAATAAAATCTTAAACTGCATAACTTTTTTCATCTTTTCATATTCACATATACACAGCCACTCAATGCTAAGATAAAAAATACTTTTCAGGTTTCACAAAAAATTCCACTGATTAATACATAAAAGTAACTGATTTTCTCAAACATTAACATTGAAATAGATAAAAATGAAGGGCTCTTAAATTGAAAGAATAGAAATGTGAGAAAACGGCATTTTGAAAATTTATATTTTAAGTACGAAAAATAATATATCATTGAGGATGAAAAGAATACAACTGGACACCATTCATCTAAAATGTTCAGAAAAATCTTCCGACTTTCCAGAAAACCGGCCCATTTATCCTGACTTGGGTCACTTTCATTTACCGTAACAATTCCAAGTTTACCCTGTTTTCCAATTGAGTAGAAGCACATAACTAAAGTCAGTCATCAAATAAAATGAAATTAGCCGATTTCCATCTCAGAAAAATCTCAAGCCTGGTAATTAACTCTCCATTTGAAAATTTACCAATAGAAATCCTAATGCAGAAAACCTCGAAATGCGCACATTTAAATCCCTTCACATAGAGTTCAAAGCAACATATTTCAGATCTTACTGAGCCTCAATTTTGTAATAGCGTAACTTATACTTGTAGTAAGGGATGTACGGGGGCTTCTTGCAGTCGCTTACGTTCATGCAAACCAGCTTGTATTTCTCTGCATCGCTTTTCAGTAGCCAATCGTTGCAAAACTTCAGCATGCTCGGAGTGACATACCTGTCCAACCAGACTCTGTGCCAGGAGTTGAAATTGGAGCTTTTTATCTCCGAAATAGATTGATGAACCTGAAAAAAATATTAAAAGTGTGTTAGATTACATACCTTTACTGATAAAATTTTACACATACACTTTCTTCAAAATGTGGAAACAAATTTCTTACCAGATTGTAATAGAAAGTTGAATTAATTTCAAAGCCCAAAGGATTTGCCCCAAAGGATTGGAGGCAAATTAACCAAGAAGCTCTTAAACTACTGGATAGATTTATCTTCTATTCAGAATTTGCATATTTTTGTATAATAGTTTTGCCAGTTCGCTGCATGCGAGAGATTGTTTGCATATTTATATTTCCCAGTCTGCCTTCATAGTATATTCCCGTGGCGCCTCGAACCATTTTTGTACCCCTTTATTAAACGCTTTCCAACAAATTTATATTTTTAATCCACTGGCACTCAAGCGATTTTTGCAATTGTAAAGTGGTTTTCAATGCTTGGAATTTTTGATAATATTTGTTATGCATCGTTTTTCCTATTTTAAAATTTTTAATTAATTGTAAAGAGATAGTTTGTAAGTTGTACCTCAAACCTTTAAATTAAAAAATATATTATAAAATGCAGTATTTTTATGAATTTAAAACTGGGTGTACTGCTAAAAGAACTGGCTAGAATTGCTAAAAGATTCCCTGGTTGTGATATCATGCCTACGAGTGCCAGAGAGTTGAGATGAAATTAGCCTAATTGTAATGCATACTCAAGATGATGTATAACCAACCCACTATACAATGGCAAAATACACTGTAGCCTAACAGTGCAAGTGCTAGGCTGCACGAAATAGGTCCGGTACAAATCCTGGCAAAGCAATAAACATAAAATGTTATATAATTAGATGCAAGCTTGGCATATAATTAGATGCAAGCTTGGCATTGAGTAAATAAAATTATAATTATTGTTATAAAATTACAATCCTAATTTTGGATAATACATATTAATAAATCCCAAACACTCTTGCTTTCTTACTTAAAATCTTTCCACCTTCATGCCACACTTTAAAAGCCCTATTTATCACTAACAAAAACATATAATTTTCAATAATTTTAGTACCTAGCAGATAGTAAACAGACTTTCGATTTCTGAGGGACATGTGCAAAAACCTGACGTCTGTTAGTAACAACCCTCTAAATGGTGAAGGGAAAAAATCAATATTGTAGTATTTCTCGCTTCCAAAGAGTTTAATTTATACTTTCAATATTTTTTTTTCATATTTAATTATAATACACATCTTTCAAACTATACTCCAAACTCTTTAGATCTGAAATTTTTTCAACATAGAGTATTCTTACGAGTTTAAAATTTATCTGGTTTCCCAGAAACAATGAAGATCCATGGATGACTATAGATGTCCAAACAACTTCAAAGATTAAACAACATTACTACTCCTTAAACAATCCATTTTGAAATAAAACCAACCACTTTGAACTGAATCATTTCTATAAATTAATTAAAGCATTTTCGAAAATGGACTGCAACTATTTAATTACGTCCAACTTAACGGAAACGTCTCTTTAATACATTGCCAAATGGGAAATACAAGCAACATAAAACTAAAAATGTAACTCATAGTAAAAACGAAAGATAAAGAAACTAACATACCTCCTTTGCTTTGATAAGTGACTTCCCTCTGTAAAGATACAAGTTGCAGTCCTGAACGAAATTAATCTTGTAGCTGCCGGGCTTGAAAGAGACCTCCACATCATCCTTCACCGTCAGATACATAAAGACCAAGCGGTGAACTTTATCCTCAAGTGACAGCTCAGAAAAGCAGTTGTAATCGAAAGTGGGATCATCCAGAATCCCGGACTTTGCCTTTCCCGACGACCTCTTCCTCTTTCCCTTAGTGGACTGAAGACTCCTCACTATGCCTCTCTTCATCCTTCTCTTCACATAGGTCTGGTTGGTACGGTTCTTCCTCGTCCTGATGGAGTAGTCGTACGGTTTACTGACGATACGTCGTTTCAACGGCCCGCTCTCTCGTTTTGGAGAATCCTCTTCAGCAGTCTCAGCCATATCTTCGGGCTTTTCCAGGTCCTCAACCTGAATCTCATCTTCCTTGAATTCCTCCTCAGGGACAGCATCAATCGAAGTTACCACCGTAGTGTCCATCTTAAGTAGATTCAATTCAGTTCCTACTTCTCGGACAGCTTCCTCCAACGACAATTGGCATTCTTCATTCTTTTCTTCAGGAACCACCTTGGCATTTTCTTTCATTTCCTCAACAACTTCTTCTTCTTCTTGAGATGATTCCTCAAAGACAGCCTCCCCTCGAGATGATTCCTCGACAACAACTTCCTCTTGAGATGATTCCTCGACAACAACTTCCTCTTGAGATGCTTCCTCAACAACAACTTCCTCTTGAGATGATTCTTCGACAACAACTTCCTCTTGAGATGATTCCTCGACGACAACTCCCTCTTGAGATGATTCCTTGACCACTTCCACTGCTTCTTCCACCGCCATTGCTTCCTCTGGCTCCTCCTCCGGAATCGTCTCGAGCACTTCATCACTTTCAGACTCCGAGATCGCATACTGGATATTTATTTCCTGCCCTTCTGACAAAGACTCAGGGTTCAAGTTCTCGAACTTAACCTCGACCTCAAGGTCGGTATCCTCAACAGATTCCTCCTGCACCCCCATCTCATCCCCGGAGAGCTCAACAAGAACGAGTTCTGACTTCTCAGAATCTTCCTCTGTGGTGATGATGACCCTGACTTCAGGGTTATGTTGTTCCATGTCTACTTTATCATCCATAGATTCTGGTATTGGATCTTCAGAGAAGTTTAGTTCTTCTAGAACATTTGATGCTTCTGGATGATGATAACCATCTGCCGATGGGGCTCTACTGCTTGAGGAGTGGACACTTCCGTCTAGGTTCGAAGATCGTCGCGCCATTTTCGTTAGCGATTGAGATAAGAGTGCTATGGCTTTTCTTTTTTTATTAGTCATGATGTTCTTCTTGCTAAATTTAGCAGACTGCCGAAGTTCCCATGATTTTTCGATCTCTGCTACTTTTCTTTTCCAATGTGCCTTCATTTTCCTTAAGTTTCTATATAAATATGAAATAAATATAGATAAAAATATATAGTATGCAATATCTCATAACTTTTTATTACCTTCCATCAGAAACCACAATTCAACCACTAAATAATTATTTTGAAAACAGTAAAACTTTATTAAAAAGGAATAAAGTTTACATTATTTTTTAACTAGAAATATACAATTACCTTGGTAATATTACGGGAAGCTGTTCACATTCAGTTAAAATGTCCTCAGAATCCAATTCGTCATTAAGAAAATCATCCAGATAGTTTGACCACTTTTCAGTTTCAATTGGATTAGAAACATCCTCTTCACTCTCATGTTCGATCAGTTCAATGGTGAGAGTATCTTCTTTTTTATGCTGAAAAAAAAATAATAATTTATTAAAATTATTTATAACTACATCCCTAATAAGAGTAATTAAAACTGAAAAAAAAACCATCTAATGCTAGAAATCGGTTATAAATCTGCAAAAATTCATTTTTATTCAAGAAAATCAAATTGAATCAATGTCAAATTAAGAATTTTTTTTAATTTACATCATTGATTACATGTTGATAATCAAATACCTAATGAATGACGTACCTCACCTTAAAGTTCCAAATACCTTAACAGAAAAAGTGGAGTTAGTAATATAATCATTATTATTGAAAGCAAAAAATAACTTACCCAAACCGCTTTGAAGCACCTCTCCTCTTCCATGACCTTTTCCACCTTCTTCAAGTAATTGTGCTCCATTTGTGATGCTTCCATCGGAGATGTGATCTCTGCAGCTGCGACTACTTTCACACCCTGGATGAACAGGAAAGTGCAATGCTTGGAGATGTCATCCGTCACAATTTGCTGCAACTGCAAGAAGAATAGGAAGGAATCATAAGTTATGGACCGAAGCATTAAAAAATTATTTGGTTACAATGAAATAAAATAATTTAGCTCGATTATTTTGATATTTTATATAAACACAAAGTGGGTGTAATTGAAGATGAGGTCTTTGGAGTCCAATTACTGGAAACCTATATGAAACCAAAATTAGTGGATATGCGTTTCAAGTCCCCCTGAATTCGATTGCAATATAAAAAAAAGTTCAAAAAGCACCCAACAAGGTGAAAACTGGTGCTGCAGGTACAATTATAATGAATACAAGTAATAAAAAGCTTAATTGATACTCAGTTACAAATAAGGTTTGATATATTGCCCTAAAAGCTTTTCCTAAAACTGGATTCTATGAACACCATTTCAACTGCAGAATGTAATAAATCTCAACCGATTTGTCTCACATGAAAAGTGCAATACCAATAACATTCTTAACCACTTTATATATCTGTTATCAGACCAAATGCTAAATGTGAAGAAAGAAATATTTAAACACAAAAAATACATTATTTTATATTGCATACTGCCTTTGTACATTGATAAAAAAAATACATTAAAAAGTACTTCAAACTCTATTTTTTCAAAATTGTAAGTGACTTTCCACACTGGTATATTCATACTAATAATATACTTTTGGTTTTTAAATTAAAAAAAATAGTTAAAAAGAATTAAGTTTTGCAAGTATTAAGTAAGAATTAATAGAATGTTGGGGTACATCAGGAAAAGTGTTTCATCAAAATCTAAGGATATTATCTTGCCATTGTACAGAGGTTTAGTAAGGCCACATCTTGAGTATGCTGTACAGTTCTGGTCACCATATCTTAAAAAAGACATTGCATTGTTAGAGAAAATTCAGCACAGGGCTACTAAAATGGTTCAAGGGTTCTCAGGCATGAATTATGAAGATAGATTAAGAAATTTGAATATGTATACTCTGGAAGAAAGAAGGGTTAGGGGAGATTTGATTCAACTATTCAAATTTATCAAACAAGGAGATGTGGAGGGTTTAGATTTTAATATGAGTGATAGAACGAGAGGTCATGGGTTTAAGTTAAACAAATCCCATTTTAATCGGGAAGGGAGAAAACACTATTTCTATAATAGGGTAATAGACAAATGGAACAACTTGCCAGTGAATATTGTTAATTGTAAAGGAGTAACGGATTTTAAGAAGAAGTTAGATATGCATTGGGGGATAGTTAAGAGGTACTAGATGGACCAACCTTGTTGGGCCTTGAGCCTGTTGTTGGTCGTCAATATTTGTATTTGTATTTGTATTTGTATTAATAGACTTTACAAACTGGGTTCATCATCTGTATAAAGCGAATGCTATATTTAAAAATTATAAAAATATTGCAATGAGTTTCTTGTTTGTTTAAACTTTTGTCACTTTATTGATATGTTAACCTATTTTACTATTGATACTTCTTTAAAAATATTGAATGAACTCCTAAAGCATTTTCATTAACATCTACAACCTCATTCCAATAGTCTTTAAAGTATTTTAATCATTATAAGCAGTTTTAAATACAGAATCATAACATTTCATTGAAACTGAAGATAACACCTGCTGTTTTCTTCAAAAAGTTAGCACTGATTTGGCTATGAGGACTTGTAGTCTCAAAAATCCCACACAAACACCATCATGTAAAATTAATTAAAAACACAATCAGTCAAATCATATATGGGGAAACTTGGACAATCACCTTGGATCACACTTAAGCAATCACCTTTATTTAAGCATTTCATTTAAGTTTTTACATAACATGCTTCCAGAAAAGACATCTAATTGGACTCTGTTGTAAAAACATATATATATATATATATATATATATAATTCTCTTATGCTTAATTATATATTCATTCAAAAACACTGCTTTTCTCTATACAGAATGGCAACATCAGTCAAAGCAGTTTGTATTTTGCCATATGTAAGCCATTTTGATGATTAATCTCTTCAATTCATTGAAGAATAATTATTTACATGATGTCAACTGAAATGAGGAAGAATATAAGCCTTATTATATTAAAAATTATGAATTTATATATTATTATGAATTACAAAATTATGAATATATATATTCAAATTTTAATTATTCAGAATTAAAAAAAGAAGTTTTGTAGAACATATCTAAACTGCAAATGAACGGGAAATTGAGGTGGCACCATCTATTGACAGTTATAAAAACCAGATTCCTATGAACTCCATCTGTATTATTCAGTCCATCTGTATCATCATTAGTCAGTAAATTAATCATTTCTGGTAGGAAAGGTTATAGGAAACTTAATTTCCATTACATCCAAAACAAAAATACCAATAACATTAGAAATTGAGCTAAAATGCAAGAAAGGCATAAAAATAACAATAGGCCTGTCAGTGATACCATTTTTTTTTATTTGTAGTTTAAAAAAGAGTTTTACTTTAAATAATTTTATACCAACTTACATATGAAAAAATGTATTGATGCCAAAATGAATTATAATTTAAATTTTCAGTTTCAACTTTTAAAGTTTTCAGTAATTTAATTAAAGAAGTATTGGTACTAGGACACATTACTGTATCCTATCTCATAGCGAGCAAAGCGAGATTTGGTTTGTGAAACAAACCTAAGAAAATTGTGTGGTAATTCTCCGGGGGTTGGCGGAGCATCAGCAGAACAGGGGGGCGGAGCCTCCCAGCTCATTTTTATTGTATTGCATATAGAATGCTAGAAACTTAAAAAAAAACTTACTTGTCTCACAATACTAAGAACAAGCTTGTCCATTGTAAAACTGACAAATGCATGTATTCCAAAAAGATTCCTTGATTCTTCTTCAAACTGGGAATAGTCAATAGTTCCACTAAGCAAGAGGCTGAGTTTGTCGATCAATTCTCTGTATGTTGGTTTGGTTCTTCCTTTTAAGAAGAAGAAAAAAAAGTTAATTTTTATATTGACTAATTAAACATTTTAAGCAGTAAACTTAAATTAGTAAATGACAAATTAACTTTTTATTTCAAATTTTTTTCCCAAGTTCAGAAGAAAAAATTTTGGTATTGCTGTAAATTAAAACATATACTACCGTTAATTTAAAATATATGCATAAAACCTAAGCAATTTCTTTCTAACTAAAGATATTGTCTTCTACTCGACCAATTTCAGAGTTAACTAAATAAAAAATCTCAATTAATTTTTTTTTAAAGTTACAATTTACACAGCTAAATCTAAAAAGTTACAATTTAATATTATGTAAATATGTAATATTTACTTTTAAAATTCTTTAACTACCATTACCAAGCTTCTGCTATCTGTAACAATAATCAATCTACCTATCTGATTTACTTACACCATTGAATTTTTTTGTTCGATTTGAATGAGTACAATGAATGGTACTGGTACAATGAATTACAAAATTAATATATGATTAGCCTTTGGTTGCGATTAGGCTGTTTGATCTAACAAACTTTAGATTATTATAAATTTTAACTCAGCCATTGAAGAAAATTTTGTATATTTTCTAATAAAACAAAGCATGCATAGCTAGGACAGCAAACCCAGTTTCATTGGGCCATATAGCTATTTTTTTTAAACTAGTATTTATAAACTAACAAAAAAAATCCTTTTTTCTGCAGAATTAATTACCAATATAATGGATTTTTACTAATGACAGTACAGAATTTCTCTTTTTAAGGCATCATTAAGCATTTTTTAAATTAAACTTTAACTATGATTGATTTATAATAAACTGTAACTTTAAAAAAAAAGTTGAAATTTATTTTTTCAAAATTTTATTGCTAAAACAACTTGTTATATACCGATACCATAAACTTTGTTCAATTTTTCTACACCTGTCAAAAGAATGAAAAAAATATTAGGAACATCACTGATTATAAATATTACAAAAATAACCCCTACTCTCCAAAATAACATACCATGACCAACATAAGAACCATACAGATTTAATGTCCACAAGCCCCATCAACACAATGATGTTCCTAATACTTTTTCATCCGTTTTTTTTTTTTTTAATGTTTGGCAGAAGACAAAGATCGAACTTGTAACCTTGAGATTACGAGGTCCATGATCTTTCCACCAGGCCATGACCAGCTGCTGGTTCTGAATATTAAAATTGAATACAATTAATTACAAAATTAATAATCAAATTACCTAGGATTTGCGCATTTAGCGAATGTGGTTCTGTTTTGAGAACTTCACCTTGTTTGGAACTCTCAAGTAACAGCCTGGAAAGACGCTCGCACAAAATATGGAATTGCCGGAAGAAGATGTACCAGGGTTTATTCGCAAAAAACAACGTGTAGGGCAGATTCTGTAAATTAAAATAAGATATAAGTTTAATGGGATCCCCAGAAGCATTCATACAAAAATTAAAAAACTGTTTCATAGCTTTGACACTTGGTTCGCTCATTTAACAAACATGTTGAGTACAATTGTATAACATTTATAAAACCACCATTTCTAAAGACAACATTTATTCCATTGCTATACAAACACACACAACTATATAACTATATATATATAACATACCGAATCACAGACTAAACTCTTCAGCTTTACTTCTCACATATCTAAACCATCTTTTTCACACCCCTCTCTTACTTTCGTTAATTTAAAAGAACCTTTCCTTAAAATTTCTAATGCTATAGTAGCAAGAAGTGCTGGATCACAAATGTAAATAAAATATGTAGATTCCTCTAAAAATATTTCCACAATATTTTTGAGCCATTATTAGGTCATTTTTATTTCCCCAGACCCTTCCAAGTTTACCCTATTTATGCAGTAGATGCAATGCAACACTTCAATAATAAAAAGCAATATTTGGGAATATTTCCTTTTCCTATATAATGTTATTTGAAGATTAAAATTCTCAATGGGCAGCTAACAACACCACACATGACATCAATGGCAGTGACATAAGTATTTTTCAATATCAAATTTTTTGTTAATCATTTAAAATAAAACATAGATATAAATTTCATTTGAAAAGTTTCTGCAAGTGTGTAAACTAATTTAAATGAAATATACAGATTTAATTAATTATAAAACAAATATTTTGTTTAATATCTAAATTATATTCAGTACATACAATTTATTTGGTTACTGAATTCAATTTACAGTATATACTCGTGTATAAGACAAGAAATTTAAGTCAAAATTTTCATAAAAAAGTAGGCAGGGTCGGCTTAAATGCGGATTAGTGAAATTTATAATATAATTTGCCTAAAATAGGAAAAGGAGAGAAGTTGAAACTAAGCGAATTCTTCTAAAACGCGCCGACAGATTTGTGAGATCGAGAACGTGCGTCACGTGCCGACTGAAGGTTGTTCTGCACATTGCAAAGTAATCGTAACGCAAAATTGCACTACCCACATAAATAATCAGTATAACTAAATAAAAAGTATATATTTTGATAAATATTTAATTGGTTTGTAGAATTTATGAAGCTAGTATACGTTGCTTTAATAGAATTTCGGATGCAAGACTAAGAAGTTGACATCGTGCGCAGCAAATGACACCACTTTAAAGTCAATATGTCTTTCTTGCTCAATTAAACAATTGCAATAATTAAACAATTTTTTTTCCCCAATACAGATTTTATTCTTTGATAATATTACGTATAGATATTAATAGTTGTTTTATTAGTATTTTGGATGGAATTGGTTTTAAAGCGGTAAAATCGGGACGTTGCTAATCGGCGAATTCAAGTTCTACTTTCTATTTTTATTTATTTCGTAATTAAAAACTAAATATTTTAATAAGAAGTATATATTCATCCATAAAATAGTAGTATTTTCTTCCGAGATGGATAAAAAAAAATACTCATCCGTATTTAATAGCGACAGTAGTCAATGATGTTGACAGAAAATAGCTGATGTTTTCTAAGTTTTTAAATCATTAAAAAACGATGTTAAGAATTAGAAATTGCACATTTTGGTATTTAAGTATGTGGTTTAAAATATTTTATTCTGATAATAAAAAAGGGAAATTTAATTTAAGAAGTCCGATGGACGTTTGAAAAACACCAGAACATTGCGAGTGGTATATACTTTTAAGCCGGATGAATCGTGGCGAACTTCGAGGAAGTCAGTTAAAATTTTGTTAAGTAAGTTCAAATTTCACTCTTTTTTCGAGGAAGTGCTGATTTTAATCGGAATTTTTCATGTACAAAAATACAACTTGGCTTATACGCGAGTTTCAGATTTCAGAAAAAAACGTCCTAAAATTAGGGGGTCGGCTTATACGCGAGTATATACAGTAATGTTAAAAGGCATTAGGTCTAGCATGCTATACAGTAGACTATGACCACATACAAAGCTTGGGAACCACTACCATATAATTAACAATAATTCTGGTTCAAAGTTGCTCTTAGAAGTGACAATTTTACATGAATATGTATTTCCTAAATACTACAATTCAACTAAATAAGACTTACAGTCACGGGAAGTGGATCAACTCTATCAAATACATCAATTTCCTCAACGAAAGACTTGTCTGCTTCATCTGAGTTGTCAGTCTCATTTGAATTGGACTCATCTAGATCGCTGGAGCATTCGTCTCGATTGCTTCCAGTTGGAGTTGTTTGGCCACTTCTCTCTTCCTCATCCTGCTTAATATCCATGGGTTCTTCTGGATCTGAAAGACATGTTCATTACATTTGTGATTAAATTAAATACAGTCAAACCTGTTTTTGTGCGGTGGATAGGGACCGCATAAAAAAAATTGCACAAAACTTCACGAGTAGCTATAAAAAGTAGTTTTTGCAACACAGTTAAAAAAAAAAAAAAAAATATGCGGTAGATAGGGACTGCATAAAATAAGTATCACGTAGAAAATAACTCAAAACCTTACGAAATAACTAGGAACGAAATCAAGACACGAGGCTTGGCAGCTACTTGGAATCTCGCCAAACACTTTTAAATCAAGACACTTTTAAAAATATATCTCAAATCAAGAAACCTTACCTTTTAAAGTATCCTAACATAAATAGCATCAAACTTAACAAAAATATATTTGCACACTAAAATAATTCCTCTATCAAAACTCAAATGGAATTACAAACGATTTGGAATGGACGATTTTGGAGTAGAATAATAAAACGATTTTTATAAAGTGAATCATGTTTTATTTTTTTAACTGTTAGAAAGTCAACTTTTTTCGATATTATTGCTTGAAGCAGGCAAACTTTGTTTTAAAAACATTTTGCCGTCAGAATTTCTGTTCAATGTGTAGTTAATAGTTTTTGCTTTTTTAAATTACAGTAAAAAGTTGCGAATATTTTTTACACTAATCTTTTGTTGAAAATAATCTGAAACGCAAACGATAATTTAAAATTAAAAAAATATTTCGCTTATAAAAATTTTGATGAATCATATCGGAACAATATTCTCAAATATTCGTCAATTATGTTCCAATTTAATTGAAATTTTCATATACCGCACAAAAAATATCGCATAAAAAAAGTCGCACAAAAAAAATATTGCACAAAAAAAGACCGCACAAAAACAGGTTTGAGTGTATATGTAAAATATATTTTACTAAACTATATTTAAAAAAATATATATTAGGCCATTAACTTTTACTTCCAATAAAGATAACACTTTAAAAAATAAAATCAAAATAAACTAAAAACTGTTTAGTGCGACTATTTAATGTATAACATTATATTAAAAATATAAAAAAATACTAAAATTAAAAATGATTACAGACGCTTTTAGATTTGAGTGAAAATTGTATTAAAACAATTTGTTTATGTGAAATGCATCCTCAAGTGAGATACTAAACAATGGATAGAATATTTAAATTTATAACAAAAAAAATTATAATATTCTTCAGTAGAACCCAAAACAACTGAAAATTTAGTTAACAGTTCTAATGGTAATAATTTTTTTTTTATTATTATTTTAATGTGTGCAGAACACTTGTTTGTTTGTTGTTACAGTTAAATTGAACTCGTTTGTTTACAGTTAAATTAAAATTATTTTCAAGACACAAGTAAATATTTTTTTATTTAATTCTTATATCAGAAATTTACATTTTGCTAAATAAAAAAACTATACCAAACGAATCTGCTAATCACCATGTAAATTGTGCTAAAAATATCTTACAACACTCGAAAAATCATGTGAATTCCTTTAATATCTTATTTAGAATTACTAATATAAATAAATTTTACTCTCCTTATTGCATAGTGGTGAAAAAAAATTCAACAACCAACACACATACACAAAAGAAAAAAATTATTACGTCACACAATTAAATATACCTAAATTAAATATACCTCCAGATTCGTCCTCAACTTCCAAGTCTTCCTCTTTAAGTGTACAACGAGGAGTTCCGAAAAAGTCAGGAATTAAGCTTCTAATCACCAGTTCAATTTTACGCCGATCCTCACGATAAACACCTAAAGTAGCCAGGTATACTTTTAAAATAGGACAAAGATAACATTTAGTACAAATTATGCACTACTTGATAGAGACCATGCACTGAAAATTAGAAATTCATTTGGCAGTGAAAGTAGTAAGGTATCAGGAATAAAATAGTAATTATTTATTATAGTGGTTACCAACCTTAATAAGGGACATGAACAACAGAATTGAAATTTGCAAATCGAGGACTAGTACTGCATACTAACATTTCAGGTGCTAATCAATAAATGTGTTAACTTTAAATAATAAAACTATATTTAACTTAATTATTTTAATTACTTAATTAATTTTTTTTAATAAATTAAATGTAAAAGCTTTACTTTATCTATATCATCTTTAAGTTTGCATAGATATTTCACCCACTTAAACAATGTAGGCACTTTAGTAAAAAAAAAATCCTGTTAATTAACATGTTCAGTGCAGGTGGTCCAAATCCATATTTATCCATACAGGGTCAATTAACCGTGTGCAGTAACAATCCGCAAGTGTGTCACGGGATCAATCAACCCTGTTCTTTTTCAACCTTCAGTGAAAGTTGAACCTTCAGTGCATGCGGTCCAAATCCATATTTATCCATACAGGGTCAATTAACCGTGTGCAGTAACAATCCGCAAGTGTGTCACGGGATCAATCAACCCTGTTCTTTTTTTTTCTTAGTTAAAATGCATCCAGCACCTTAAAAATTTATAATTTGGGAAAAATCATGTTTTCTTATTCCATAGTTGTACACCAATATTCTACAACGGCAGGCCATGAATCGATTCACCTAAAGGTTCATTAACTTAACAAGTTTAGTGTGATATGGGGTCATCTGACCATTTGCTTTTTTTTATTGAATTTTGAGAGAGATTAGTGGACTGTATAACACATAACCAGTGTTTCCAAGTTTATGTAAAGGTTTACCACAGCCGTAGTTGTTTGGTTTTATACGACCACGCTATTGTAGATTCCATTTAGGATACAGAAGGTTAAGTTTAAAGTTAATAAATAATTTGATGAATGCCATAGTATTTAGAAAACAAATGCTTTTTAATTATGCAAGTTTAACAGTTAAGGATTTACATTGAAAGGTTATGAGCAGCACGCTGAAAGAGCGTGTAGTTACATTGGATGGAATGTCTGGGAATTGCTTGGTAGAGAAAGAAAGGTAAACGAACGGCATGTCGGATGCAGGTTCAAAGTTAAAATCGCTATAGAAATTTTTGAAAGTTTACCTCCTACATGCTCAGAACTGGGGCATAATTAGATAAGGGGTCAATTGACGCTGTATCACATCATGTTAAATAACTGTATCGCCAATGAACATCTAATAGATTAGTTGGGAACCACTGCCTTAATTTAATGTGAAGGCTAACAGTAAAACAAAATTGGCCTCCATAAAAAAAAAATTTAAACCTTTTGCTCCTGGTGGTCTCACACTAAAATGCCATATTAACAAATTTGTAGGATGATATTCAGTGGTTTCCATATGTGTGAATAGGAAGCATGGAGTGCAACTGTTGGCATATAGCAAAATTTTTGTGTTAATTTGTAAATAACAGTGACAAATTCGAAAGCCTCTCACAGAGAATTGTGCAAAAAAAAAACTTTGTTTTTCAGCTATTGTGAATTTTGTTAAAAACTGCAATTATTACTATTTTTTTAATAACGAAACTAAACACTTTTAACCTTAATTAAGCCTGATGGTTCAAAATGGAAATTGGATGCTTTAAAGATTGCTCTATTGATCCTTTATGACGCTCTATTGAATTGATGCTTTTAATTTTCTAAATGGACAATCCAAAAAAGTTGCAAAAAATTAGTTGTCATATTTAGATGACTGGAAAACACAACTTAAAAGGAAAAAATGATTTTTACTATGACAAAAAGGCTATGGCTGAAAGGGTTACACTCTGATAAGCTATAGGATTAATTCTGAAAATAGACTGTGCAATTGGAAATTGCATACTAGAATAAAATTAAGTTTAAAAACATTTGAGGGGCTGACATGGGGAAGACAGTAAGTCACAAAAAGTAAATTTTACAGAAGCAAAAAACGGGTTTTACAAGTATCATGGACTACATGCAAGTGCCATCTTCCGTCGCTCGTAGAAACTAAACCATTTTGCCGATTGTCTTACTGTTTATTCCATGCCATTGGCTTGAGCGTTTACTGTTTTTTCTGTGAAAAAAAACGAAAAACTCGAAATTTGTGACTTACTGTCTTCCCCATGTCAGCCCCTCAATTGAATAACATGAAGAAAATGTTATAATTCTTTTTAAAATTATAAATAAAAATGTCTGCATTACCTGGAAGTTTCTTTAAGTACTGAAGCATTAAGTCAATTGCATCCTGAAAAACTTCCATTTCTTTGAACTCCAAAACGAAGTGAGCAGAATTAAACCCTTGGCTTTCCTTTTTCTGAAAAAAGACGTACTGAAATCTTTCTCTATTGTAAATGAAAACAACGGACACTGTTAGCAAGTAGGGGACAGAGCCCAACAGAACAATAAAAAAGTTGCAAGTTAATATAAGAATATGCATTGATGAAAAATATTAAATTCAAGTTAATTTTAATTTCCTTCTACAGCTGAAGAGCCACAATATTTCCAAAATGCTAAATGATTAAGAAGACTTATCAAAGGCTATTACATCACATTCATATAAAGATAAGATAATATTCCCATTTAATGCTCATTTCATTCAATAAGAAAACTAGTTGGTTTGATTTCGTTAATTAACGTCGCACTAGAGCTGCACAGTGGGCTATTGGCGACGGTTTGGGGCCTATCTCGAAGGAAAGACCCGGGAACGATGTCTCGTATTTTTTAACCATGGTCAGATGACGAGAACAACACCTGAGCTGGCACCCAACGCCTTCAATAGACGTCGATCAGATTTATCGTGCACCAATCCCGTATACACACCGTTGCTTTTTGTGGATGTTCTGGACGACAATCTAGTATTTTGGTAGCGAAGTTGGCAACTCTCCGATCACAATATCACTACTTTTTACTATTCTTTAGTCTAGTCCGCGCAAAGGCTCGAACCGGGGACCCCTTGGATTCCCAGCTGACGCCCCAATCCACTCGGCCACGGAGGCCTCATATGAAAACTAGATTTGTAGTTGTAAAACTAAACAGCCACCAAGACAGGCAACCTTACCTCAGCATAGACCATCTCCATTTCGTTCAAGAGACTCTTTGGACGGAAGCTTTTGCTGTCATTCTGCTTAAAGTTGATTCCTTGGTGATCGAGAGATTTCAAGTAGTACTGATCTATTTGAGTTCTCCATATGTCGTTATACCGTTTCTGTCTCTCTTTCCACTCTTCATCTTTTGCTTTCAACCTAAGGAACACAATCATACAAAATGCAACTAAAACACACAGAAAAAGGGCTAAACCAAACAATTAGGCGCACTAGAAAGAATATTTCTTACAAGAAATATTCACACACTGGTATTGGTAAATGTATAGGGAGTCTGAGAATTGTTGGATACATTACAAAATTACATTTAAAAAAATCAGTCAATGAGCTTCTAAAATGTTATTTTACATAATTGTTATAACCAGAATTTAATAGTTGGTGCTAAATAGGATCTAAAAGGAGGACTATATGAGAAATTCATACTAATGTTACTGTTATCAATAAAACAGACGGGGATATGTGAGTATTATGCCTTGTGAACAACCACGTTTTTTTAACCCTCCAATAGGCTGCACTCTGAATATTCTCATCGGATTTTTCGGGAATACACATAATTTTAAAATTAATATAAATACTTTAGTTTTCAGTACACTCAAACCTGTTTTTGTGTGGTAGATAGGGACCGCATAAAAAAAATCACACAAAACTTCACAAGTAGCTATAAAATATAGTTTTCGCAACACAATTAAAACTTTTTTAAGCGGTGGATAGGGACCGCATAAAGAAAGTCTCACATAGAAAATAACTCAAAACCTTACGAAATAACTAGTAATTGCTTTTTTAAACGAAATCAAGACACGAGGCTTGACAGCTACTTGGAATCTGGCCAAACCTTTTGGAATCTGATTTAGAAAATACACATGCGAACATTTTTTAATATTTTATTAACATATGTACTTATTTTACACATACAACACTTTTCAAAACGTATAACCATTATACTTCGTAGTCTGACAATACGCGAACTTGGTTCAAAATCGCTTTCGTCACTTGAAGATACTACCTCGCGCTCATTTAGAGTTGACTTTTTTTCAGTTACCATGTAGTCAGTGATCAGTTTTTTGCGACGACTGTTATTTCATTAGACGCTTGTATATGTCTCGGTAGCCAGATAATCAATTATGTTCCAATTTGATTGAAATTTTCATATACTGCAAAAAAAAGACCGCACAAAAACAGGTTCGAGTGTATTTTAAAATATGTGTGCTTTGGATATAAATTAAAAGCTATCTCTTCCAATAATCAATATTTTTTTTTAATTAAATAAAAAAAATTATATGTAATTTAAATTCTTCTGCAGTGAGAATTTTTTTTACAATATTGTAGTTTACTGGCCACTCAGAGGTTAAATTATTTCATCCCCTGTTAAATTGAATTTCTTGACAAGGAATTATAACCATATACTAAACGGTACCATCTTTTAACTTTAGTGATTGACTTAAATTCTGCAATTATGACACACACATTCCTCTCTGCTGTATTACTAACACTGAAATTAATATGCATTGCGAATTTCTGAGAAAGTCCTCACGGGACACTATTTAGCACCACCAATTGCATTCTTAGAATAACAATTACGCAAAACAAAAATTTAAAAAAATTATTAGTAATATGACTTAGAAAATCAGTCACTGACAATAGTCATTTTTTTGCATTAACTTGCAATGTGTCCAATGATTCACGGACATCCGGTACTTTGGTACATACTAGTTAGATGTGTAACTTGCAATGCAGACCAATATCTTAAGAAAGTAAAATTATTAACTTATGATGAAGTAAGAAAAAAAAGCTCAAATTAGTAGTTTAGCCATGACTATATTTTATATATAAATACGAGTGCTATACAATATAGTATGAAATCATTTTTATAGAACTATTAATTAGTATGTTTAGAATTATGTGGGTAGTAAGTTAAAACTGTCGATTTCTTCATTAAAAATATTATTGACAATATGCTATATTTAAAAAAATTATTTTTGAATAATTATAATTACCAACTAAATTTAAAAACTAGTTTCTAACTAAATGTCTGATTTTATCTTACAAACAAGTGATGGAATTTATACAAAATTTGACAAATTTAACAAAATAGTGTATCATATATTTTTAGACTGAATTAATTAAATGGTGTTAAATTATTTTGTGACGACACAAGAAAATGTGAACATTGCATATGCAACACTGTATAAGAGTTACATGCTCTAGCTACTATACAATGTGAATAATAAACAGGAAATGTTTTATTTAAAAATTAAATTATTTCGTCAGCAATGACTGCAGTAAATTAATAGTAAGATTTAAAGGCTACATCACCTCGCGAAATATTTTTTTAAGGAATAAGTGTTTATTCAATATAATGCAAATAAAATTTAAGAGCAAAATACCTTTTCAGAATGATAGGCACTGCTACCCAAGGATTTCTTTTCAGGCCTTCAACCAGTTCCCCTGTCTTGTCACCATACAACCTTTAAAAGAAACACAATTTATACATAAAGGTTTCAAAATATAAACACGATGAAAAGTGGGTTAATTTGGAATTTTCCTGAATAATACTGAATTCAAAATTAAATACATAAATAAATTTTGTAAAGAGGTATTACATTTTAATAAAAAATATATATGAATATCTCCCAACATATAAATGCCCACTATACCATTTCTCCATAACGAATTCGAAAATCTATTATCTGTGTGATGTCTAAGCATATATGTCATTTAGTTGAATGAAAATAAGACCTTTCTTAAGACATTTCAGATTATTTTCCTTATAAAATTATAAATACAGAGATATTTTAATCACACACAAAACAAGATTCATTTTCAATCTAAATTCTCTATTTTTTTTTAATATATTTTGAAAAACTAACAGTATAACATTTTTAGAGGAATTTATACAACCTTTTAGAAGGTAAAGTTTCATTCAAAAAGTTCTCAATCTGCATATTTTGCAATTAACTTACAAGTTAACAGTAAATGTTTAAACAGGAAGTTTCCAAAATATAGAACAATGAAAAGTATGCTATTCTAAGTTTTCTACTTTTACTGCTTCTAAATAATATGAAAAATAATTTAGCATACCGAGAAAGTCGCATTTGCTATGTCAAAAAGTCCTATTTTTATGTATGTGTTCTCAAAAGTTAGTGACAAAGAAATAATAACAAGGAATGTTTTATTTATAAAATATTTTTACATAAGCTGGAGTTTATTTCATTTTATTATTTACAAATAAGCAAGCAACAATGAGACAACTATCCACAAATATTTAAAATTTATAGTGGTAGCATTAATACACAGAAAAAGTAATTATAATTTTTATTATCAGCTGTTTTTAATCAATGTTTTATGGAAGTAACTTGAGAATATACCCAAAACAAAAAGTTAGCAGTGAGTAGTGAGGTTACATGGTTCATACAGATTTTCAAAAGTAAAAATTAAGTAGTTCTTAAGGACTTTTTAAGGACTTGTCGATAATTTTTAATGACCTCTTATATTCTTTGGTGCAGTTGGGGAGAATCCCACATATTTGGAATCCCACATTTCCCATCCCTGTAAATGTTAAAGATGCTACATTCTTGTGAATTTCCCGGATTTTTCTAGAATGAGAATCGATTCTTCACAAAATAACAAACGAAATGAGATTTTCTAACGATGAACTGCCGTGAATCATAATGAAATACCATTGACTAAAATATCGGATAAAAGTGAACAAAAGTTCACTTTTTTTTCCGACACTAAATCTGTCCATTCACACCCCCATGGGAATTAGGAAGGATATTAATGGGAATTAGGAATGGATGGAATTAGGATAAAAATTAAGGACCACGAGTTGCAAATTAAGGACTTTAAGGGCCTTTAATTAAGGACCTATCCAAATTAAGTAGTTCTTAAGGACTTTTTGCAAATTAAGTACTTTAAGGGCCTTTAATTAAGGACCTATCCAAATAAGTAGTTCTTAAGGACTTTTAAGGACCATGCGAACCATGGGTTAATGTCAAATGTTTAAAACTACCTGTGAAGTGCCCTTTGATGAATGACAGTGGATCCCCCAGTGCCCAAACTGTCATCCAAGTGTAACATCTGCCTCTCTTCAAAACCCATCTTGTTCATTTTCTTTTGAATATCTGTAAGAACTGCCATGGTGCCTGAATTGGCTGTAATTGCCATATCAAGCTGAAAATAAAATTAAACCATTTAATAAGTAAAAATTAAATCTTGTTAATTTTACTTTTAATTGAGCATATATATATTTCAACTAAAATATTATAATACATCATAAATAGAGAGAAAGTTAAGTAAAAAAAAACTGAAAGTTAGTAAGGCAGATAAAGTTTTTAATAAAACATTTGGAATTTCATAATTAACATAAAGTTAAATAATCCTCATCATGACAATATAAAAATTAATAATTTCTGATTTTCGAATACTAAGATAACAGTTTTATTTCAACCAAATAGTTAATATGACGTTAATTGGATTTCTTTTATAGTACTTTTAACACTTGTATAAGTAATGAATAATAATGTAGTTATGTCATGCAAATCCATAGTTGGTTAAAACAAAACAAATTAATTCTATTTTATAGATTTCAAGCAGTCAAATATATTCACATTGTGTATGTGTATTATTAATACTAGTTGAAATATTACTGTTAGTATAAACAATAGCACCAATTTCCATTACAACATCATTTCAAAGAGGTTATGACAATTAAATAGAAAACATTCGCACACAGTAGACTGTTGGTTGGCTACATTATTGGCACACTGAAACTTCACAATACGCAGTTTGAAATCGGTCACAGCGGAAAAACTTGGGACCAATGCCTTGTAATTTTGAACAATGGCTAAGTGACTAGGACAACATGCGCAACAACAACTAACTCATCACTCCCCAAACTTCCACACCATGGCTAACACAAGATTATTTGACCACAAAAAATTTATGTGCACTGCTCCCTCTACACAGTGATGTTTAGTTAGATAACAAGGATTAAACTTGAATCCTTTGATTGCGACATTCTTCATACCCAATCACTTCAGTGTGTGTTAGGATTTAGAACTGTAGCAATTTCTTTAAGTTAATTAATAACAATCAAAGGTGTATCTGATACATTTGAATTTATACCAGCCACCATGTGCATATGGGTACATAACACATTGAAAAACTTAAAATAATTATGATTTCACATTTTTCTACTTTCAAACTAATGCTGCTTTCTTTAAAACTTAAGATTGATTTACCTCAAAAGAAGAATTTAGATGGATATTATTTTGCCTTGTTGAATAATTGTTCATTTTAAAATAGGTAGTTTAGAAAGAAAGTCATTTATCTAACTTTTGAATAATTCATTTAGATCTTGGAGTTATATGTCCACTAGATGCAATTGCATAGCAACTTTTAACAGCTTAAATAAAATGCATTGTATTGTATAAAGATGTACACACTTTAAATTTTTTAGTTGCAAAAATTAAAGGCAACTGCATTTACTTTTAAATTTAAAAAATATTTTTTAATTTAAAATTTCAGATAAATTTATTGAAATTCTAGAACAAAAAAAAATTTTAATAAATATACATAATATTTTTTTTTATTAAAAATGTTAATAAAAAATTATATATAGATTTTCGATTTGTAATAATTATTATGATTTATTTTATTATTTTCAATTTGCAAATATTTTTTTTTTGTCATTTGTAATATAAAGACAATATAAATTACTTCAAAACGTTCATCTTCACATCGGTATATAATCTCTTCATATTGGGTCTTGCATGATGTTACAAAAGTAGAATCCTCAGACCATGACGGAAATGAGACCCATGTGTCGTTAAGAACCTGCAATAGAATTTTTTTAAACATCAAAGGCTTTATCATATTAAAATAAATAGCAAAAAACACCGATGTTGCCTGGGAATTAGAGACTAATATGTGTAATCTTATGAAGTGTTTAATATGTCAAACAAAACAGTTGATTTTTATAATTACATGATGAAACATAACTCACCCAGTTAAATTGTATCATCAAATAGTGTAATTCGGTTTTACACCATGTTAAATATCATTATATCAACTTGAAACTAATACTTTCCACAAATTAATAATAAGTTTAATTTCATACTGAAGAATTGGACATCTGCAAGTTTCATACCCCTTGTTACAAACTGCATTACGAATTGACACAATATTTTATTTTACATTCACACATTAATGCAATTTTTAAACTAAAAATGTTTATAATTCTTGAGAGGTGTTCAAAGGAAAATATATATCATTAGCTCAATTCATTCAACTATTTATAGGTTTGGTTTGGTCTTTTGCTTTTTAATGGCACAAGGGCCAGTTTAGGCCATACTGCGCTAAACACAAGACTCATGTTCTAAATTCCCTATTAAAAATTAAAATCGTTGTAAAGGATAAAAATATATTTTAAATGCAACTGTAAAGGTTGATATATTTTAAAAATCTAAAAAGATCTGGATGAATATGATTTGGTAAAAGCGATAAAAGGTTAAAATCTGATGAAAAGAACATACGCTGAAAATATTTCAATGCAGTACATTCTGTAAGAATGTGTTTTACTGATAACATCGATGTACAATATGGACACGGTTTATTAGATACAAGGTATACATGGGTAAAACGTGTATGACCTAAGCGCAACCGAGTAGCAACGACTTCTTGTCTGCGACTACACAAAGGATAATCTTTAAAGCCATTAACCGAAGATTGAAAAGAATGCAGCTTATTTGAAGCTTCAAGATTCCATTGTGTCTGCCATGCCAATAGAATGGCGCGCCAAGTGGCAACTTTAATGTCTGTGAAAGCGAGACTCAACTATTTATAGAAAGATTTTGTAAAACATCCTTAATATACAATAATTAAATTTTATATATATATAAATATATATATATAATAAAAATGTATATATGTACATTCCAATATGCACTTACCTCTGTACAGAGTGAGGTTCGACCCGTGCACCTTGGTTGAAAAAAACTCGCAGGCAAAGCACGATAATTTGCACCATTCCTTCCTCCACTACGATAGTCTGGGGAAAATAATTATTGAAATTATTTTATTAAATATTTATTGATACATTTCAACAATTTTTTTAGATGATTTTTAATGCCCTTAACCTATAAAAGATACTAATTATTTTAATCTCAAATTCAGTATTATTTTTCTCCGCAATAAAGTATATTTCAACACAATACAATTGAAATATAGAACTGGTTATCTTATTATATAAATACAAATACAAATATTGACGACCAACAACAGGCTCAAGGCCCAACAAGGTTGGTCCATCTAGTACCTCTTAACTATCCCCCAATGCATATCTAACTTCTTCTTAAAATCCGTTACTCCTTTACAATTAACAATATTCACTGGCAAGTCGTTCCATTTGTCTATTACCCTATTATAGAAATAGTGTTTTCTCCCTTCCCGATTAAAATGGGATTTGTTTAGCTTAAACCCATGACCTCTCGTTCTATCACTCATATTAAAATCTTATATATGTAAAGTTACATCAATAATTCATTATATTACCACATACAAATCACACAAGTGACGTAAATTAATTTTATATTATTTTAAAACTTATAAAGGGTGAAGAGGGACCATGGCTGGTTATTTTTTAAAACTTTGAAAACATTTCTAAAACATAACAAATGGAACAGATTGCCAGTGAATATTGTTAATTGTACAGAAATAAAGGATTTTAAGAAGTTAAATATTAATTGGTGAATAGTTAGGAGTGCTAACTGGATCAACCTAATTGGGCCTTGAGTCTGTTGTTGGTTGTCCATATTTGTATTTGTAAAAAAAAACATTGCGTTCACAATTCTTGAATCTTCTCTTTGGATGTTGTTCACCAAAAAGTATCTCAATTTCTGTTTTAAAAGTTTTATTTCTTATTTTTAAAAACCGCTTACATTTTAGCCCTCAATGGAAGTTTGGTCATGAAAATTTGACCTATTATATTTTTGTACTGCTACCTAAAATATCAAAACTCTGTATTCTTATCAAGTTTAATGTATAGTTTTCAACTATACACCTTATTTTGGCATTGAACTAATGGTTTAGCATGGCCAGCTTTGACCCAGTTTCACTTATCAAAATTCACTGTTTTTGTTTTACAAATAATAAAAATATATTTACTGAAATATAACAAACTTCAATAGTAAAACCACTAATTGAAATTAGGATGTGTTTACCAAACTATTTCAGAAACAAAAACAAAGTTCATTATATAATGTTACTTTAAAAAAAAATATAATAATCAGCTGATTCATCTCAGCATTGTAAACCAAAAACAAAAATACTATATTTCTGGAATAAAAATAACGAAATATTTTTGGTTAAAACAATTTATCAATAAAATATATTTTTAAAATGTATAACCTTTTAGATTACAAATGATTAAAATTAAAAATAATATAAAATTAAAATTGTGCATATAATACTGGACCAAATTTGAAGTCCATATTAAAAGATCTAGAATCCAATATAGTTTAAAGATGTGATACTTTCTTTAATTTTCGAAATTTGCTAATCGTTGTTGGTTTAAATCTAGATTATTAATTTGGCAATGAAAATAATTTTTGTCAAATATAATTTTGTAAGTAACTTTTCCCAAGTTCAATACTCTCTTGAAATGATAAAATGAAACATTAGAGTTTTCTTTTTATATTTACAGGTTATTAAAAAACTATCTGTCAATTTCTTTCCAAAATTCCCTTCAAAGGTTTTTTATTCCTTATTGATAGATTAACTAAAATGAAATCATAAATCTGAACACTCTAATGAAGAAAATCTTGCCTGATTTGGCTATAAGCAATTTAGGAGAAGTAAATAAAAGTTTGGGCTGGCATATAAAATTTAGAGCCCCTAAACCTTGTTAGAACACGTCTTAAAACAAGGCACTTATAATCGCTAAAAATATTTGTGAAACTTTATTTTACATTATGAAATTTGTAAACTATAACTGGTGCCTCAGCAGCTAATAAAATATTTATAGATAGTTATTTAAGAAGAATGAAAATCAACAAAACCTACCAATATCCATACCAACTTCAGGACATTCCCTTTGATTTTCAAGCTTGATTATTTTCATAGGAATTCTTTCAACATTGTTTCCAGACTCGTTATACCCCAACTTATCTTTGAACTGTCTGAGTAAATCTGGAAACTTGCTATTGTTAGGAAAGAAAAAAACCTTAAGACATATTACATTGGTTTTAAACAAAATAACATACAGTGGTAAAATGTATATGCACGCTAAAGTGTATTTGCAGGATTTTTTTAATGGAAATAATCAAAACATTTTACTATTAAACAACATACTATTTAAAATTGAATAAGCATTGTGGTAATTAAATGTATATTAAAAAAGTTTAATTACTAACAGTAAAATACTGCATATCAATAATAACTTAACTGATTTTGGAGAACAAATTTCTTAAGTAGAATCAATTGCAGCAATTTCAAAATTTAAAATTTGGGGTGCATTTATCGTTAAAAACATTATTTATAAGATTTTTTTAAATACATATTTTAAAAAATATTATTACATATTTAATAAAAACCAATCACTAGTAGAATGTTTAAATAATAGACGTTTGAGGGCAACAACAAAAAATCATTAGTATAGGGAAAAAAACAGAAAATTCTTATGTCTGTTGCAAGTATCAGCCGTCCATACATGCTTCCAGAATTTTCAGTTTCATATGCAAAATAAATTTTCCTTATGATAAAATCAATAAAAAGTTTACCCTAAAAATGATGTAGCAATCTTAATGAGCTCTGATCTTGTGATTACGTCTTCATTAAACAGCATTAGGCAGCGTAAAAAATTATCATAAACTTCTTTGTGTCCAACAGCACTTCTCACCTAAAGTTAATTTTTTTAAAAAAATCGGAGGTATTAGTCATTGCAAAATAAAATAAACTATCAAGCTAATTTTATTTACGAAAACAGGAAAACATAAAAAATAATTCAATAAAAAGGATCTTGAGCCAGTGTAAATGCTAGTGGAGCAAAACACCTCCTTACACAAAATATAACAACAGGGTGGCAACAAAATTCTGGAAAAAAAAGTTCCCTGATATTTCCCTGACTTCCATGATGGTATCACAAAATTTCCCTGACTTTAAAATTACATTAAGAAACATTGAAATATATGCTTTGTATAAAAACAAAGTATCCACGCTACAATTCAATAAATTTACTGCATTATAAATAAAAATTTATAAGCAATATTTATTGTCAGTTAAAATAATTATTTATGGATACACAAATTATACAATTGTGGCAGGCATAATAGTAATTAATCATGTTCTCTGTAAGCAGAGAATGCAAATTTGTCCAACTATTTACTTTGAAGATAATTTTAAATGTTTTATATGCTTATTATTTCCTATTCCAATCTCCAATAAATCACATTCATTAGCCCCTCACATGTTGCTCACAATTTCAAGGTTCAATGCACTTTGCTTTTGCTACTCCCTCAGCAGTGGTTCACGTTTTTACAAAAATAAAACTGAAAATATGAAAATGTGCATAACCATACTTTTTTTAAAAAAATCTTTTTCAGAACTAAAAGGAAATATTGACAACTAAATTACCCAGAATAGAGTGCATAATGGAGGATAATTGCCGTTTTAATGATCCAAATTTGAAAATTTCCCTGATTTTTTGTGAAATTTTGAAAATTTCCCTGACTTTTCCCTGATATTTCCAGAATAAAAAATTTCCATGACAATTCCCTGATTTCCCAGGTTATGTTACCACCCTGAACAAGGTTTATATGCAGAATTTGTAAGTTACCAGCAAAACATATACATTCTTAACTAAGGGTTTTTAAAAAGAAATATCATAGAAATAAATCAAGATTTTCATGGAAATCTTTTGAATTGAAACACTATATGAAATCATCCTCTATCATTAAAAAAATTATCAAACAAGACATGCATAAAAAAATAGTATGCCAATGAATGAGATCAGAAGTTGTAATTTATCAGTTATCAAAATCGGTCAATTAGTTTCCAAAACACAGAATCCCATTGCATTTTATTAGTACAGATGAATAAAATCTATGTTTCCGTCTCAAAGTGATAAATGATCAAAACATGAAAACTAGACTCACTGGAGGTTTTTTACATATATTCAAGCCTTAACTCTTTGGCCGATGAAAATTTTGCAGTTAAAGTTTTTTAAAAACATTTAATAATAGGTTGCAATAGTTAAAGGTAAAAATTTCGAAAATTTTTCCCATAAAGTGTTGTCTGCACATTTATTTTATTTTTCTGCTGATCAGAACAGTTGTTTTAGCCCAAAACATAAAACAAATTTAAATCCTTTTAAAGATTATTTTTTTTTGTTATTTTGTTTTTATATTATTGCTGCAATATTTATTCTTACAATATAAAAATTTCAGATTACAGGAAAAAATATGAAACTAAAAGAAACAGACCTAAATACAATCAATTTGTAAAGCTACTTACTTCGTCGAAAAAGCCATGTTCTTCAAAGGAACCATATTTGTAAACAGTGGCAATAGAAGGATCATTGACAAATGAGAATTTAGATACCTGCATTGATCAAATAAAAAACTTACTATAAGCAATATTTAGCTGCAATAAAAAAACTTAAAAAAATCTCTAGCATTCTTCAACACAAATAAAATATTTCCATTAATACTAGTAGTTCTGGGATCAGTAGACGTTGCGATAAAAAAAAAATCTTTAAAAAAACATATACATCGTTTTTAATTACTTCAGAGCTATGTGTTTGGTCACAACTGCGTAACAAACAAATTTACAAACAGACGAAGTGCTGAACGCTCGGTCAATTAATTACATCAATTCACAAATGTAACTATAACACAAGCACTGCATAAAATATTGCAATCACTTAAAGAACATATTTGAAATTATACTTAGTCATCTACTGTAAAACTTTTCAATTGCACATTTTATAAGTAAATGTATTTAATTAAAAAAAATCAAATGACCATATCTGAAAACACAAATAAACTTATTTTAAAATATTTTTTTTTAAATGTTTGGTAAACTGATCTACAATTGAGGGGCTGACATGGGGAAGCCAGTAAGTCACAAATATCGAGTTTTTCGTTTTTTTCACGGAAAAAACAGTAAAAGCTCAAGCCAATGGCATGGAATAAACAGTAAGTCAATCGGCAGAATGGTTTAGTTTCTATGAGCGACGGAAGATGGCACTTGCATGTAGTCCACGTAGTTGTAAAACCCGTTTTTTGCTTCCCCTGTAAAATTTACTTTTTGTGACTTATTACCTTCCCAATATCAGCCCCTCAATTAATGATCTAGTACATTGACTTCTCATATTAGGATATACTTTTTTTACAATTCTAGACAGACATTCACTTTTAGATCTAAAATGCCTCTGCTCCGGACATAAGAAAATATATTTATTAAGTAAGAGCTATTCTACATTGGGTTGTTAGTGTGTTGACAACTAGTGAGGTTCTCATAAGAAATGGCAACCAATGGTAACAGATTCCAACCAATCATTTAGATTTAAAAAGATAATGTTATTGTCCTGGTTGGTTGAGAAATATGAAGCATGCTTTTTGTTGCACCAGTGGTTCTCAAAACAGGATTCTGTGTTAAAACGGTTAATAAAACTAATTTTCAAACATTAAGCTTTTTTTTTCATAGAAGGCAAAAACATATCATAGATGTCGCAATAAAATGTATTTAATAATATTGAATGAATTATGTGTGAAAAAATTACAAGAAAAATATTTAAATTATAAATTATTCTTTGACAAAAAAAATTTAATTCCGTAAAATAAAGTATTGTAAAATTTTAAAAAAGGTTTACAAAAACAGAATATAATTGAAGAAATGTTGACAGACCTACATTTTAAACATTTTCATTACATAATTTTTTTTTAACATATTGTATTAAATCATGTATTACTAACAATCACTTTAAACCCATAATGTTAAAGTTAATTTAAAAATACTAAACTACATTAAAATCTAAAATTCCATAAAGTTTAAGCATATATTTTAAATACATACACCAGAAGTTTCAGGAGATGATGGCACATTATCCGAGGTTGCACTTTCCTCAGGATGATCAGGCACATCATTTGAATCCTATAATATCATAAAAGAAAGTAAAATGGACAAATAAACATTACAATTGAATTTTATGCTTTTTGTTAAAATTCTAGACCTTTAATAAATTTTGTTACATACTAAAAAAAAAACTGTGTAAGTAAATTTGTAACATTAACACTTTACTTTCAGGAAGCGCTGAAAGAAATTCAACAAATAAGCAGAAAATCTTCTTGATTTGCTTATTCAGGGTAGCAACAAAATCTTGGGATAAAAGTTCCCTGATATTTCTTTGATAGTGTCACAAAAATTTCCCATATTTTACAATTACATTAAGATTAAGAAATGTTGCAATACATGCTATGTATAGAAACGAAGTATCAATGCTACAATAATACAATAAATATATTGCATTATAAATGAAAAATTATAAGCAATACTTATATTCAGTTAAAATAATAATTTATGGATGCAACACAAAATTATACAAGTGCAACAGGCATAATAGTAATTAAACATGTTCTATTGAAGCAGAGAATGCAAAAAAGCAGTGAAATATTTATGGAATTGTTCACTTCTGTATAGCTTGAAGAACATTAATTTCTTTATCTGAAATTGGTGATTTAAAGCAAGTTTTTTCAATTTTTTTTCTTTTGTAGATAATTTTAATCTTTTATATGTGTGAAAGTTACTATTACGGGTTACAACAAAGCACTAAACAAAAGAAAGAAAAAAGAACGATAATATTAATCGTTGTTTAATTTAAGAATTTACCTGGCGTGATCGTATAGTTTTGAACAAAAAGTAACACAAGACTAAAAATTGTGACCAACAGAAAAACAAATTTATTTAAAACACAAAAATTAAAAAGGGAACGGAACACTAAAAAAAACCTTACAAAATGCCAAACAAGTTAAAACTAAATAAATTAAAAGGGGGAGGGTAAACTAAAATTAAAAACTACTACCTTCAGCTGATTTCGCCTAGAGAGATGTGGCAGGAGGTCAAGGCGAATACAATACGAGTGCCCAAAAAAAACACCAGAAAACATGGCCAAGCCGCTACGGCCATACTAAAAGTGTCCAAGATTGGGAGGTGGACGAAAAGGGGGGTGGTACTTGGCACATCCTTCGACGGAGTGTCAACTCCGATGTCAGCTTCAGAGGTGGTCGGTCAAAAGGCGTCAGCCAGTGGTGGTCGGCCAGCAGAGAAATCCAGTTCAGAGGTGGTTGGTGGATGGGACCTTCTCTGGGTGAGGATCACGGGCCTGACGGGTGATGGGGGAGGCGTCCAGGGCTGACATCAGAGGCAACGGCAGAGGACGGGAACATCCCTCTGGGTGCTACGTCGATGGGTGGCTGGGGTTATTGCAGTTAACCCGGCAACATCTACTGGAATGGGTGACTCTCGAGCATCGTTGAGGTTGGTGGCGGCGGTTACGTAATTTTTCTAACCCCGCATCAGCATCGGCGGCTATTGCACGAGATTAACCCATCGGGTTTTGAAAAAGGACACACGGTCCGCGTTTATAAGACGGGAGCTACACTCCTGTACATCTTGTGGCTTCGAAAGAGGCGTTAAAAAGTCACGAAAAAAAATGTGCGGCTCGCATATAACACCAAAAACCTCGTTGCCAGATCCCTCAAAACTAGCACATCAATTTTCCTCTCAGCCAATCAGAGAATTTACAATTACGACCTCGGCTACAGTTAAGCTAAATTAAAGACCAGTACGCAAAAACACAAACTCGAACTGACATACCAGACCCTAAAAGTGTAACATGATACAGGAGGAGAGGCCGATTCGGGGACCCAAAAGGGTGGAAAAGACTCTAGACAGGGGTTATCACCCCATTTACAACTAAAAAGCTCTTAGGGGGTTATGAAAAAGGGGGAAATTTACGTTTGGGCTTAAATGGAATCAAAAGTGCAGGTTCCCAAGTACAAGTTTGACAATTAAATAGGATACATCAATATTACATAAATTAATTAATACAATTAGGGGAGTCCGAAATTAAATTAAATAAAAGAGAAATTAAAAATTAACCAATTATGGTTTTAACCATAACATATGTTTCTTATACCAATCTTCAATAAATTCATTAATGGTACACATGTTGTTTACAATCTAAAGTCCAATGTGATCTGCTTTCGGTTCTCCCACAAGCAAGTAGTTGGGAGATGTTAATGTGTTATAGACACATTTAATACAAATTTGAAGAAAAATCTTAAAAAGAAAAAAAAACTGATTTTTCTGACATTTAAGATGAAATTTAATACTCTTGGATAATTTGTACATATATGTTGCAGTACATATTAATGAAATTATTATAGCCACTTTTCAGCAATTGCTAAAAAAAACTAAATCAAACAGCAACAACCATCTAATGCAAACTTTTAAATGTAAAGATAAGCTTGAGGTTCAACACCCAAAGAAGACATTTAAATAGTAATACTTTTTTTGTTAAAGAGCAAGTTTTCTTTTAAATACTTTTCCACGTATATTTCAAAATAATTTGAAAAATTAGGGAACCTCTACCATCAAACTAACAAATGTGTTCTAAACTCAAGAAATGGCATTGAAATATTTTTTACATAGAGTAAAGAAACTAACATGAAATACCTGTTCAGTTGGCCCATAAGTAGCATGAGGAACAAAAACCTTGAATTCATCAATTAAATCATTGTGACCACAAAACAGTTCACACACTTCAAAAAAGACCTCAGTCTCTATATTATCTTGAGATTTCTGCAAAGGAAAAAAAAGTATTTAAAGTTTAGAGTAAAATATTCAAGTTTGCAAAGAATTATCAAATTAGTTAAAAAAATATTTTACAACTTTAATTATGATGGCCAATTTAGAATATTATTTTGGTTGCTGAATTTTTTATATGTGTTAGAAAAAAGTATACAGATCAACAAGAAAAATACCAACAGTTGTCATCAATATCTGGGTCAATTTCCATTAAAAAACCTTATTATAACAAGAAAAATATTGTAGCTTAAGCTGTGATAACTTAGGTTAACTTAGGTAGTATCACGGCTTAAGCGATGATATACTATTTGAACAAACTATTTTTAAAAACTTTAAAGGTTAATGTAAAAGAATGTAATATGTTGCATTTAATAACTATCTTTAATTTAAAAACATGTAATTTTTTTCTAATATTGAACTCATTAAATTTCAAATAAGTTAACATTTGAATTTCTGAAACTTAATAGTTTATGAGTAAAACTATCACAAAATGTATCTCAGCCATTAAGTTAAACAAGTGTCGCAAACTAAATATTTTTAGAAAAATATTGCAAAGTTTTGTGCTTGTGTGTAATAGGTGAAGGCATTTAGAGCCAAGTGAATTTTCACAGCAAGTTTATATATGGTCAAAACCTAATTAAAAAACAAAGTTTAAAATAACTTTTTCTGCATTTAAAATGCTGCCCGAATAAAAAAAATCAACTTTTTTTTTAATTAGCCCTTATGCAAATATCATAAACTAACTTTAAATGAAAATTCAATCAAATTAAGTTCATGGGTTCTCTTGTGATTGTTGAACAAAGAGAAGATCTGAAATACATACTAGAAAGTTTTTATTAAATAATCCAAGCAAAACCCTCAATAAAGACTTTATACAGATATGTAGTGTATTGAGACAATCTCTAAACTACTTAAAAACAGTGACATTCAAAAAATCAGTCAAAATGACAGTTTTTATATTTGATTGTTATTACAAATATAGATTTATTTTTTAGTGAATACTGGTATTTTACAATCTAAATTTGATTAAATATTAAAAAAGGCTGAAAATTAAAAAACTATCATAGGCTTTGAGTACAGTATACAGTTAACATATTAATAAATACATAGAAATATTGATACACATAAAGTTAACCCACCGGACTGCTTTGCTTGACAGAATTCAAGAGTTCCAGAAATCTACCGAACACTTCTAGATCAGATCCAAATCTTTCCTAGAATAAAAATCATTGAATTTTTTACAGGTAAGAATAAATCTACACAAAATTATATTTACAAAATGACACAAGGACTGGTTGGCTGGTGTTTAATGGATATATTTTTTATATGGACTAATAATATTGAAAAATTGGTATACCACCTTGATATAATTTTTTATCTTTTACTCCTGGTATTCCTTTGACATTTAGAAAGAGGCGACTGTTTTAAAAATGTTAAAAATAAGTATGAAAATGCAACATAAATCGCATTCTAATTTTCAGATAAAAAAAAATAAGGTTTGTTATATTTATAATGGTTATGTGGTAAACAATTACATTTAAATAAACCAGAGCCTAAAGCTTAATATAGATTGGGAAATATTTTTGCATTTCAGGGCTTTTTTTAAAGATACAAACTGAGTAATGCATTTCTTATAAACCAAGCTACAAGTTAATGTGGATTCCGAAATATTATTGCATTCCATAGCTTTTCCAAGATACCAACTCAGTACCTTAACTATGACAGGACAGCATTTCCTTCAAACAAATGGGATTGTTCAAACAAAGAATTAGCAGAATGAATTTTAGGTGGTTAAATGGCATTTCTTAGAGCATAAAACAATATACTCCATAATTTGCTAGAAAATGGACTTTTATAAAATTATTATTAAAAACAACTAAGTTACTGAACAAAAAAATTAGATTGACATAGACTTACAATGAAATTTACTCCTTACTTATTTTAGTCATGGAAAATTTCATGTATGTAATTTTTAACCCTAAAATAGTTCAGAAAAATAATGAATTTTTTCAAAACGCAAGTGAAAAAAGTCTTTTAAAGGCCCTATAAAGGAAAACTAGAAAATAACACAACTTTAAAATTTAATTGGCATTATTCTTGGCTAGAAACTTACTTTTACTTTACTCAAGAAAGAAAGTGCAAAACCCTTGTCGGGCTTTTGCAGAAGATCGGGATTCTTCTGGGCAGAAGAGGTGGACGCTTTTTCCACTTCAGCATCCCCTACTTCCACGTCCATTGCAGTCTCCATCTGAAAATAATACAACACTTGATCTTTAATTCTAGTTAAATGTATTCTAATTCTAGTTAAATGTATTTAAATGTATTCTAGTTATCTTTAATTCTAGTTAAATGTATTCTTTTAAAACATTAAAAGTAAAAAATCTGGTGAGCAACATCATGCAATTTATTATAACACTACATCAAAATTTCAACTTAAAGAAGATTTATTTATAAGATGCATCCAACCAAGTAGAGGCTAAGTGTATGGGGGTCCAGATCCCATCCCTTTTTAGAACTCTTAATACTTGTTTTTTTTTTCCTTCATTCATTTTTATATATTTTTATACATAATATAAGGAGTGAAAGTGTTTAATTTGATTCGAATATTTTTTTTACTAGTTAAACTAACTTTTTCTGATTATTTCCCAAGTTTTATATAATATAATATACCCATTAGAGACAAACCCTTGGCTCATCTCGCCCTTCCTTCTTTAGTTTAATATTTATTATTTTTATTTACTTAAATTCGTAATAATTCCCAATTTTATGTATGTTTGCATATTTACAAGAAAGTCATGTTTTTTAAAGTAGCTTATATATATTAACTATCAAATTTGACCATTAGGCTTGAATTCTCTTGCAATTCAGGCCCCCTCATTTTTCATACTCAGAAGAATCCAATGAACCTACTTAAGAAGTCTCTTAACCCTGACTGAGTGGAACAACCCAAGTGTCCATGTATTTTAAGTTTTTTAACAATACACAAAACTTTGAATGGATTTGAACTTGAAAGGATTATATTATATAACATTGAAATTTATATTTTTGTTTTTTATGGACCAAAAATAGAACAGCAAAAACAAGCAAGTTAAAATGTCAGATTAATTACAAAGATAAGTAACTTTAACAAATTTACAAAATGAACTTATCTGGCACTGGCACTTATAACGGTGAGCCACACTTATTCAATAATGAAAATCTTATCAGTTTAAGTTAATTCAATTATTTTACTACATTATAAAATGTAGTTGTTAAAATGTTTAATCTAATTACTAATTAATCTAATTGTTAACTTATTGTTCCATATTTAGTAATTGTGGAGCAAACATTAAAAATGTGTTTTATCACATTAATATTGTTTGTGGAAAAGTATTTCTAACTTTTCCTAAATGCATTGACTCATATACAGTTCCCAATCTTCGCAAGTTGATTTCAATAGGACAAAATGGATTTTAGACAAATGAAATAGATTAGTTAGATAAAAAAAATTGGAAGCAAAATTAAAGAAGGATAAAATATATATTTTTTTTAATTTGGACAAAACACATTTTTAAAGCCTGCTTCTCAATTAGACAGAATATAAACTAATAAAATGTCCCATCAAAACAAGTTATTTTATCACATGACAGGCGAGAGCAAATGGTTAACACTATATTCTTGAAACTACTACCTCAGTTTCTTTCTGAGAAGAGCCTTCATCTAACTCTTCAGCTTCCGACATCTCCGAACAAGAGTCAATTTCTTCTTTCACCCTCGTGAAAGGAAAATAATCCCCAGACTGCACTTGTAAATTGAGATCTGGTGGCAGAAACATCCCAAATCCTTGAATTAAATCCGGATAACGATGGAGCACTTCGCAGATTTCGACCAGTGTACTTAAGACGTCGAAACTAGAATTTTTGAAAAGCATTTCCATCAGCTTGCTTCAATACAACTTGCTAATACAACAATTCATGAAAAATGTAACTAACAACTTACTCAGGCTCAGTACAAGAGTCGATGAGAGCTATAAACTTTTGAAACTCGGTTTCGCTAAGTTTCTCCTTTGCCGTGTTGTAGTAAGCTGTGCACCCTCTCACAGTGAGTGGGTAAGGTTGCTGACCTTCAAACATTAGCTTGAGAGCCTATTTGGAAGAAAATAATTATGAGAAAATACAAAACACACACCTTACCTTTCCACATCTTAAAAATCAAAACTTGTGCAAGCTTTTTTCACAAAAAATCTATGTAAATTGTTAAAAAAATTATTGTGATAACAGATATATTTTTTTATGCGAAAAAACTTAATTATAATTTTATTCACTTTTATATTACGAATTTGAGTGAGTTTATTTGTAACTGTAGATGCTTTCACATGTTAGTTCCATAACCCTTAAAGGAGGAGTCTCTAGTTGCTTGTGACAATAGACTTTTAAAATAAATTATGTCATCAAACAGGTCGACAACCAAAGATAGCCCCCAATAGAGAATATTCAGTGAGTAGTAACCAGTGAATTAGCTTTAAAATGCATACAGACAAACACTAAAAGTTATGTGCTTAAATGGGAAATTCTAACAGTAAATATCAAATGATTGTTTTATGTTTACGTAATCCAAGAGTAGCTTCAAGAAGTGTTGCTGTCTTATTTAAGATACCATAAGCAAAATTTGCTATTTGTTCCCAAAATTAAAAGAAATTTTCAGCAGCCATAAGTTAAGCAGTAATAATTCAAGAAAATCAGAAGACTAATTCATTTTTTAATCAATAATAATAATAATTAAGAACATTAGCAAGATGAAATAATATGTAAAAAGAAAGGTGTCGAAAAAAAAAGTTACTGAATAAACCAAAATAAAAACTATATATCTGAAGACCAAGGTTATCATTTAAAATAAAAAAACTTTTGACAACCCTACACAATCAGGATAATTTCTAAGAAATTCTAAACCTAAATTTATATGCAAGAAAATAACTTATTGCAGTTTCTAGTTCAGTGGTAAATAACTTATTGTAGTCCTTAATTTATTATTAATATTTTTTTTTTTAAATACTATATTCTGTATCTATAAAAATGTGTATCTTTTTACACCTAGCTGCCAAGTGTGATCAGAAAATAAACTAAAAAAGTTAATAAGTAAATTTCAAATTTAAATTTGCATAAGAAAACTACTGATAAATACTGACAGATAATAATACAAAAATCTAGTAAAATGCCAAAAAACTCCTGTTAGTTTAGAATGTTATATGAAAAAAGAAAGATATTTACAAGATAATTATATTGGAACATAAATAATTATTTTCAAAAATCCAATTTTTTTTTTATCGTACATTAATGTGGCTAAACAGCTTTTATCAGACAGTGTGAAAAATATTGTTTAGTTACGTCTCAAAATATAAAATATTTCATTCTTACTTGTCTGTGAGCATGAGCAATATGGGAAATTTGCTGATTAAATACTGATCTCGGGTCTCCAGTTAGGGGATCCATACTGACAGAAGGCATCTGACACACAGCAACCCAACACTAAAATGAAATTTGATAAAAACAGCATAAATTAAAATTGGACAAAAGTACAAATGCATTGATGTAATATTATCAATTTGCATTGAAACCACACAAAAAAACTTACTTTCAAATTGGAGGAATTGCACAACACAAAATGCTAACTTTTGAAAAGACATTATTAAAAAGAGTCATTCAACTTAAAAGGATTGTTGCTGAATTGAATTCATGAGAATAAGAGACTGAAAGTTAGGATAACCATCATGCATGTTCTGGCTGGAAGACCTGTTTTTCTGCTTTCTGGAAGCAGGGTTGGGTACACTAAACCAGATCAAACTGGTATTTGTTTAAAAGCTAGTTCATATGAAAGAAGATTTTTCAAGGACAAAACAGTGATATTTTCACAGATAAAGGAGTGGGCTGCTATATTATAAAAGACCTAGAATTAACTCTGTAAGATGCATTTGTAAAATCTTTTAAAAAACACTACAACTGTGATAGTTTTTTTTTCTTCACATTGATGAAAAAAGAAATAATTTTGGTAAAATATAAATTTTCTTTTCAAAAATGTAAAAAACAAATTAAAGAAATCTACATAACTACAAAACAACGGTTAAAATATTAAAATTTTATTATATCTTTTGCAAATTGTAAATTAAAAAAAATTGTTAATAATTTAATTACATAAATATTTAAGGTACATAAAGATATGTTTTAGTTTTCTTTGTGTTTTTAAAGCATGATCATATTCAACATGCAATATTTTAAAATTATACATTATTAAAACAGTATGTTTAAATACTAATTTTTTTTTAAATATCCCAAATTAAATTTTAAATTTTTGGCTATAGCACTAAAATGTTTATAAAACCCAGTATAAACCCAGTAAAAAAGGGAATAAATCCAAAAATCCAGTTTAGAAATCGAAAAAAAAAAACTGTATAAGTGATAGTTTTCATTCAATAACCACCAAATTTTTACTGGAACTTCAGAACCCTATTTAATTATAGGGAAATTCTTGAAAAACAAGGAAGATTTACCCAGATTTTTATATAAAGAGGAAAAAAGTTGTTAGATTTATTCCTTTCTTAAACCTTATGAAGTTTCAGTTAGGTAAAAAAAAAAGGAAATAACTTCTAAAATGAAATATATATATATATAAATATTTGTTTAATTTATATATAACAAACGCGAAAAATTGTAATATATAATTTTTTTAATGAAATAAAAAATCATAGGTTCAGAACAAATTAAAAATAACGTAAATACAGCATACATTCCAGAATTATACTAGCATGTACGTTCTTTTTCAAAGTAATTAAATATAATAAAAAGTCGATTTTTAACATTTCAACTTTATAACTTATTAGAAAGACTGTTACAAAATCCCTTTAATAATCAAATAAACTGAGTGTTTAAAAGTTGATGGTTATTCATTCTATTTTATTCAAGCTCAGTTCAGTTTTTTTAACTGGGTATGGGTTTTTTTTCTGATTTTGTAAGAATTAATTTTGTTTTAGTAAATTTTGAATTTATATTTTTAATGAAAAATTTCTATTTAAATATGTTTGTGAAAATCCTATGTATAAATAAAACAATAGCTTAGATGTATGTAGTTTTCTACATAATATAAAGAAGTTGATTCAAACAGTACCTGCTTTATAATGTCTATAAAGAAACCTTATTTTCAAACAAATTTCAGTTTGTAAATACTCAATCGTTAAGTTTAAAAAGAGAATCAGTCTGAAATTCATTCCCTACTCAAACCTTACGTTAAGTTCAAGGCCCTAATCTGCCTACAGGGACCGGTTTATGTTTATTTCCTACATGTGCAGGGCAAAGCTTAGAAATACGCCCAAAAAGTTATTCTGTCATCTTTTTTTTCTTTATTCCTTTTTGAAACCTGACAATTCAATTGACCTTATAGTAAAAGCAGTGTTCACTCTAGGCGTTTTTTGAAGGGCGGTCCGCCCTGCCTGCCCTTTTTTCATCTGGATAGCGTAGCGTCCTCATGCCGCTTTTTTAAAAATGCTGCCTTCTTTTGAAAAAAATTCCGCCCCTATTGTCCTTTTTAGTCAAGCACAAGCATCCTTTCTTTCCTAGCTGTCTTTAAAAACAGGCATCGATTAAATTTTTTTTGTGTAAATTGGAATGAAGTGAATTATGACAGTAGAAAAACAAACTTCTTTTTAACTAAGCTGGTTGTGGAATCGCGATGATTCCGCGGTAATTTCGAGCACGGGGCATTGCATGAATCCTATTGGTTGCAAGATTAGACATTTTATTACCAAATTTTGGATTTTAGTAGTTTTTTTATCAGTTTTGAAAGGGGCCTAATTCGGGCTACTTACCGATTTGGTTTTTACTGTAAACATTAATTTTAAAATGTCAAATTTTGGATTTCAAGTAGTATTTCCACAAAGTGACATCAATTTTTCGCAATGCCAACTAATAAATCGGAATTTTTTTTTTTTGGTCACGGGTCCAATGTATTAACGAGTGGCCACGCCCACTCTAATTTTTGTTTGAAAGTGCCCTTTTAAAAACAAGTGCCTTTCGAAAAACGGGGTGCCTTTTTCTGCTAACAGCGACCTGCCCTTTTTATTTCTAGAGTGAACACTCGTAAAAGATTTAAGTTTTATAAAGCAGTGTTCACTCTAGATATAATAAAAGGGCAGGGGGTTATTTTTAGAAAAAAATAAAAAAAAAATTCTAAGGACACTTAATGAGGCAATGTTCCGTTATCAAAATTAGAGTAATCACGATGGCAAATTGTCGGCAATTTGAAAACTTTACATTGTAATTGGTGAATTCCGGCAGTAACGGAAGGCCAGTTTGTACAACAACTTATGGTCATAATTTAAAAAATATACTTTATTTCAAATAACTGATAGGTAGACTTTTATACACTTTACTGCATTTTATTAAAAATGCAAAATCTAGAATTTAGCACTTTATAACTTTTTTTAAAATTTAAATTTTAGTAATGGTAACGGAAGGACGTTTTTTGGAAGTGGTATACCACACTTGCACCTTTTTATTAAAAGTTCAGCTAAACCGTAAAAAGGAAAAATCTAGAAAAATTAGAACACTTAAAGGAGAGTTCAATTATTATAAATTGCAGTGCAGTTTTTAGAAATTATTATATTATGCCCAAAAATATGATGTTTTTTTAAGGTAACGGAAGGACGGTAACGGAAGGACAAAAATTCCAAGTGTGTAAAATTGGATTGTTTTACAACAATTTACTCATTAATATTTTGAAAAAGAATAATAGGTGTTAAATTCTGCTGATTCAGCTGTTTTTAAATCTAATTCTGCAACAAATTAATTTTCCAGAGCCATTTGTTAAAATTTTTGGCTTATCTAATTTTTGGTTATTTTATTTGAGTCAATTCCAGCAGTTACCTTCTTCCTCAGGAAATATAAATTAGTCATTCATTATTTTATTTTCTTAAACATAATTCTTCTACAACGACATCATTGAATGAAGCACTTGCCTAACACAATGCTTTTTAGTAATTGCCATTCGACTAACTAAAAGTCACTAACTGCTAATGCATTGCTTGACCCATATGCCTTGTCTGCATCTTTTATATTTGATTGTATGTTTTCTTTGAATACCTTTCTTTCTGTAGAACTAGAGTACTCACAATACTCAATAACATATTTTGAAATTGGTTTTAAATAATAAGTACCTATTGCGTGTGTCAGGAAGAGAAGGATATTGTTCCATCTTTCTTGAGAGAATTACTTTATCTGATGGAGAAATCAATTATTTTATCTGATGGGGCAATAGTGGTAAATTTCCAATTAACCACTTTGGACATTTACAGTACCTTTGCCTTGATTAATGGCAAAAATGCTTCAATGTAGCCATATTATACTGACCAAACATGAATGTTAAGTTGGTTTTTTAATGTTAAATCAACTTGTACAACTACAATTTTCACCTCTTCTTTGAATTATTTTATTAAAAGACAAGATTCCCATGTCTTTTAATAAAAATATGCTTTAAAAATGTGCAGATTTGTTTTCAAGAGCATAAAGGCACTTTTCAAATGAACTCTTGTATATTTTTTTATGGCTTTCTGTATTCATTCCATTACTCTCAATTTAAATGTGCTAAATTTTGTTCATTAGTATTTATATATTTGGTAACAAAACAATTTAGACATACTTTAAGTAGAAGGTATATTTGTAACAAAACAAACTGGGGTCTAAGCTTGCAAACTTTTTATAGTGATACATTACTATCAATATTTTCTTGCTGAAATTCTGTATGCGTCACTTAACGTCATCGCAAGAAATCGCTTTTAAATTTTCTTCTTTTCCTATTTTATAGCTTTATTGTAGAAAGAACCCATATAGTGAATAAATAGAAAAGTAGTACCAGTTTTAATTGAAACTCAATGTATTTGTGACATACTTATTACATTAGCGGGCGAGGGTATTAAGATAGAAAATACAGTTAATAAGTATATATAATATTTATATGTGTCTGAATTTCAATAATAACTGAAAATTAGTTTGTTTAATTGTGGAAAGTTCAGTCAAAATCAGCTAATACAAAAATGTCCTTCCGTTACCATGTTTTTTGTCCTTCCGTTACCATTAAAAAACATCTAAATTAAAAACAAAATAAAATTGTTGCTGTTTCTAATTAATAAGTGTCATAAGTCTGCTTTGTACAAAAAATCATTAAGTTGTAGACCCAATGGTTTCTTAGTGAGGTAGTTGAAATATAGTATTTTGGTAACGGAAGGACATTTATGGTTTGACTTAATAAGTTATTGATTTCAAGGTTAAAAAATATTTTTTTGCAAAAAAAATTAATAGAAAGATTAACTACATGAATAAAGTATAAAAGTTAACCTATTTATTTTATTTTGGTAAGGGATTTTAGTCAAGTTATAATATGAAACAAAATGTAGATATTCCGCACTGCAAAAACCTATAGTAAAGAAGTGACTTTGACCTTGATTTTATAAAAGTCATTGTGTTAATTTAAAAAAAATATGTTAAGATTCAAAAAGTTCATATCTTTCTGAAAAAAATGGTATATGACAAATGACTCAACATAAAGTTTAAAATTTTAAGTGCCATGGCAACATTTTCCCGGAATTCACCAATTATCTATTCACAAACAAATATCTAATGCATGTAATCAATGTTAAAAAAGAAATATTGAAGATAAAAAAAAATGAGCAGTAAACCCAAAAGGAAACAATTTTTTTTTTTAATTTTCAAACTCTAAGCCTAGCTGTGGTAAATCCCATTTTCAATAAATACAGATTTTGTTTTCAAAGAAAGAAAAAAATGGTTTTTGCTACTGAAGTTGAAAGGATGAGAAGGGATATTTCATAAAATGGTTCTAAGAATTATGCTATTTTGGAAAGGGCAAGAAAGTCGACTTGTGCATAAAAAGACAATTTAAGGTAAAAAGCCTTTTCAAGCACTAGACTCTTGAAAAAATGCCTAGAATGAACATTGTATTGGGTGTTATTTATAAATTTAACCGATAATATATTTAATACTCCAGATATGTTATGAAAGAAAACACTTAAACTTATGTCATTTTAGCAATGTTTATAAATAAAATATTTATTACAACACTTTTAGGCAATATTTAAACAACTACTTTAATTAACCAAAACAATAAGTAAAATTTTCATCAAAATATAAAAGAAATCATGGCTTAACAAAACATATTTTTCTATAAAATAACTCAAGCAAATTTACAAATATGCATGTCAAATTAAAATACCACAGTTAACTGTCTTTTGAGGTCACCCTGATTTTTTGTCAAATCTGGTAACAGAATATTAGATAATTGAGTAGAATTTCCTAAATTCTTAGCCTTAATTAATGTTAAATAGTTTGTAAAAGTTAGTATAAAAATGAGTTTATTCCTAGTCTGCAGTCTATTCCTAGTCTGCCAATGCCAGGGCAACCCTAAATTTTATGGTAACATGATTAGATCACAGGTCAGGATGCAATTGACTCGGTCAAGGCTATGCTTTTATCACTGTGGATGTAATATACGGCAGGTGCATATTTAATAGTAGCTATTTTTGAAGGCGGAAAATAAACATGTTTGTTATTGATTGGTGTATGAATGCTGGATTGCAAGTACACATTGCTGAAGCAGTTCTTTTTGCACGAAAATTTATTGTTCCGAATCTATATTGTCAACTTCAAGGATCCTGTCACTGGTGCGCACACCAAGTTTATGCAGGCTATCATCGAAGTAAGATTTTTTTATTTCTAATTTTCTTGTATAATTGTTTTGGCCATATTCAACTACTCAAAGAATTGCCTGTAAGCACCATGTTCAGCTGCTCGTACTCCTTGGTACTCGGAGGCCTGAGACCAAGTAAAATAAATCAAGGTACAAGTCTGTGACATTAGCGCACAGTATAATGCACTTAAGAATTTATTTATTTTGTTATACTTTTATTGATTGATTGCATAATTATCGAATCCATTGTGCTCGGCAATAACCCATTGTCCAGCTTTAGTGCGCCGTCATTTAACCAACCAGCCTTGTCGAATCTGAACCATCGGGAATAGCCCATTTTTACTTGACGATAAACACATCATTTTGGCTTCGGCAAAAAATTTTAAGAATCGGGCCAAAATAACACTGCAAACTAAAAGAGGTACAGATGTAGTATAGGACATTTGGCGCACAAGAATTTTTTTGGCGTGTTTTATAGGTGTGATAAATTTATAGTATAGCAACCCCATCTGACATTGCTGGTATTTTCCGATTCTTGTGGTGACTTTCAATCTGGCAACCCTATGACGTCATAGCGCTGTTTAACAGCAATTTTTCGTCGCCAAAAACAAAAACGCGCCAAATGTCCTATACTACAGCTGTTCCTTTAATTCGTTTACTTTTTGATTTCATAAACTGTGAACAATTGGGCATGCATATGGGATGGTTGATTGGCTGTCAAGTGGCTCAAGTTCAAAAACAAAGTTCCGAAGATAAGTCCGTTTCCAGTGTGGAATTACATTAAATTCATAATTTAGAAGCACATTCAACTAGGACTAATACAACATGGTAAAATTCGAGATTCCTAGGGACGGAAAATGGCGCTCGTTTTCGGCTTAGCAGACAGCCTACCCATACGTCAAGTCAAGAGGAGAAATGCTTTAGTTTTGGTAAGGTATCTTACTAAGGTAACCCCAAAATAGTCTATAATAACACGCCAATTGTTTTTAATACAAAGGTGGATTACATGTAACTAATGAGTGAAAATATTTAAACAATTCGCTGAAATACGGAACAAAAACAAGAGTACATGAAAGTAGTGAAAATTTAATATCAAATAGTTCAATCACACTGAAATTATTACCTTGCCTAAAAACTTCTCAGTTAGATTTAATTCAAAAACTATTTTGTATGATAAAACGAAATATCATTCTCATATATTTTTTTTAATAAAACTTCCAAGATCGGAGAAAGAAATTATGTTTGTATACATATACACCGAAAGTTACAGTCAGAGATAATTTACTAAATTAATTTCAGATGATTTCGAGTTTTTTCATACTACCTGACGTCATCAAACGTAAATTCAAGTTTGGTTTGATTTTGGTTAATTAACTTCACAATAGAGCTGTCTCGAAGAAAAGACAGATTAAAAATGCCTCGTATTTTTTAACCATGGCCATGTGACGAGTTTAACACCTATTTTTGCACCCGATGCAACCTCAGTTGGCATCGGGACATTAGATCCGATGAGTTTGGTTTGGTTGTTTTTTAACATCGTACTATAATTGCACCTTGGGCTATTGGCGATTGTTTAGGATCTATCCCGAAGGAAAGACCCGGTTTGGTTTTGGTTTCGTTTGGTTTTGTTAATTAACGTCGCACTAGAGCTGCACAGTGGGCTATTGGCGACGGTTCGGGGTCAATCTCGAAGGAAAGACCCGGGAACACATACACATTCACACACACATTCATACACACATTCATACATGTACCTCGTTATTTTAGAACCATGGTCAGATGACGAGGAAACACCTGAACTGGCACCCAACGCCTTCAATAGACGTCGGGACTTTGGACCCCGATCAGATTTATCGTGCACCAGTCCCGTATACACGCCAGTATAATTTGTTGGATATTCTGGACGACTTTCTAGTATTTTTGTAGCGAAGCTGGCAACCCTCCGATCGCAAGATCACTACTTTTTTACTTTTCTATGTCAAGTCCATTTCCCGGATTCGAACCACCAATCCTCTGATTAGTAGCCGAACGCCTTACCAACTGAGCAGGAAAGACCCGGGAGCAATGCCTCGTATATTTTATTCATGGTCAGATGACGAGGACAAAACTTGAACTGGTACCCGACGCAACCTCAATAGCTCGTCAAGACATTGGATCCTGATCAGATTTATCGTGCACCAGTGCCAGTACACACGCCAGTATAATTTATTGGATATTCTGGACAACTTTCAAGTACTGGCCAACCTCCGATTTTTTTTTATCTTTTTAACCGACTGAACAGAGCGCCAACTAAAACTCCAAAATAATACCGTAAGAAACTTTAAATTAAAACCGCCAACGCGCGCCAAGTCGAGAGGTCATCATTTCGACCATTATGTATTTTTTTATATGTATGTTCGCGCGGGATTTCAGTTCTACTTCAGATATTTGCACAATTTTTAATTTGTTGGACAGGGGATGTTTCACTTGGGAGCAATTTGAAAAAAATATCCGTGTTATCCGGCATTTAACTATCCAGAAATCTCAATTAACCGGACCGTTTGAAAAAAAATATTGTCCGATTTCGAAAATTCTTTTTTTGTTGGATAGAGAAAAATCCACTTAGGCAAAATCTGCAAACAAATCCGACTGTTATATATCCGGAAATGTCGATTAACCGGAGTTTTTTTAAACAATTTATCCGATTTCATAATATTTTCATGGTTTAACAGAAATTGTACAACAATGACATTTCGTTTAACCAGCATTTATTGGCATTGATAGGGATTGTTTTACAATATACATTGTTTAACACCAAGGATAGTGGAGACTATATATATAAAGTGTGCTCGTTCTCGCACTTTCCGACGGAGGGCGGGGAAAAGTATATTTTTGACGTCATAGTGACGCCTTCCTCCGCCTTCTGTGGGCGTGTCTAATGCTCTCGTTTGTACAGTCGTTTTAGGAGTCTATTTAATTTAACAAGAATTGTTGTTTTTAACTAATCATGAATTTATTTAAAAGATAACAGTTAAAATTTGCTTCAAAAAACAATTTGAATCGATTTGCAGAGTCGTTTAGTTATTAAAATATTCCGAAATCCATTTGAGCCAATGGTTCGTGACGTGCTGCCATCTATTTGTTTTTTTGTGAACTATTTAAAAGTGATATTTGCTAATTTTATTTAGAATTTGCTAAATTTTAAGAGTTTAAATTATATTTTAAGGATTGTATTTAGTATGTAAAAAATGCAAAAGAGTTGCTTAATAAATTAAGCGTATTAAAATAATATTAACTTCCACGAGAGCATGTCCATGAATTTTGAAAGAGTAAAATGGTGGTCGGAACCATCATGTCAATGCATTTGTATTGGACATATTATATGAGTTACAATTTCAATCAAGTAAAATACGAGGAAATAACAAAACAAGGACGGATTAGTAGTGAAGCTATATCTGAACACAATTATTTACAGATATTTACATTATTTTGCTAATTAAAAATTAAATCACCAGTTGTTACCCAACCAGGGATCGAACCTAAGTAGCAATGCTTGAAATACACAGCCAATGAGAATGACCAAAAACCCATAGTAAGGCGGAGCAAAAATGACGTCAAAAAGATACTTTCCTTGCCCCTTTCAAAAAGAGAAAAACGAGCACACCTTATATATATATATAGTCTTCACTATCCTTGGTTTAACACAAGTTGCTACTTGAATTTCTTGGTGAATAATAATAGGGTGCGAAGCCACTGCTAAATTAAAAACTAAAAAGGGAAAAATAAAATAATCTTATTAGAAAAAAGGAAAACTGATTTTAAGGAAAATGCGCTAACAAGTAAAAAATAATTTTTAATTTTACGAACGAGTTGAAAAAATTGAATTATTGAATATCAATTTAATACTTAGTGCAACTTTTTGAAGTTGGTGCTAATTTACAAAAATCATACCTCAATTTTGGTGCCGATTTCAAAAAGTTGTAATAAGTATAAAATGGATATTCAGTAATTCAGTTTTTCAACTCATTCGTAAAATTAAGAATTATTTTGTACTTGTTAGCGCATTTTCTATAAAGTCGGTTTTTCTTTTTTCTAGAAAGATTATTTTATTTACTTTTCTTTTTCCAAGTCCATCGCACGGAGAGGCCTCCGTGGTCGAGCGGTTAAAGGCGTCAGCTGGTAATCCGAAGATTCCTGGTTCGATCCTAGACGAACTGTCTGATCCTAGGCGAAATCTTCAGCTGGTAATTAGAGGATTGCTAGTTCGAGCCCGTGCGATGGACTTGACAAAGAAAAGTACAAAAGTAGTGATCTTATGGAGGTTTGCCAGCTTCGCTACAAAAATACTATAAAGTCATCCAGAACATCCTAAAAAATTATACCGCGTGTATACAGTACAGGAGTTTTGTACGATAAATCTGATTGGTTTGGTTTGGTAAATAACGTCGCACTAGAGCTACACAGTGGGCAATTGGCGACGGTTCGGGGCCTATCTCGAAGGAAAGACCCGAGAGCAATGCCTCGTATTTTTGAACCATGGGCAGATGACGAGGACAACATCTGAGCTGGCACCCAACGCCTTCAACAAACGGCGGGACTTTGGACCCCGATCAGATTTATCGTGCACCAGTCCCGTACACACGCCACTAATTTTTTGTGGATGTTCTGGATGGCATTCTAGTATTTTGGTATCGAAGTTGGCAACCCTCCGATCGCAATATTTTGTACTATTCTTAGTCTAGTACGTCGCACAGGTTCGAACGGAAAACGTATCAGCCGTGACATCTCATGTGTTTCTTCGTCTTCTGACCTATGTTAAAAAAAATAACTTGTTGCGTGCATGCTTATATCTGGCTGTGATGAGTCTCGAAACTGGGAACAGAAATAGGCAGCCGAAACCGTGTAAACTAAAATAAACTATTATTACTTCGCATCGAATCTGGATACCCTCTGATCACTAGTGCACTGCATTTTAATGTTTTTGCCAAGTCTCTTGTATCAGCCGTATTCGAATTCACAAACCCTCTACTGTTTCTAGACGACGACGGTACCTCGGGACTACGGATCCAATCGAACAGGCACGAGTAAGTGTCCCTGCAACAATTCTTGTTTGAAATATACTGTTTTCTAATTTATTGAAATATAGTGATTTTAAATTTTATTGGTGTTTATCATTGCAAAATTGATCCCAACACCAGTCATGCACAATAAACAATGGGTTTATTCCTAGTGTCCGGTGCCCTCGCCAAATGGGATTTGGTGACAAATGATTGGGCGATAAAGTTTATATTTTGGACCTTGATGACTTACGAAAATATAATGTTGTATGGCAACCCTAAATTTTTTTCCTCTCGCGTGCTTTCACGTTGTTTTGCCATTTTTGAATCGACGTACGGCTCGCGTTGTTGTGATTTTAATTTTCCTGAGCTATGGATGTATACTTTTTATATACGACGTATACGACTTTTATTTGAATAGTAGGTATTTTTGGGAGTTGAAAATGAAAGGCTAATGTGCCGTGATTGATTGGTGCATGAAATCATGCTCGAACTCTGTCGAAATTCAATTCTTGATGGAAAACAGAAATAACTTTTTCGAAGATTATTTTTTAACTATGTGGTTTTTTAAAAATTGAAATCTCGATCCAGGTCGTCTCGTGTAGAAATTGCGGTTCGAAATGAACCGAAAACAACACGTAAGGACGGTTGAACCATGACAGATTTAATGTGCAACCCTACACGTCAGGGTTGCACAGGTTTTTTTCAACCGATACTACCAATACTATCAAATCTCCGATTTATGATATAGCTGCCCTCTCATCCTCTCAAAGCTAAGATTCAAACCATAGCCATCTGAATGATGAATCCCGATACTCAGTATCATGATTCTTTACAATGTAGGTATCAAATGCAAAATCCTGATAAAATAAAATTGCGGTTTAAAAACCCACAGAATAGTTATCCATTCAGATTGAAAATGAAACTATATAGCAACCCAAACATACAAGAATACACCGCCATGCACAGCGGCTGCCAGTACGTTGCAATTGCTACGGTCATATTTTTGTGCAATATTGAGATCTTCTGTTTAATAAAAATCTACTTATCGAATAAAGGTAGATTTTTTAAGCAAATTCCTATTTTTTAAACCATAATTCCTTCTAATAATAAACGAAATGTAGCCTGTATTTCCCTTAATTACTAGAATAACCAATTCTTAAAACTCAGGTAACGGGTCATCTTGGGTGGGTTATCCATGTAGGCCCTGATGGGTAGCCCATGTGGATCCAAAAAGAAACAACCCTTTTCCTATACTGGCCCAGTTCCGTTTTCCCCACATGGGCCCATGTGGGATTACCCACCTGTTCCCGCTTGAGAAAACCCAACTGGGCCAGTATAGAACAAAATAAGTCGTTTTTTTCTTGATCTGTATGGGATGTCCTGGATCTGTAGGAATAACTTGTATGGACCTGTTAAGATGTTTTGAAATTTATGGTGTGGGGGCTCAAATAAGATAATCTTTCGCCCCAATGTTATAGAAAATGTTCTAATGCTGTCACTTTATAAGTTTTTGTATTTAAATATACTAAAAAATAAAAGTATTGTTTAAAATTTTTCTAAAAATAATATGATGTGGCGCTCGAGTATTTATGACATAATAAATTCACAGTATGAGCTCCCCATCCTTATATTTTCAATCAATTTAGAACAATAGTTTATTTTTTACTTTTAATTACATTTAATTTATCCTTTTCATGTGATTGTGGCTTGAATTTATATTAATTGAGATGTTTGCATTCATTTTTGCGAATTCATCACACTTTCATCTTGTATATTGCTTTATGGAATACAAACAGATTTTGTCATTTTTTTTTGTTTTGAGCTATCGATAAGTATGGATCCGAATACAATAGCAAACCAAACACAAATAGTGCTATTGCATATTGATAAGTTACTTCTTACTTTCTTACGCTTTGGAAAGTAAAAGTATTTAACATAAAAATCCTAAAACGACCTAGGGCTTCCGTGGCCCAGTGGATAAAGGCGTCAGCTGGGAATCAGAGGATTCCTAGTTCGATCCTGTGCGACGGACTTGACAAGGAAAAGTAAAAAAGTAAAAAGAATACAATAGCAAACCAAATACAAATAGTGCTATTGCATATTGATAAGTTACTTCTTACTTTCTTACGCTTTGGAAAGTAAAAGTATTTAACATAAAAATCCTAAAACGACCTAGGGCTTCCGTGGCCCAGTGGATAAAGGCGTCAGCTGGGAATCAGAGGATTCCTAGTTCGATCCTGTGCGACGGACTTGACAAGGAAAAGTAAAAAAGTAAAAAGAATACAATAGCAAACCAAACACAAATAGTGCTATTGCATATTGATAAGTTACTTCTTACTTTCTTACGCTTTGGAAAGTAAAAGTATTTAACATAAAAATCCTAAAACGACCTAGGGCTTCCGTGGCCCAGTGGATAAAGGCGTCAGCTGGGAATCAGAGGATTCCTAGTTCGATCCTGTGCGACGGACTTGACAAGGAAAAGTAAAAAAGTAGTAAACAAGCACTCGTACTTGTTTTAAGTAACTGACTAAATTTATACTTTCACTTTGCAGTTTTGAACATATATGCCAATAAAAGTATTTTTCAGTTTCGTAATATATTGTTCTTAGTGATTCATTTCCTACAATTTGTAATAAAGAATCCTAAGAAGTAATTTTGAGGTTGTCATTCTTCTTTGATTTGGCTGCATTTTGAGATGCACGGAAGAGTTGCCATTAGTCCGCCACTGAGTAATTATTCAGTGGCGGACTAATGGCAACTCTTCCGTCAAAAGGTAAAGAACTCCGTCGTAGGATCCCAACAGTGGCGGCCCGTGGTCAAAAATGTTAGTGCAGCCGAAAACATGTAACCCCCCCCCCTCCCCCCCCCCCCCCCGCCTTTTTCACAACCATACACGAACGGACATTCTTTAAAATTTATTACTCAAACCAAAGTTTCCTTTTTCAACTTTTATGAAAGATAACATGTAAAAATAATAGAAAACACTTACTTATTTTTTTTAAAAATAGAATCAATCCTCCTATCAAACTTGTGAATCGGTCAATTTTAATATTAATTTAAGTAAAGAAACAACAACAACACGTGCAAACTTATCGAAAACTATTACCGTTTGGAGAAATTCTTCGAAATTATCGTTTTCCTCCACCCCGCCTCGCCGATTCAACAATGAACCAATCATTTATTCGAAATCCCTAGTACAGCTAATTTGAAAAAATCCTTTTGCGCTACGTTTGTGTCGTCACATCCTCCATTTTAACGTGCTGGGGAAGTCATACTACGTAAGGTTGCCATGGCGACGATGCAGCCGATTTCGAACTTCGCTTTTTAGCTGCAATTTTGATTGAATGGAGTTTTTGTTTTTTCTTCTCCTGAATTTGTGCATTACGGAAACACGCTTGCTATTTTTCGGTGATTTTTTTTACTTAAGAGTTGAAATTTAATCACCATTTCCAATTCTAATCTTCATTTAAGAAAATTAGTAAAATATATAATTTTAGTTTTAAAATATAATAAAATTAGGTGCAGCCCGGCTGTACTTGCTGTAGTGGGCGAGCCGCCACTGGATCCCAACGTGTTCCTGAAGTATCCTGGAATGAAATAATCGAACAGTCAGAATACACAAGGTTATTTATAAAGAATATTTCGATTGTAAAATACATGTAATTCTGAAATTTAACAAAGCAAAATAAGAAATACATAAATGAAAATAGAAAAACGTCTTTTGTTCAAAGTACCGACCCTCTCAGAAATAACACTCTCATTTTTGAGAATTCTGCGATTGTCAAGGTTATATATATATATATATATATATATATATATATATATATATATATATATATATATATATATATAAAGTCAAAATGAATAAAAATAACAGCTGCTTGCCTACATAGACAGCCTTCATAAATCACTTTCAATAAATCTCAACAATTACAACCAGGACTTACCGGGTATCGAACCCAATCCGTTTACCTCATGTCATCCGCACCGAAGTCCAGGACCTTATCCGTTGTAGTATAACGAGAGGAAGAGTGACGTGAAGAAGTTATAAACAGGTGTAATGTTTAAAAGACGTGGCAAAAGAATGGGAAGTAAGATAACTGAGTTGTAATAACTCAGTTTCCATTTAAGCAATGGACATCAAATAATGTGGAAAACCACCTTCTGAACAAATATTCTAAATTTGACAGGTCGCTTCGTATTGATGGCTTGAACAGAAGCTAATATTATCAATATTAGACAATACTGCTCACATTTGCGAAAGTACGATTACTTAAATTTGAGTACGTCAGCACTCATTTACGATGCAATTGTACTCAAAGAAAAACAAGTACGTCCATGAACTCATTTTTAAGCAAAACATTTTTTCACAGTGCATATTCCTATTTTTTTGTACTAAAAATTATTTACTAGGATATTTGAAAAAATATGACAAAACTAAAAAAAAAAATATTTTAACTAGTAGTTCTGAGAACAGTAAACCTCGCAAAAAAATTAAAAATATTTAAAAAACACCATATGCTTTGTTTTTAATGACTTCAGGAAATATTCATACCAAATTGGAAGAAAATGGAACAACGCGTTTGTTTGTAACTGGATAACAAACAAATTTACAAACATACAAAATGTCGAAGCGTCGAGTTAAAACAGAGAATTCGCTAATGCTCGGTCAATAATTAGTGTTTTCTTTAATAATACTAATTTTTTGCTAACTGTGTCAAATCGCAAAAAAAGTTGTACATTATTTAACTGTTTAAATTAACTTATAATAACATTTTTCCTACAGAGGAACCTTTTCTTATAATAATAAATTCGATAATTAACACAGTAATATTTTAATTGAATTTACAATGGTTAATTATACTTACTAAGGCCAATAAATCAAAACGTTAAATTGAAGATGTTCTTGAAGGTTATGAGATGATAAATATTAAAAATAGCATTTGCATATATAGTGCTGAGATTTCGTATTTTGTATCACTTTGTATCACTATCTTTTAGAACCATAAAATATTTGAAATATTTACAGCTCTGATAAAGAAATGTTCCATTTTAAGATGTATTAAACTAAAATGGGATAACTGTTCTTTATTATCCTGTACTGGGAGACTGGCGGGAAAAAAAAGTTCAACATTTTTATTCTGGGTGTAGGTGGGGTTATACATCGTCTTTTCAACAAAAGAATTTGTTCACTGATTAGTTGATAGAATTATTGAATCCTTAACACTGCATTAATAACATAGTCCCGCCGCCAATGTTATTCCAATGAACACTGTAAAAAAAAAGGTACTTAAAAATGAGTACCTGAACCTACTCGTTTTTCTTTTTGGGTACAATTACACCGTAAATGAGCAATGACGTATTTAAATTTAAGTAACCGTACTTTCTCAAAAATGATCAGTGTGATTTAATATTGCTAATATCTGCTTCTGGCAGACTTAAAATTGTTGTTCAGATGATGGTTTTGCATATTATTTTAGTCGATTGCTTAAATCGAAACTGAGTTATTGCAACTCGATTATCTTACTTCCCACTCTTTTGACACACCTTTTCAACAAATTTTCTGTTGATAGCTTCTTCAAGTCATCCTAGTAGTTTAACGAATAAGGCGCTGGACTGCGGGGCCTGTGGATCTGGGTTCCATTTCCGGTAAGTCTCGGTTGTAATTGTCGCTATTTATTGAAAGTGATTTATAAAGGCAGCCTATGTAGCTATATTTATTATGCTATTTTTTTCATTTTTACTCATTGTACTTATTTTTGAGTACATGTCACATTTTTCAAAATGAAACTCGTATATTCGGAGCCATGATAAGCATCGAATGTATTCAAAAATGAGTACATTTAACTTGTTTTTAAGTACCTATTGTTAACAGTGAAAGCCCTTTATTTTGACGAGTTGATTCAGTATGTTAAACTAGTAAATTGATTCTTGTTCAACAAAACCCAGTTTGACACATTGGAATAGTTTATATAACGTCCCTTATTGCCATCGTGTGTATATAATTTAACCAACACCTTATTGTTTGGCATTGAAAATCATACGTTCAACATTCCAAGTATCGTTTTCTGTTGACCATACGAACCAAACAATGGGCAGTATAGAACAAATGAACGATTAGCAGGATGAAACGTATAAAAGACCTACCATTCAGACAATTAGAATTAGACTTTCAATAAATATCGACAATTACAACTAAGGTTTACCGGGAATCGAACTCAGATCCTCAGCACCGCAGTTCAGTGTCCTATCCAGGGTGAAGTTATAAACAGAAGGAATTTTAAAAAATGTGTGTCAAAAGAATGGGAAGTAAGATAATATAGGTGTAATAAGTCAGTTTCAATTTAAGCAATCGATATCGAATAATGCCGAAAACCATCTTCTGATCTCCTACTTTAAGTTTGTCAAGTTTCATTAAGATCGTTTGAACAGAAGATGGTTAGCAATATCAAATCACTACTTTTTGAGAAAATACTGTTATTTGCATTTGAGTATGACATACGCCCATTTACGATGCAATATACTTAAAGGAAAACGAGTATGTTTAGATACTCCGTTTTAAGTAAATTTTTTACGGTGTTCATTCCAAAAGTACAGTAAAACTCCAGTTATCCGGATCAATTGGAACACGACATCCCTCCCGGATAATCGAAAATACGGATAATTAGATAATTCACAAAAAAGATTATTTCTCAGTAAAAAAACAAACTTTGCTTTAGCATGTAATGTAATGAATATTAAAAACCATATCATTCACCGATAAGAAACTTATAGAATGTGGATTTTGCTGACTTGTTTTTCTTCTCAAAGCGATGGTTGAAGTTCTATTGAATTTTGAACTATTTTTCTAGCCCTGTGTTGAAATTGTTTTAAAAATATGGGGGCCATAACTGTATTGTATATTTACGATAAAGCCTATCCAACTCACTAAACATTGGTAAAGTTATATTTTTATATTTAGGATATGCATTCATTTTAAAAAACCTAAACATCTTATTCGTTTTTGTGTTTGCTGCCCTACGTTAATATCTTTTTTTAAAGGCTCCATTTACCAACAAAACAAATTATAAATTAAGTTGTAGAAGAAATGGGAAATAAGACATTAAAATTGTTTAAAAATAAGTGTTAAGAGTTTAAACATGAAAATTAAATATGTGTCAGAAATTTCTAAAAGTAGTACGCATGCATAGAAACTTAATACACACATATAATAAAAGAAAATCATGTTTATTTAAAAAAGTTAATGTGAGTTTTTGGACAACCAAATAGTTTTTCCCTCTAGGAAGTAAACAAAGTAAAGAAAGAGATAAACAAATAATAAATGTATGTTGTTTTCTAAATATTTTTTCACCAAAAATTAATTTATTTTGTATTTCTTTAAAGTTGAATAGGAAATCGGCAATGAACGATATTTGTAATTTAAGAAAGTTTCATTAGTAGATAAATTTACGTTTTAAAGTTTGATTTTTTTTAAAAAAATTTATAAAATATGAGTAAACTATAAACGTGTATTGGTGAAACGAATTCTATTTTGTATTTAATTTTTTTAATTCTATTTTATTTCCAACGTACAAAACTTTTTATTGTTACCCTTATTTGTCAAAAAAAGGGTTTAAAAAAATATAATAAAACTAGCTGAAATACCCGTTCTACGCACAGGAAGGAAATAAATTACAAAATTAATACAAATACAATATTTATAGCGAAATAAATTACAAAATTGATACAAATACAATATTAATAGCGAAATAAACAATATTCTTAATTTGTCACCCATGAGGGGAAACCACAGTATTAAAAGTACTAATTTGAAATGAAATTTTATTGGCAAGGTCCTGCAAGAACTGGAAAGATTGCTAATATGAAGTTGTCTACACAATAACGTGGATATATATGCATTACTCCCGTTGATCACCATCCATATTTTAACCTTTAGTAACATCCCAAAGATTTAAACGGGAATAACTCTTATAAAGAAAAAGTTTTATTAGACACCTATGTCAACATTTGTCGTTAAGTTTCACAAATTAGTGAAAAATATAAGAAGAAAAAAAAAACGAAAAATTTTTTTAAAATTTTCATTTGCCAAATTCAAGATTTTCATATTTTTTCTTTTGTAAACCTTATCAATTTGCGAGGAAGGATGGTTCCCCAGCACTTTTTTTAGATTTTGTCCCCGCACTTTTTAAATATTTAACTTTTTTAAATAAAAAATAAATCATATTTTTTACTTCATTGAACTTCAAATCAATTTTTTTAAAAAAATCGTATAAATCCCCTACCCACTACTACAGAAGATTTACGCAAACCCAATCCCCCTCTGACACTTGTACCAAGTGGGGGCAGAGTCTATGACAACAGTTTTCGATTCCGCCACATAACTACTCGTATAGGCATACCTTCATATAAAGAAAGGTAGGCCGCATCGATCAAGCCGATTATTAACCCATTCCGCCGCTGACCGTGAAGGGAATGTCACCCTTAACTGCAGGCTATTTCGTTCACATTACTCCCAGGGGAATCGTGTTATGGGCTATAAATGACCTACCATGGTATAGGAAAGTGAGTCGCGTCGATCAGTTCGAATTTTTAAAAATCCTTTCGTAGTGCATCTCTACGGCCCAAGATGAATCTGTGCTCCAAATTTCAGCACTCTAGGTCTTTTAGATCTGTAGATACCTAAACTAACGTCGCTACAAACATCGAAAAAGGGGTTTTACAACCCCTTAAATACGTTCGATTTGAACAAAAATAGCTTACTTTTCCTATTTAAGGTATAAGTAACAAATTTGCCAAAATTCATCTTCATAGGTATACGGTAAGTTGGAGAATTAGTGATGAGTGAATGAGTGGGGATTTCGCATTTATATATATAGATATAAAACTAATCAATAAAAGTAATAGATTACAAAAACTTTATAACAAATACAAAAAATTATACATTAAAAAAAAAAAACATTCGCAAACTTAATTTTTGTTTTGCTTATAAACTTTCAATCAAAAGATGAACTAATCATTTGCAGTGTGCAGCCAAATGAATATCTTAGTATACAAATTATATGTACCGTTAAACCAAGTCAATAGGAGCAGCAGGCTGAACATAAGCAGTTTTGCGGAGCGAATTAGTATGACTTATAGCGTTAAAATACTATATTAATCTCAGATATTCGAAGATCAGATACATTCACCATTGGACTGGTGCAAACTGTGACATCAGAAATAGTTTATATGCACAGCTGATAAAGTGTAGTCAAAGAACTTGTTCTTTCAGAGGAGAAATTGTGCAATCATGACTTGTCATAAGTATTTTTATTGTTGCCAACTTTACACACATATAATGTAGAAAACTATTTAATCTTGTCGATATTTACACTGAATTTTACTGAACCACTTTTTAACATAGGTGAACATTGTAAATCTTCTTAGTCCTTTCTAGAAAAGTTTGCCCATATAAATTTTTAAGGCTTTCAATATTGATGCTCTCTCATACGCTTATTTAAAATAATTTTATTTATTTTGTTTGTTACATTTTGCTATGTAAGGAAGGAGTACTAACAGTGCACCACAAGCCAAACATATGCTTGCTAACAGGTACAGAATGCCATCATATGATCCCAGTGTTCCTCTAAAATATCCTGGAATAAAACAAAAAGTGTTTAAAATAATTAAATAAACCATATTTGGAATTTAAGATAGCTTCATTGGTAGATAAATTAAAATTTTAAAGTTTGATTTTTCAAAATATTTTTTATAAAATATGAGTAACTATAAATGTGTATTGGTAAAAATAATTCTATTTTGTATTTAAATTTTTTTTTAATTTATTCCATCTTTTTTGAGGAATGGGTAGAGTTTTTTAAAGGGTGTCCAGTGATACAATGAGACCGCCTACAGTGCCCCCTAGCGTCAAAGTCATGAGTTAGTGTGATTATCTCAAAAACTATACAATATACATGAAAATAATCAAATAGAAGATTGTAGAGTATCTTTGGTGATATGAATGTTTTGAATAGAACACCTAAAACGCTCTACATTTTTATAATAGGCTATGTTCATGTATTTTGAATATCAACGCTAACTCCTTGATTGATAATTCTTAACTTTGTCATTAGAGAGCGCTGTAAACGGTATCATCTAATAGTGCATAGTCACTTTACTATGTAGTATATGTAGAGGAGGAAGGGATGACTTTAGAGGGCACTCTTAAAAAATTTGATTGCAAGAAAAAATTATAAAAAGATTCGTATTTCTTACCGATCATAGGTGACATCAAATATCCTAATGGCGCATTAAGTATAAATCTTGAAGCTATTGCCATGGTCTGCTTATTCTCGTCGACATATTGGTAAATCAAAACAGGAATGGTGATTGATGTTCCAACATTAAATACTCCGAAAATCAACACTGCAAGCATCATTGTGAGGAAACTACTTGCCCACACAAACATTGTACAAGATATTCCGAGAAAAACGAAACACGCTCCTGTGAAATTCGCTTTGGTGATATAATCCCTATCAGTCACCCTGCCTAAACCGGAGCTTCCCAATATTTCTGCAACGGGAAGTAACATCAAAAAGTAAACTTCTTGGTGTTCTGGTATCCCTTTGTCTCTGGATACATCGACCAAAATAACCCATACTGAACCTGAAATATAGAAAATCACGCTTTGGCAAAGCATAATAACTAAATAGGGTGGCTCTCTAAATACGAGTAAAGATTTGATAGCTGCTTTGTATATATTTCGATCTTCAACTGTTGGTGTTGCATCTAGGGGTTTATTGCCAATATTATCGATGTAATTCTTGTTTTTCATTTTATAAAAGTTAATTTCGTTGCTTTTCTTGACTTCACTTGCATGAGATATAATTAAATTTATATCATTGATTTGAAGTTCTGCTTCAGAAGCTTTCGGGGAACAAATACCATTTCTACGCTCACTGTTGGCAGATGCAGAATATGCTTCATATTGATTTGAAGTCGGTAAGTTTAGGGATTCACTGTTAAAGTCATCGTTGGGTTTTTTATGTTGAGTTTCGATTTTGTTCCCAATTGCATCGGCAGGATATTGAATTAAAACAACGGATGTTTGAATATGTTGCGGTGTTTCAGTAGTTTTTAGTTGAATATCATACATTTGATCGCTTTCATTTGGAATTTTATCGGTTTTGTCACCCATTTCCAATTGTTTGCATTTTAGTTGATAATCTTCCAAATATTGTTTGACGTTAAAGTCAAGGAGATTATTGCCAAGTGTTGTAACAAGACTAATATCTTCGTGCATTGTTGAAGATCCAACATTGTTATCAGAATCTTCCAACTTACTTACAAGAACTGTGTTGACAGTAGATTTCAGATTCTGATCTTTTAGCAGCATGGCTACTGGGATAGAATTGAGCATTACACCAGAGATTATGAGCAATGTACCTTGTAGACCGTAAATCTCAAGCAAGAGCTTAATTGCCGGAGGATAGGCAAGGGTCCCGAGTGATGCTCCAGTCATGCACATACCTAAAGCATTTGCGAAGTTTTTCTTGAAATGTGGACTTATTATGAGGGGTAATAGTACAGTCCCAAAACAAAGACCAAAACCTGAAAAAAATATTTTGAGTTATTTTATAAAAGTTTCTAAAGGAAGAAAAATGTTTATTAGGACAATGATCACCAAATATATAAGGTTAGCACTAGCATCAATTGCATTGCAACTCTAGCCGAGCACTAGTAACAATTATATTGCAACTTTAAATAAACTGAGCAACTAAAAATCTTGCGTCAAATGTCTTTAATTATTTTGTTGCATTTAGCTCGGATGTTCTAGGTCTCAGATTTCATAATAACCAAGGTGAAAAACCGCAAATGCAATACATTGAAAATCGCCAAATTGTCGATTATTTGCCAAAGGTTTTAGCGCGGCAACGAGCGAAAGAGATTTGTACCAATTAAAAAGTTAGTAGATGAGCGAACACAATTTAAAATTTCCCAGTTGTGGATTTCTAGGCATTTTATTGCATGTCCGATATTTGTTGGCGCGCTTCTAGCCTAAAACACATTATTTCGCCATTTGGCTTATGACGCAGAAAAACTTACCAAATTATAAACAAAGTATTATTAAATAATTACATACTTACCGTAAACTAAACCTAAAGATATTGTCATATCTGTCATGTTTTGAGCGAAAAAACAAGTTCCAATTCCTACAGAAGCGGCGATACATCCTATAAGAGTTGCGGCTCTTAGTCCTATGATTTCTGACAGATAAGCTGCAAACGGACCTGAACAAAATAAAATAGAAAATTATACAGCAGTAACTAAAATGTATTTATTAGAAAAAACGTATTTTTACATTTTAACTTCTTTATTACTTAAATAAATGTATTTTTCCAATTATTTCGTTTGTAAATATAATAATTACGCCTAGCATATCCGAATCGCCCTTACCGACAATATCATTTAACGTCCAAAATGCCATCAGACGCCATAGTCCACCATACGTCTTCATTCATAGTCACAATCATTTTAGGCATGTTCCCTATCAAATATGGGCATATAAATGTAAATCTTTATTTCAGTTGCGCAGGTTTTTGCTTCTGTTGGTGTATTGAGTTAATCAGTGCCGTTACACAAAAAATATTTGTGGGGGGTTGAAAGAAGAAATTTCCCAACTTAGCGATTCGAAATTCCCAACTTAGCAATGCTAAAAATTCCCAGTTCCATCTTATCGACATTTTTCGTCTTTATATATATATATATATATATATATATATATATATATATATATATATATATATATATATATATATATATGACCCCCCACCGGTGCGACGGGCCTGGAGTTAATACACCAATCAGAAACAAAAGCCGTTAAGAAACCTTTTATTGAAATTTCGTTTGCGGTTAGACATTTTTTTTATTGTAAATCAGCCTGAACTGGTCGATGTGCAAAAATTTGCATATTCCTAAGGAGCAAAGTTGAATTCTATTGGACTAAGTAGTGATTTTGATAACAACCTATAACAATACCAATTTTCACCTTATTTTAATCGATATTACTAAAATAATGCAAATTATTATTATTTTTCCTTTAGTTTTGCTCGACTGTATATTTAAACTCTCCCACAATCTAGGGCACTGCGAAGTCTGATTCTACTGAGAATCTACTGATTATCACAAGCTGGTTCCGGCAAAAATAACTAAAAGTAACAATGAATGAAATTTTCCGATATATCGTTGACATAGAAATTATCGGTTGGTACCGGAAGGTATGGCTGATGAGCCTACTTACTTCTATTCAAATAATGTGTTATAAAAAATCTTACGCATTTCTTTTCAGTCAAATTGTTTTAAAAATCCATTTTTTTTTCCCTCTGCCAAATCTCTTTGAAATAAGTTCCAGCTAATCGGTATCGATCACGGAGTAAAGAAAAAGGTGGAGATGATTTGGCGAGATAACATCAGACGTAAGTTAGCAACCCCAAACTAGGCACAAACAAATCTAGTTTGCAGTGATTTTTCTACCTGGGATGCATTATTTTCAAATTAAGAAAACACATGCTAAAACTTAAAAAATTACTATTTGTGCAGTTGTGGGATGCAGTACAAATTCCAAATTGATAAAGGATCCTCTTATTTCCACTTCATAAGTAAATTAAATTACAAAATAAATTGTCGACAAGTACTGGTACAAAATAGTGCTTTGGAATAGTGCCAAATACTTCGCCAGTACCTACTTTTTAAGCGATTGCTTACTTCGCATTGCAAACCGGTTTTCGACTTGATCGCACCTCCACCTTCTTCTTTACTCCGTGGTATCGATACTTCGTTTTCGTACCGGTATTTTGCGATGTACCGATGCTTTGCCCAAGCCTACTTACCGCTCGAGCATTTCAAAATGGCGTGCACAGTTGCGGGACGCGCTGCATGTTCTCTGTCCGTGTCGTACACTTCCACAAACGAAACAAACCACAAACCGCTCATTCTTGCAGGGAGCCATATGACAGTGAACAAGAAACTGCAGGCCGCTACGACGCCCCATCTTCTGATTGCGGCAACCTTCATCGGGAAATTAAGAAACGACTGAAAATAAAAGAAAAAAATTAATTATCGTATTATTATAATAACATTTTCCCAATAATAAAATGTCAACGAAGAATTATGAAGTGACTTAAATCAAACATTAGTAAATTGTACTCATTTTTGAGTACATCCGATGCTCATCATGGCTCTGAATACATAAGTTCCAATTTTGAAAAAGACATGTACTTAAAAATTAGTAGAATGGGTAAAAATGAATAAAAATAGCAGATGCTAGCCTACATAGGCTGCCTTCATAAATCACTTTCAATAAATATCGACAATTACAACGAAGACTTACCGGGAATCGAACCCAGAATTCTATCTGCAAGCACCGCTGTCCAGAGCCTTATCCGTTAAGCCGCCAGGGTGACGTGAAGATGTTATAAACAGAAGAAATGTTAAAAATAGGTGCCAAGAGAATGGAAAATAAGATAATTGAATTGTAATAACTCAGTTTCCATTTAATCAATCGACATCAAATAATGCGGAAAACCATCTTCTGAATAACTATTTTAAATATGTCAGATCGCTTTGTCAAGACGGCTTGAACAGAAGCTGAAATTGGCAGTATTTAATCACACTGATCATCTTTGCAAAAGTACGGTTACTTAAATTTGAGTACGTCATCGCTTATTTACGATGCAATTGTACTAAAAAAAGGAGTATGTTCATGTACTCATTTTTAAGCACCTTTTATTGACAGGGCAACACTAAAAGAAATTAGTTTTTGTCACTGACAACAGCACTGTAGAAGATAATTCGAATAATTTCACAGTGTAGATGATAATTTAAATTTAAGTGATGTATTTTCAAACAATATCATTCTACCTTTCAGAAGACTATATCGTCGGATGTGCGAAATTTATTTACTTTAAAAGACACTTATTTGAGAATAAAAATATTATAATAAAATCTATAAACTCTTCTAATAGAATATTCTTAATAAAACCAAACTTGGACGTAATATGTAAAAGTTTCTTTTTTGTCATCGACCTTTTATAACTTACTTCCCGAGAGTATAAATTATGTTAAAAAAAGCCGAAGCATATTATTAACCTTTTCACGTGGGCTAAATTGAAGAAAAGTTCCCCTGCTTGTGGGCTAAGTTGAAGAAAAGTTGTCCTGCCTGTGGGCTAAGTTAAAAAAAGTTGTCCTGCTTGTGGGCTAAGTTGAAAAAAAGTTGTCCTGCCTGTGGGCTAGTTAAAGAAAAGTTCCCCTGCTTGTGGGCTAAGTTGAAGAAAAGTTGTCCTGCCCGTGGGGTAAGTTAAAGAAAAGTTCCCCTGCTTGTGGGCTAAGTTGAAGAAAAGTTGTCCTGTCTGTGGGCTAAGTTAAAGAAAAGTTGTCCTGCCTGTGGGCTAAGTTAAAAAAAAGTTCCCCTGCTTGTGGGCTAAGTTGAAGAAAAGTTGTCCTGCCTGTGGGCTAAGTTAAAAAAAAGTTCCCCTGCTTGTGGGCTAAGTTAAAAAAAGTTGTCCTGCTTGTGGGCTAAGTTGAAAAAAAGTTGTCCTGCCTGTGGGCTAAGTTAAAGAAAAGTTCCCCAGCTTGTGCGCTAAGTTGAAGAAAAGTTCCTCTGCTTGTGGGCTAAGTTGAAGAAAAGTTCCCTTGCTTGTGGGCTAAGTTGAAAAAAAGTTGTCCTGCATGTGGGCTAAGTTAAAAAAAAAAGTTCCCCTGCTTGTGGGCTAAGTTGAAGAAAAGTTGTCCTGCCTGTGGGCTAAGTTAATAAAAAGTTCCCCTGCTTGTGGGCTAAGTTCAAGAAAAGTTGTCCTGCCTGTGGGGTAAGTTAAAGAAAAGTTGTCCTGCCTGTGGGCTAAGTTGAAGAAAAGTTCCTCTGCTTGTGGGCTAAGTTGAAGAAAAGTTCCCTTGCTTGTGGGCTAAGTTGAAAAAAATTGTCCTGCATGTGGGCTAAGTTAAAAAAAAAGTTCCCCTGCTTGTGGGCTAAGTTGAAGAAAAGTTCCCCTGCTTGTGGGCTAAGTTAAAGAAAAGTTCCCTTGCTTGTGGGCTAAGTTGAGAAAAAATTGTCCTGCATGTGGGCTAAGTTAAAAAAAAGTTCCCCTGCTTGTGGGCTAAGCTAAAAAAAAAGTTGTCATGCCTGTGGGCTAAGTTAAAAAAAAGTTCCCCTGCTTGTGGGCTAAGTTGAAGAAAAGTTGTCCTGCCCGTGGGGTAAGTTAAAGAAAAGTTCCCCTGCTTGTGGGCTAAGTTGAAGAAAAGTTCCCCTGCTTGTGGGCTAAGTTGAAGAAAAGTTCCCCTGCCTGTGGGCTAAGTTAAAAAAAAGTTCCCCTGCTTGTGGGCTAAGTTAAAGAAAAGTTGTCCTGCCTGTGGCCTCAGTTAAAGAAAAGTTGTCCTGCCTGTGGGCTCAGTTAAAGAAAAGTTGTCCTGCCTGTGGGGTAAGTTAAAGAAAAGTTGTCCTGCCTGTGGGCTCAGTTAAAGAAAAGTTGTCCTGCCTGTGGGCTCAGTTAAAGAAAAGTTGTCCTGCCTGTGGGCTCAGTTAAAGAAAAGTTGTCCTGCCTGTGGGCTCAGTTAAAGAAAAGTTGTCCTGCCTGTGGGGTAAGTTAAAGAAAAGTTGTCCTGCCTGTGGGCTCAGTTAAAGAAAAGTTGTCCTGCCTGTGGGCTCAGTTAAAGAAAAGTTGTCCTGCCTGTGGGGTAAGTTAAAGAAAAGTTGTCCTGCCTGTGGGCTCAGTTAAAGAAAAGTTGTCCTGCCTGTGGGCTCAGTTAAAGAAAAGTTGTCCTGCCTGTGGGCTCAGTTAAAGAAAAGTTGTCCTGCCTGTGGGCTCAGTTAAAGAAAAGTTGTCCTGCCTGTGGGGTAAGTTAACGAAAAGTTGTCCTGCCTGTGGGCTCAGTTAAAGAAAAGTTGTCCTGCCTGTGGGCTCAGTTAAAGAAAAGTTGTCCTGCCTGTGGGGTAAGTTAAAGAAAAGTTGTCCTGCCTGTGGGGTAAGTTAAAGAAAAGTTGTCCTGCCTGTGGGCTCAGTTAAAGAAAAGTTGTCCTGCCTGTGGGGTAAGTTAAAGAAAAGTTGTCCTGCCTGTGGGCTCAGTTAAAGAAAAGTTGTCCTGCCTGTGGGGTAAGTTAAAGAAAAGTTGTCCTGCCTGTGGGCTCAGTTAAAGAAAAGTTGTCCTGCCTGTGGGTTCAGTTAAAGAAAAGTTGTCCTGCCTGTGGGCTCAGTTAAAGAAAAGTTGTCCTGCCTGTGGGCTCAGTTAAAGAAAAGTTGTCCTGCCTGTGGGCTCAGTTAAAGAAAAGTTGTCCTGCCTGTGGGGTAAGTTAAAGAAAAGTTGTCCTGCCTGTGGGCTCAGTTAAAGAAAAGTTGTCCTGCCTGTGGGCTCAGTTAAAGAAAAGTTGTCCTGCCTGTGGGCTCAGTTAAAGAAAAGTTGTCCTGCCTGTGGGCTCAGTTAAAGAAAAGTTGTCCTGCCTGTGGGGTAAGTTAAAGAAAAGTTGTCCTGCCTGTGGGCTCAGTTAAAGAAAAGTTGTCCTGCCTGTGGGCTCAGTTAAAGAAAAGTTGTCCTGCCTGTGGGTTCAGTTAAAGAAAAGTTGTCCTGCCTGTGGGCTCAGTTAAAGAAAAGTTGTCCTGCCTGTGGGCTCAGTTAAAGAAAAGTTGTCCTGCCTGTGGGGTAAGTTAAAGAAAAGTTGTCCTGCCTGTGGGCTCAGTTAAAGAAAAGTTGTCCTGCCTGTGGGCTCAGTTAAAGAAAAGTTGTCCTGCCTGTGGGCTCAGTTAAAGAAAAGTTGTCCTGCCTGTGGGCTCAGTTAAAGAAAAGTTGTCCTGCCTGTGGGGTAAGTTAAAGAAAAGTTGTCCTGCCTGTGGGCTCAGTTAAAGAAAAGTTGTCCTGCCTGTGGGCTCAGTTAAAGAAAAGTTGTCCTGCCTGTGGGGTAAGTTAAAGAAAAGTTGTCCTGCCTGTGGGCTCAGTTAAAGAAAAGTTGTCCTGCCTGTGGGCTCAGTTAAAGAAAAGTTGTCCTGCCTGTGGGGTAAGTTAAAGAAAAGTTGTCCTGCCTGTGGGCTCAGTTAAAGAAAAGTTGTCCTGCCTGTGGGGTAAGTTAAAGAAAAGTTGTCCTGCCTGTGGGGAAAGTTAAAGAAAAGTTGTCCTGCCTGTGGGCTCAGTTAAAGAAAAGTTGTCCTGCCTGTGGGCTCAGTTAAAGAAAAGTTGTCCTGCCTGTGGGGTAAGTTAACGAAAAGTTGTCCTGCCTGTGGGCTCAGTTAAAGAAAAGTTGTCCTGCCTGTGGGCTCAGTTAAAGAAAAGTTGTCCTGCCTGTGGGGTAAGTTAAAGAAAAGTTGTCCTGCCTGTGGGGTAAGTTAAAGAAAAGTTGTCCTGCCTGTGGGCTCAGTTAAAGAAAAGTTGTCCTGCCTGTGGGGTAAGTTAAAGAAAAGTTGTCCTGCCTGTGGGCTCAGTTAAAGAAAAGTTGTCCTGCCTGTGGGGTAAGTTAAAGAAAAGTTGTCCTGCCTGTGGGGTAAGTTAAAGAAAAGTTGTCCTGCCTGTGGGCTCAGTTAAAGAAAAGTTGTCCTGCCTGTGGGTTCAGTTAAAGAAAAGTTGTCCTGCCTGTGGGCTCAGTTAAAGAAAAGTTGTCCTGCCTGTGGGCTCAGTTAAAGAAAAGTTGTCCTGCCTGTGGGGTAAGTTAAAGAAAAGTTGTCCTGCCTGTGGGCTCAGTTAAAGAAAAGTTGTCCTGCCTGTGGGCTCAGTTAAAGAAAAGTTGTCCTGCCTGTGGGCTCAGTTAAAGAAAAGTTGTCCTGCCTGTGGGCTCAGTTAAAGAAAAGTTGTCCTGCCTGTGGGGTAAGTTAAAGAAAAGTTGTCCTGCCTGTGGGCTCAGTTAAAGAAAAGTTGTCCTGCCTGTGGGCTCAGTTAAAGAAAAGTTGTCCTGCCTGTGGGGTAAGTTAAAGAAAAGTTGTCCTGCCTGTGGGCTCAGTTAAAGAAAAGTTGTCCTGCCTGTGGGCTCAGTTAAAGAAAAGTTGTCCTGCCTGTGGGGTAAGTTAAAGAAAAGTTGTCCTGCCTGTGGGCTCAGTTAAAGAAAAGTTGTCCTGCCTGTGGGCTCAGTTAAAGAAAAGTTGTCCTGCCTGTGGGGTAAGTTAAAGAAAAGTTGTCCTGCCTGTGGGCTCAGTTAAAGAAAAGTTGTCCTGCCTGTGGGCTCAGTTAAAGAAAAGTTGTCCTGCCTGTGGGCTCAGTTAAAGAAAAGTTGTCCTGCCTGTGGGGTAAGTTAAAGAAAAGTTGTCCTGCCTGTGGGGTAAGTTAAAGAAAAGTTGTCCTGCCTGTGGGCTCAGTTAAAGAAAAGTTGTCCTGCCTGTGGGCTCAGTTAAAGAAAAGTTGTCCTGCCTGTGGGGTAAGTTAAAGAAAAGTTGTCCTGCCTGTGGGCTCAGTTAAAGAAAAGTTGTCCTGCCTGTGGGCTCAGTTAAAGAAAAGTTGTCCTGCCTGTGGGGTAAGTTAAAGAAAAGTTGTCCTGCCTGTGGGCTCAGTTAAAGAAAAGTTGTCCTGCCTGTGGGGTAAGTTAAAGAAAAGTTGTCCTGTCTGTGGGGTAAGTTAAAGAAAAGTTGTCATGCCTGTGGGGTAAGTTAAAGAAAAGTTGTCCTGCCTGTGGGCTCAGTTAAAAAAAAATTGTCCTGCCTGTGGGGTAAGTTAAAGAAAAGTTGTCCTGCCTGCGGGGTAAGTTAAAGAAAAGTTGTCCTGCCTGTGGGCTCAGTTAAAGAAAAGTTGTCCTGCCTGTGGGGTAAGTTAAAGAAAAGTTGTCCTGCCTGTGGGCTCAGTTAAAGAAAAGTTGTCCTGCCTGTGGGGTAAGTTAAAGAAAAGTTGTCCTGCCTGTGGGCTCAGTTAAAGAAAAGTTGTCCTGCCTGTGGGGTAAGTTAAAGAAAAGTTGTCCTGCCTGTGGGGTAAGTTAAAGAAAAGTTGTCCTGCCTGTGGGCTCAGTTAAAGAAAAGTTCTCCTGCCTGTGGGGTAAGTTAAAGAAAAGTTGTCCTGCCTGTGGGGTAAGTTAAAGAAAAGTTGTCCTGTCTGTGGGGTAAGTTAAAGAAAAGTTGTCCTGCCTGTGGGGTAAGTTAAAGAAAAGTTGTCCTGCCTGTGGGGTAAGTTAAAGAAAAGTTGTCCTGCCTGTGGGGTAAGTTAATAAAAAGTTCCCCTGCTTGTGGGCTAAGTTCAAGGAAAGTTGTCCTGCCTGTGGGCTAAGTTAAAGAAAAGTTCCCCTGCTTGTGGGCTAAGTTGAAGAAAAGTTGTCCTGCCTGTGGGGTAAGTTAAAGAAAAGTTCCCCTGCTTGTGGGCTAAGTTGAAGAAAAGTTGTCCTGTCTGTGGGCTAAGTTAAAGAAAAGTTGTCCTGCCTGTGGGCTAAGTTAAAAAAAAGTTCCCCTGCTTGTGGGCTAAGTTGAAGAAAAGTTGTCCTGCCTGTGGGCTAAGTTAAAAAAAGTTGTCCTGCTTGTGGGCTAAGTTGAAAAAAAGTTGTCCTGCCTGTGGGCTAAGTTAAAGAAAAGTTCCCCAGCTTGTGCGCTAAGTTGAAGAAAAGTTCCTCTGCTTGTGGGCTAAGTTGAAGAAAAGTTCCCTTGCTTGTGGGCTAAGTTGAAAAAAAGTTGTCCTGCATGTGGGCTAAGTTAAAAAAAAAAGTTCCCCTGCTTGTGGGCTAAGTTGAAGAAAAGTTGTCCTGCCTGTGGGCTAAGTTAATAAAAAGATCCCCTGCTTGTGGGCTAAGTTCAAGAAAAGTTGTCCTGCCTGTGGGGTAAGTTAAAGAAAAGTTGTCCTGCCTGTGGGCTAAGTTGAAGAAAAGTTCCTCTGCTTGTGGGCTAAGTTGAAGAAAAGTTCCCTTGCTTGTGGGCTAAGTTGAAAAAAAATTGTCCTGCATGTGGGCTAAGTTAAAAAAAAGTTCCCCTGCTTGTGGGCTAAGCTAAAAAAAAAGTTGTCATGCCTGTGGGCTAAGTTAAAAAAAAGTTCCCCTGCTTGTGGGCTAAGTTGAAGAAAAGTTGTCCTGCCTGTGGGGTAAGTTAAAGAAAAGTTCCCCTGCTTGTGGGCTAAGTTGAAGAAAAGTTGTCCTGCCCGTGGGGTAAGTTAAAGAAAAGTTCCCCTGCTTGTGGGCTAAGTTGAAGAAAAGTTCCCCTGCTTGTGGGCTAAGTTAAAGAAAAGTTGTCCTGCCTGTGGGGTAAGTTAAAGAAAAGTTGTCCTGCCTGTGGGCTCAGTTAAAGAAAAGTTGTCCTGCCTGTGGGCTCAGTTAAAGAAAAGTTGTCCTGCCTGTGGGCTCAGTTAAAGAAAAGTTGTCCTGCCTGTGGGGTAAGTTAAAGAAAAGTTGTCCTGCCTGTGGGCTCAGTTAAAGAAAAGTTGTCCTGCCTGTGGGCTCAGTTAAAGAAAAGTTGTCCTGCCTGTGGGCTCAGTTAAAGAAAAGTTGTCCTGCCTGTGGGCTCAGTTAAAGAAAAGTTGTCCTGCCTGTGGGGTAAGTTAAAGAAAAGTTGTCCTGCCTGTGGGCTCAGTTAAAGAAAAGTTGTCCTGCCTGTGGGCTCAGTTAAAGAAAAGTTGTCCTGCCTGTGGGCTCAGTTAAAGAAAAGTTGTCCTGCCTGTGGGGTAAGTTAAAGAAAAGTTGTCCTGCCTGTGGGCTCAGTTAAAGAAAAGTTGTCCTGCCTGTGGGCTCAGTTAAAGAAAAGTTGTCCTGCCTGTGGGCTCAGTTAAAGAAAAGTTGTCCTGCCTGTGGGGTAAGTTAAAGAAAAGTTGTCCTGCCTGTGGGCTCAGTTAAAGAAAAGTTGTCCTGCCTGTGGGCTCAGTTAAAGAAAAGTTGTCCTGCCTGTGGGGTAAGTTAAAGAAAAGTTGTCCTGCCTGTGGGCTCAGTTAAAGAAAAGTTGTCCTGCCTGTGGGCTCAGTTAAAGAAAAGTTGTCCTGCCTGTGGGGTAAGTTATAGAAAAGTTGTCCTGCCTGTGGGCTCAGTTAAAGAAAAGTTGTCCTGCCTGTGGGCTCAGTTAAAGAAAAGTTGTCCTGCCTGTGGGGTAAGTTAAAGAAAAGTTGTCCTGCCTGTGGGCTCAGTTAAAGAAAAGTTGTCCTGCCTGTGGGCTCAGTTAAAGAAAAGTTGTCCTGCCTGTGGGGTAAGTTAAAGAAAAGTTGTCCTGCCTGTGGGCTCAGTTAAAGAAAAGTTGTCCTGCCTGTGGGCTCAGTTAAAGAAAAGTTGTCCTGCCTATGGGCTCAGTTAAAGAAAAGTTGTCATGCCTGTGGGGTAAGTTAAAGAAAAGTTGTCCTGCCTGTGGGCTCAGTTAAAGAAAAGTTGTCCTGCCTGTGGGGTAAGTTAAAGAAAAGTTGTCCTGCCTGCGGGGTAAGTTAAAGAAAAGTTGTCCTGCCTGTGGGCTCAGTTAAAGAAAAGTTGTCCTGCCTGTGGGGTAAGTTAAAGAAAAGTTGTCCTGCCTGTGGGCTCAGTTAAAGAAAAGTTGTCCTGCCTGTGGGGTAAGTTAAAGAAAAGTTGTCCTGCCTGTGGGCTCAGTTAAAGAAAAGTTGTCCTGCCTGTGGGGTAAGTTAAAGAAAAGTTGTCCTGCCTGTGGGGTAAGTTAAAGAAAAGTTGTCATGCCTGTGGGGTAAGTTAAAGAAAAGTTGTCCTGTCTGTGGGCTCAGTTAAAGAAAAGTTGTCCTGCCTGTGGGGTAAGTTAAAGAAAAGTTGTCCTGCCTGCGGGGTAAGTTAAAGAAAAGTTGTCCTGCCTGTGGGCTCAGTTAAAGAAAAGTTGTCCTGCCTGTGGGGTAAGTTAAAGAAAAGTTGTCCTGCCTGTGGGCTCAGTTAAAGAAAAGTTGTCCTGCCTGTGGGGTAAGTTAAAGAAAAGTTGTCCTGCCTGTGGGCTCAGTTAAAGAAAAGTTGTCCTGCCTGTGGGGTAAGTTAAAGAAAAGTTGTCCTGCCTGTGGGGTAAGTTAAAGAAAAGTTGTCCTGCCTGTGGGCTCAGTTAAAGAAAAGTTCTCCTGCCTGTGGGGTAAGTTAAAGAAAAGTTGTCCTGCCTGTGGGGTAAGTTAAAGAAAAGTTGTCCTGTCTGTGGGGTAAGTTAAAGAAACGTTGTCCTGCCTGTGGGGTAAGTTAAAGAAAAGTTGTCCTGCCTGTGGGGTAAGTTAAAGAAAAGTTGTCCTGCCTGTGGGGTAAGTTAATAAAAAGTTCCCCTGCTTGTGGGCTAAGTTCAAGGAAAGTTGTCCTGCCTGTGGGCTAAGTTAAAGAAAAGTTCCCCTGCTTGTGGGCTAAGTTGAAGAAAAGTTGTCCTGCCTGTGGGGTAAGTTAAAGAAAAGTTCCCCTGCTTGTGGGCTAAGTTGAAGAAAAGTTGTCCTGTCTGTGGGCTAAGTTAAAGAAAAGTTGTCCTGCTTGTGGGCTAAGTTGAAAAAAAGTTGTCCTGCCTGTGGGCTAAGTTAAAGAAAAGTTCCCCAGCTTGTGCGCTAAGTTGAAGAAAAGTTCCTCTGCTTGTGGGCTAAGTTGAAGAAAAGTTCCCTTGCTTGTGGGCTAAGTTGAAAAAAAGTTGTCCTGCATGTGGGCTAAGTTAAAAAAAAAAGTTCCCCTGCTTGTGGGCTAAGTTGAAGAAAAGTTGTCCTGCCTGTGGGCTAAGTTAATAAAAAGATCCCCTGCTTGTGGGCTAAGTTCAAGAAAAGTTGTCCTGCCTGTGGGGTAAGTTAAAGAAAAGTTGTCCTGCCTGTGGGCTAAGTTGAAGAAAAGTTCCTCTGCTTGTGGGCTAAGTTGAAGAAAAGTTCCCTTGCTTGTGGGCTAAGTTGAAAAAAAATTGTCCTGCGTGTGGGCTAAGTTAAAAAAAAGTTCCCCTGCTTGTGGGCTAAGCTAAAAAAAAAGTTGTCATGCCTGTGGGCTAAGTTAAAAAAAAGTTCCCCTGCTTGTGGGCTAAGTTGAAGAAAAGTTGTCCTGCCTGTGGGGTAAGTTAAAGAAAAGTTCCCCTGCTTGTGGGCTAAGTTGAAGAAAAGTTGTCCTGCCGGTGGGGTAAGTTAAAGAAAAGTTCCCCTGCTTGTGGGCTAAGTTGAAGAAAAGTTCCCCTGCTTGTGGGCTAAGTTGAAGAAAAGTTCCCCTGCCTGTGGGCTAAGTTAAAAAAAAGTTCCCCTGCTTGTGGGCTAAGTTAAAGAAAAGTTGTCCTGCCTGTGGCCTCAGTTAAAGAAAAGTTTTCCTGCCTGTGGGCTCAGTTAAAGAAAAGTTGTCCTGCCTGTGGGGTAAGTTAAAGAAAAGTTGTCCTGCCTGTGGGCTCAGTTAAAGAAAAGTTGTCCTGCCTGTGGGGTAAGTTAAAGAAAAGTTGTCCTGCCTGTGGGCTCAGTTAAAGAAAAGTTGTCCTGCCTGTGGGCTCAGTTAAAGAAAAGTTGTCCTGCCTGTGGGGTAAGTTAAAGAAAAGTTGTCCTGCCTGTGGGCTCAGTTAAAGAAAAGTTGTCCTGCCTGTGGGCTCAGTTAAAGAAAAGTTGTCCTGCCTGTGGGCTCAGTTAAAGAAAAGTTGTCCTGCCTGTGGGGTAAGTTAAAGAAAAGTTGTCCTGCCTGTGGGCTCAGTTAAAGAAAAGTTGTCCTGCCTGTGGGGTAAGTTAAAGAAAAGTTGTCCTGCCTGTGGGCTCAGTTAAAGAAAAGTTGTCCTGCCTGTGGGCTCAGTTAAAGAAAAGTTGTCCTGCCTGTGGGGTAAGTTATAGAAAAGTTGTCCTGCCTGTGGGCTCAGATAAAGAAAAGTTGTCCTGCCTGTGGGCTCAGTTAAAGAAAAGTTGTCCTGCCTGTGGGGTAAGTTAAAGAAAAGTTGTCCTGCCTGTGGGCTCAGTTAAAGAAAAGTTGTCCTGCCTGTGGGCTCAGTTAAAGAAAAGTTGTCCTGCCTGTGGGGTAAGTTAAAGAAAAGTTGTCCTGCCTGTGGGCTCAGTTAAAGAAAAGTTGTCCTGCCTATGGGCTCAGTTAAAGAAAAGTTGTCATGCCTGTGGGCTCAGTTAAAGAAAAGTTGTCCTGCCTGTGGGCTCAGTTAAAGAAAAGTTGTCCTGCCTGTGGGGTAAGTTAAAGAAAAGTTGTCCTGCCTGCGGGGTAAGTTAAAGAAAAGTTGTCCTGCCTGTGGGCTCAGTTAAAGAAAAGTTGTCCTGCCTGTGGGGTAAGTTAAAGAAAAGTTGTCCTGCCTGTGGGCTCAGTTAAAGAAAAGTTGTCCTGCCTGTGGGGTAAGTTAAAGAAAAGTTGTCCTGCCTGTGGGCTCAGTTAAAGAAAAGTTGTCCTGCCTGTGGGGTAAGTTAAAGAAAAGTTGTCCTGCCTGTGGGGTAAGTTAAAGAAAAGTTGTCATGCCTGTGGGGTAAGTTAAAGAAAAGTTGTCCTGCCTGTGGGCTCAGTTAAAGAAAAGTTGTCCTGCCTGTGGGGTAAGTTAAAGAAAAGTTGTCCTGCCTGCGGGGTAAGTTAAAGAAAAGTTGTCCTGCCTGTGGGCTCAGTTAAAGAAAAGTTGTCCTGCCTGTGGGGTAAGTTAAAGAAAAGTTGTCCTGCCTGTGGGCTCAGTTAAAGAAAAGTTGTCCTGCCTGTGGGGTAAGTTAAAGAAAAGTTGTCCTGCCTGTGGGCTCAGTTAAAGAAAAGTTGTCCTGCCTGTGGGGTAAGTTAAAGAAAAGTTGTCCTGCCTGTGGGGTAAGTTAAAGAAAAGTTGTCCTGCCTGTGGGCTCAGTTAAAGAAAAGTTCTCCTGCCCGTGGGGTAAGTTAAAGAAAAGTTGTCCTGCCTGTGGGGTAAGTTAAAGAAAAGTTGTCCTGTCTGTGGGGTAAGTTAAAGAAACGTTGTCCTGCCTGTGGGGTAAGTTAAAGAAAAGTTGTCCTGCCTGTGGGGTAAGTTAAAGAAAAGTTGTCCTGCCTGTGGGGTAAGTTAATAAAAAGTTCCCCTGCTTGTGGGCTAAGTTCAAGGAAAGTTGTCCTGCCTGTGGGCTAAGTTAAAGAAAAGTTCCCCTGCTTGTGGGCTAAGTTGAAGAAAAGTTGTCCTGCCTGTGGGGTAAGTTAAAGAAAAGTTCCCCTGCTTGTGGGCTAAGTTGAAGAAAAGTTGTCCTGTCTGTGGGCTAAGTTAAAGAAAAGTTGTCCTGCCTGTGGGCTAAGTTAAAAAAAAGTTCCCCTGCTTGTGGGCTAAGTTGAAGAAAAGTTGTCCTGCCTGTGGGCTAAGTTAAAAAAAGTTGTCCTGCTTGTGGGCTAAGTTGAAAAAAAGTTGTCCTGCCTGTGGGCTAAGTTAAAGAAAAGTTCCCCAGCTTGTGCGCTAAGTTGAAGAAAAGTTCCTCTGCTTGTGGGCTAAGTTGAAGAAAAGTTCCCTTGCTTGTGGGCTAAGTTGAAAAAAAGTTGTCCTGCATGTGGGCTAAGTTAAAAAAAAAAAGTTCCCCTGCTTGTGGGCTAAGTTGAAGAAAAGTTGTCCTGCCTGTGGGCTAAGTTAATAAAAAGATCCCCTGCTTGTGGGCTAAGTTCAAGAAAAGTTGTCCTGCCTGTGGGGTAAGTTAAAGAAAAGTTGTCCTGCCTGTGGGCTAAGTTGAAGAAAAGTTCCTCTGCTTGTGGGCTAAGTTGAAGAAAAGTTCACTTGCTTGTGGGCTAAGTTGAAAAAAAATTGTCCTGCATGTGGGCTAAGTTAAAAAAAAGTTCCCCTGCTTGTGGGCTAAGCTAAAAAAAAAAGTTGTCATGCCTGTGGGCTAAGTTAAAAAAAAGTTCCCCTGCTTGTGGGCTAAGTTGAAGAAAAGTTGTCCTGCCTGTGGGGTAAGTTAAAGAAAAGTTCCCCTGCTTGTGGGCTAAGTTGAAGAAAAGTTGTCCTGCCCGTGGGGTAAGTTAAAGAAAAGTTCCCCTGCTTGTGGGCTAAGTTGAAGAAAAGTTCCCCTGCTTGTGGGCTAAGTTGAAGAAAAGTTCCCCTGCCTGTGGGCTAAGTTAAAAAAAAGTTCCCCTGCTTGTGGGCTAAGTTAAAGAAAAGTTGTCCTGACTGTGGCCTCAGTTAAAGAATAGTTGTCCTGCCTGTGGGCTCAGTTAAAGAAAAGTTGTCCTGCCTGTGGGGTAAGTTAAAGAAAAGTTGTCCTGCCTGTGGGCTCAGTTAAAGAAAAGTTGTCCTGCCTGTGGGCTCAGTTAAAGAAAAGTTGTCCTGCCTGTGGGCTCAGTTAAAGAAAAGTTGTCCTGCCTGTGGGCTCAGTTAAAGAAAAGTTGTCCTGCCTGTGGGGTAAGTTAAAGAAAAGTTGTCCTGCCTGTGGGCTCAGTTAAAGAAAAGTTGTCCTGCCTGTGGGCTCAGTTAAAGAAAAGTTGTCCTGCCTGTGGGGTAAGTTAAAGAAAAGTTGTCCTGCCTGTGGGCTCAGTTAAAGAAAAGTTGTCCTGCCTGTGGGCTCAGTTAAAGAAAAGTTGTCCTGCCTGTGGGCTCAGTTAAAGAAAAGTTGTCCTGCCTGTGGGCTCAGTTAAAGAAAAGTTGTCCTGCCTGTGGGGTAAGTTAACGAAAAGTTGTCCTGCCTGTGGGCTCAGTTAAAGAAAAGTTGTCCTGCCTGTGGGCTCAGTTAAAGAAAAGTTGTCCTGCCTGTGGGGTAAGTTAAAGAAAAGTTGTCCTGCCTGTGGGGTAAGTTAAAGAAAAGTTGTCCTGCCTGTGGGCTCAGTTAAAGAAAAGTTGTCCTGCCTGTGGGGTAAGTTAAAGAAAAGTTGTCCTGCCTGTGGGCTCAGTTAAAGAAAAGTTGTCCTGCCTGTGGGGTAAGTTAAAGAAAAGTTGTCCTGCCTGTGGGCTCAGTTAAAGAAAAGTTGTCCTGCCTGTGGGTTCAGTTAAAGAAAAGTTGTCCTGCCTGTGGGCTCAGTTAAAGAAAAGTTGTCCTGCCTGTGGGCTCAGTTAAAGAAAAGTTGTCCTGCCTGTGGGGTAAGTTAAAGAAAAGTTGTCCTGCCTGTGGGCTCAGTTAAAGAAAAGTTGTCCTGCCTGTGGGCTCAGTTAAAGAAAAGTTGTCCTGCCTGTGGGCTCAGTTAAAGAAAAGTTGTCCTGCCTGTGGGCTCAGTTAAAGAAAAGTTGTCCTGCCTGTGGGGTAAGTTAAAGAAAAGTTGTCCTGCCTGTGGGCTCAGTTAAAGAAAAGTTGTCCTGCCTGTGGGCTCAGTTAAAGAAAAGTTGTCCTGCCTGTGGGTTCAGTTAAAGAAAAGTTGTCCTGCCTGTGGGCTCAGTTAAAGAAAAGTTGTCCTGCCTGTGGGCTCAGTTAAAGAAAAGTTGTCCTGCCTGTGGGGTAAGTTAAAGAAAAGTTGTCCTGCCTGTGGGCTCAGTTAAAGAAAAGTTGTCCTGCCTGTGGGCTCAGTTAAAGAAAAGTTGTCCTGCCTGTGGGCTCAGTTAAAGAAAAGTTGTCCTGCCTGTGGGCTCAGTTAAAGAAAAGTTGTCCTGCCTGTGGGGTAAGTTAAAGAAAAGTTGTCCTGCCTGTGGGCTCAGTTAAAGAAAAGTTGTCCTGCCTGTGGGGTAAGTTAAAGAAAAGTTGTCCTGCCTGTGGGCTCAGTTAAAGAAAAGTTGTCCTGCCTGTGGGGTAAGTTAAAGAAAAGTTGTCCTGCCTGTGGGGAAAGTTAAAGAAAAGTTGTCTTGCCTGTGGGCTCAGTTAAAGAAAAGTTGTCCTGCCTGTGGGCTCAGTTAAAGAAAAGTTGTCCTGCCTGTGGGGTAAGTTAACGAAAAGTTGTCCTGCCTGTGGGCTCAGTTAAAGAAAAGTTGTCCTGCCTGTGGGCTCAGTTAAAGAAAAGTTGTCCTGCCTGTGGGGTAAGTTAAAGAAAAGTTGTCCTGCCTGTGGGGTAAGTTAAAGAAAAGTTGTCCTGCCTGTGGGCTCAGTTAAAGAAAAGTTGTCCTGCCTGTGGGGTAAGTTAAAGAAAAGTTGTCCTGCCTGTGGGCTCAGTTAAAGAAAAGTTGTCCTGCCTGTGGGGTAAGTTAAAGAAAAGTTGTCCTGCCTGTGGGGTAAGTTAAAGAAAAGTTGTCCTGCCTGTGGGCTCAGTTAAAGAAAAGTTGTCCTGCCTGTGGGTTCAGTTAAAGAAAAGTTGTCCTGCCTGTGGGCTCAGTTAAAGAAAAGTTGTCCTGCCTGTGGGCTCAGTTAAAGAAAAGTTGTCCTGCCTGTGGGGTAAGTTAAAGAAAAGTTGTCCTGCCTGTGGGCTCAGTTAAAGAAAAGTTGTCCTGCCTGTGGGCTCAGTTAAAGAAAAGTTGTCCTGCCTGTGGGCTCAGTTAAAGAAAAGTTGTCCTGCCTGTGGGCTCAGTTAAAGAAAAGTTGTCCTGCCTGTGGGGTAAGTTAAAGAAAAGTTGTCCTGCCTGTGGGCTCAGTTAAAGAAAAGTTGTCCTGCCTGTGGGCTCAGTTAAAGAAAAGTTGTCCTGCCTGTGGGGTAAGTTAAAGAAAAGTTGTCCTGCCTGTGGGCTCAGTTAAAGAAAAGTTGTCCTGCCTGTGGGCTCAGTTAAAGAAAAGTTGTCCTGCCTGTGGGGTAAGTTAAAGAAAAGTTGTCCTGCCTGTGGGCTCAGTTAAAGAAAAGTTGTCCTGCCTGTGGGCTCAGTTAAAGAAAAGTTGTCCTGCCTGTGGGGTAAGTTAAAGAAAAGTTGTCCTGCCTGTGGGCTCAGTTAAAGAAAAGTTGTCCTGCCTGTGGGCTCAGTTAAAGAAAAGTTGTCCTGCCTGTGGGCTCAGTTAAAGAAAAGTTGTCCTGCCTGTGGGCTCAGTTAAAGAAAAGTTGTCCTGCCTGTGGGGTAAGTTAAAGAAAAGTTGTCCTGCCTGTGGGCTCAGTTAAAGAAAAGTTGTCCTGCCTGTGGGCTCAGTTAAAGAAAAGTTGTCCTGCCTGTGGGGTAAGTTAAAGAAAAGTTGTCCTGCCTGTGGGCTCAGTTAAAGAAAAGTTGTCCTGCCTGTGGGCTCAGTTAAAGAAAAGTTGTCCTGCCTGTGGGGTAAGTTAAAGAAAAGTTGTCCTGCCTGTGGGCTCAGTTAAAGAAAAGTTGTCCTGCCTGTGGGGTAAGTTAAAGAAAAGTTGTCCTGCCTGTGGGCTCAGTTAAAGAAAAGTTGTCCTGCCTGTGGGCTCAGTTAAAGAAAAGTTGTCCTGCCTGTGGGGTAAGTTAAAGAAAAGTTGTCCTGCCTGTGGGCTCAGTTAAAGAAAAGTTGTCCTGCCTGTGGGGTAAGTTAAAGAAAAGTTGTCCTGTCTGTGGGGTAAGTTAAAGAAAAGTTGTCATGCCTGTGGGGTAAGTTAAAGAAAAGTTGTCCTGCCTGTGGGCTCAGTTAAAGAAAAGTTGTCCTGCCTGTGGGGTAAGTTAAAGAAAAGTTGTCCTGCCTGCGGGGTAAGTTAAAGAAAAGTTGTCCTGCCTGTGGGCTCAGTTAAAGAAAAGTTGTCCTGCCTGTGGGGTAAGTTAAAGAAAAGTTGTCCTGCCTGTGGGCTCAGTTAAAGAAAAGTTGTCCTGCCTGTGGGGTAAGTTAAAGAAAAGTTGTCCTGCCTGTGGGCTCAGTTAAAGAAAAGTTGTCCTGCCTGTGGGGTAAGTTAAAGAAAAGTTGTCCTGCCTGTGGGGTAAGTTAAAGAAAAGTTGTCCTGCCTGTGGGCTCAGTTAAAGAAAAGTTCTCCTGCCTGTGGGGTAAGTTAAAGAAAAGTTGTCCTGCCTGTGGGGTAAGTTAAAGAAAAGTTGTCCTGTCTGTGGGGTAAGTTAAAGAAAAGTTGTCCTGCCTGTGGGGTAAGTTAAAGAAAAGTTGTCCTGCCTGTGGGGTAAGTTAAAGAAAAGTTGTCCTGCCTGTGGGGTAAGTTAATAAAAAGTTCCCCTGCTTGTGGGCTAAGTTCAAGGAAAGTTGTCCTGCCTGTGGGCTAAGTTAAAGAAAAGTTCCCCTGCTTGTGGGCTAAGTTGAAGAAAAGTTGTCCTGCCTGTGGGGTAAGTTAAAGAAAAGTTCCCCTGCTTGTGGGCTAAGTTGAAGAAAAGTTGTCCTGTCTGTGGGCTAAGTTAAAGAAAAGTTGTCCTGCCTGTGGGCTAAGTTAAAAAAAGTTGTCCTGCTTGTGGGCTAAGTTGAAAAAAAGTTGTCCTGCCTGTGGGCTAAGTTAAAGAAAAGTTCCCCAGCTTGTGCGCTAAGTTGAAGAAAAGTTCCTCTGCTTGTGGGCTAAGTTGAAGAAAAGTTCCCTTGCTTGTGGGCTAAGTTGAAAAAAAGTTGTCCTGCATGTGGGCTAAGTTAAAAAAAAAAGTTCCCCTGCTTGTGGGCTAAGTTGAAGAAAAGTTGTCCTGCCTGTGGGCTAAGTTAATAAAAAGATCCCCTGCTTGTGGGCTAAGTTCAAGAAAAGTTGTCCTGCCTGTGGGGTAAGTTAAAGAAAAGTTGTCCTGCCTGTGGGCTAAGTTGAAGAAAAGTTCCTCTGCTTGTGGGCTAAGTTGAAGAAAAGTTCCCTTGCTTGTGGGCTAAGTTGAAAAAAAATTGTCCTGCATGTGGGGTAAGTTAAAGAAAAGTTCCCCTGCTTGTGGGCTAAGTTGAAGAAAAGTTGTCCTGCCCGTGGGGTAAGTTAAAGAAAAGTTCCCCTGCTTGTGGGCTAAGTTGAAGAAAAGTTCCCCTGCTTGTGGGCTAAGTTGAAGAAAAGTTCCCCTGCCTGTGGGCTAAGTTAAAAAAAAGTTCCCCTGCTTGTGGGCTAAGTTAAAGAAAAGTTGTCCTGCCTGTGGCCTCAGTTAAAGAAAAGTTGTCCTGCCTGTGGGCTCAGTTAAAGAAAAGTTGTCCTGCCTGTGGGGTAAGTTAAAGAAAAGTTGTCCTGCCTGTGGGCTCAGTTAAAGAAAAGTTGTCCTGCCTGTGGGGTAAGTTAAAGAAAAGTTGTCCTGCCTGTGGGCTCAGTTAAAGAAAAGTTGTCCTGCCTGTGGGCTCAGTTAAAGAAAAGTTGTCCTGCCTGTGGGGTAAGTTAAAGAAAAGTTGTCCTGCCTGTGGGCTCAGTTAAAGAAAAGTTGTCCTGCCTGTGGGCTCAGTTAAAGAAAAGTTGTCCTGCCTGTGGGCTCAGTTAAAGAAAAGTTGTCCTGCCTGTGGGGTAAGTTAAAGAAAAGTTGTCCTGCCTGTGGGCTCAGTTAAAGAAAAGTTGTCCTGCCTGTGGGCTGAGTTAAAGAAAAGTTGTCCTGCCTGTGGGGTAAGTTAAAGAAAAGTTGTCCTGCCTGTGGGCTCAGTTAAAGAAAAGTTGTCCTGCCTGTGGGCTCAGTTAAAGAAAAGTTGTCCTGCCTGTGGGGTAAGTTATAGAAAAGTTGTCCTGCCTGTGGGCTCAGTTAAAGAAAAGTTGTCCTGCCTGTGGGCTCAGTTAAAGAAAAGTTGTCCTGCCTGTGGGGTAAGTTAAAGAAAAGTTGTCCTGCCTGTGGGCTCAGTTAAAGAAAAGTTGTCCTGCCTGTGGGCTCAGTTAAAGAAAAGTTGTCCTGCCTGTGGGGTAAGTTAAAGAAAAGTTGTCCTGCCTGTGGGCTCAGTTAAAGAAAAGTTGTCCTGCCTGTGGGCTCAGTTAAAGAAAAGTTGTCCTGCCTATGGGCTCAGTTAAAGAAAAGTTGTCATGCCTGTGGGGTAAGTTAAAGAAAAGTTGTCCTGCCTGTGGGCTCAGTTAAAGAAAAGTTGTCCTGCCTGTGGGGTAAGTTAAAGAAAAGTTGTCCTGCCTGCGGGGTAAGTTAAAGAAAAGTTGTCCTGCCTGTGGGCTCAGTTAAAGAAAAGTTGTCCTGCCTGTGGGGTAAGTTAAAGAAAAGTTGTCCTGCCTGTGGGCTCAGTTAAAGAAAAGTTGTCCTGCCTGTGGGGTAAGTTAAAGAAAAGTTGTCCTGCCTGTGGGCTCAGTTAAAGAAAAGTTGTCCTGCCTGTGGGGTAAGTTAAAGAAAAGTTGTCCTGCCTGTGGGGTAAGTTAAAGAAAAGTTGTCATGCCTGTGGGGTAAGTTAAAGAAAAGTTGTCCTGCCTGTGGGCTCAGTTAAAGAAAAGTTGTCCTGCCTGTGGGGTAAGTTAAAGAAAAGTTGTCCTGCCTGCGGGGTAAGTTAAAGAAAAGTTGTCCTGCCTGTGGGCTCAGTTAAAGAAAAGTTGTCCTGCCTGTGGGGTAAGTTAAAGAAAAGTTGTCCTGCCTGTGGGCTCAGTTAAAGAAAAGTTGTCCTGCCTGTGGGGTAAGTTAAAGAAAAGTTGTCCTGCCTGTGGGCTCAGTTAAAGAAAAGTTGTCCTGCCTGTGGGGTAAGTTAAAGAAAAGTTGTCCTGCCTGTGGGGTAAGTTAAAGAAAAGTTGTCCTGCCTGTGGGCTCAGTTAAAGAAAAGTTCTCCTGCCTGTGGGGTAAGTTAAAGAAAAGTTGTCCTGCCTGTGGGGTAAGTTAAAGAAAAGTTGTCCTGTCTGTGGGGTAAGTTAAAGAAACGTTGTCCTGCCTGTGGGGTAAGTTAAAGAAAAGTTGTCCTGCCTGTGGGGTAAGTTAAAGAAAAGTTGTCCTGCCTGTGGGGTAAGTTAATAAAAAGTTCCCCTGCTTGTGGGCTAAGTTCAAGGAAAGTTGTCCTGCCTGTGGGCTAAGTTAAAGAAAAGTTCCCCTGCTTGTGGGCTAAGTTGAAGAAAAGTTGTCCTGCCTGTGGGGTAAGTTAAAGAAAAGTTCCCCTGCTTGTGGGCTAAGTTGAAGAAAAGTTGTCCTGTCTGTGGGCTAAGTTAAAGAAAAGTTGTCCTGCCTGTGGGCTAAGTTAAAAAAAAGTTCCCCTGCTTGTGGGCTAAGTTGAAGAAAAGTTGTCCTGCCTGTGGGCTAAGTTAAAAAAAGTTGTCCTGCTTGTGGGCTAAGTTGAAAAAAAGTTGTCCTGCCTGTGGGCTAAGTTAAAGAAAAGTTCCCCAGCTTGTGCGCTAAGTTGAAGAAAAGTTCCTCTGCTTGTGGGCTAAGTTGAAGAAAAGTTCCCTTGCTTGTGGGCTAAGTTGAAAAAAAGTTGTCCTGCATGTGGGCTAAGTTAAAAAAAAAAGTTCCCCTGCTTGTGGGCTAAGTTGAAGAAAAGTTGTCCTGCCTGTGGGCTAAGTTAATAAAAAGATCCCCTGCTTGTGGGCTAAGTTCAAGAAAAGTTGTCCTGCCTGTGGGGTAAGTTAAAGAAAAGTTGTCCTGCCTGTTGGCTAAGTTGAAGAAAAGTTCCTCTGCTTGTGGGCTAAGTTGAAGAAAAGTTCCCTTGCTTGTGGGCTAAGTTGAAAAAAAATTGTCCTGCGTGTGGGCTAAGTTAAAAAAAAGTTCCCCTGCTTGTGGGCTAAGCTAAAAAAAAAGTTGTCATGCCTGTGGGCTAAGTTAAAAAAAAGTTCCCCTGCTTGTGGGCTAAGTTGAAGAAAAGTTGTCCTGCCTGTGGGGTAAGTTAAAGAAAAGTTCCCCTGCTTGTGGGCTAAGTTGAAGAAAAGTTGTCCTGCCGGTGGGGTAAGTTAAAGAAAAGTTCCCCTGCTTGTGGGCTAAGTTGAAGAAAAGTTCCCCTGCTTGTGGGCTAAGTTGAAGAAAAGTTCCCCTGCCTGTGGGCTAAGTTAAAAAAAAGTTCCCCTGCTTGTGGGCTAAGTTAAAGAAAAGTTGTCCTGCCTGTGGCCTCAGTTAAAGAAAAGTTGTCCTGCCTGTGGGCTCAGTTAAAGAAAAGTTGTCCTGCCTGTGGGGTAAGTTAAAGAAAAGTTGTCCTGCCTGTGGGCTCAGTTAAAGAAAAGTTGTCCTGCCTGTGGGGTAAGTTAAAGAAAAGTTGTCCTGCCTGTGGGCTCAGTTAAAGAAAAGTTGTCCTGCCTGTGGGCTCAGTTAAAGAAAAGTTGTCCTGCCTGTGGGGTAAGTTAAAGAAAAGTTGTCCTGCCTGTGGGCTCAGTTAAAGAAAAGTTGTCCTGCCTGTGGGCTCAGTTAAAGAAAAGTTGTCCTGCCTGTGGGCTCAGTTAAAGAAAAGTTGTCCTGCCTGTGGGGTAAGTTAAAGAAAAGTTGTCCTGCCTGTGGGCTCAGTTAAAGAAAAGTTGTCCTGCCTGTGGGCTCAGTTAAAGAAAAGTTGTCCTGCCTGTGGGGTAAGTTAAAGAAAAGTTGTCCTGCCTGTGGGCTCAGTTAAAGAAAAGTTGTCCTGCCTGTGGGCTCAGTTAAAGAAAAGTTGTCCTGCCTGTGGGGTAAGTTATAGAAAAGTTGTCCTGCCTGTGGGCTCAGATAAAGAAAAGTTGTCCTGCCTGTGGGCTCAGTTAAAGAAAAGTTGTCCTGCCTGTGGGGTAAGTTAAAGAAAAGTTGTCCTGCCTGTGGGCTCAGTTAAAGAAAAGTTGTCCTGCCTGTGGGCTCAGTTAAAGAAAAGTTGTCCTGCCTGTGGGGTAAGTTAAAGAAAAGTTGTCCTGCCTGTGGGCTCAGTTAAAGAAAAGTTGTCCTGCCTATGGGCTCAGTTAAAGAAAAGTTGTCATGCCTGTGGGGTAAGTTAAAGAAAAGTTGTCCTGCCTGTGGGCTCAGTTAAAGAAAAGTTGTCCTGCCTGTGGGGTAAGTTAAAGAAAAGTTGTCCTGCCTGCGGGGTAAGTTAAAGAAAAGTTGTCCTGCCTGTGGGCTCAGTTAAAGAAAAGTTGTCCTGCCTGTGGGGTAAGTTAAAGAAAAGTTGTCCTGCCTGTGGGCTCAGTTAAAGAAAAGTTGTCCTGCCTGTGGGGTAAGTTAAAGAAAAGTTGTCCTGCCTGTGGGCTCAGTTAAAGAAAAGTTGTCCTGCCTGTGGGGTAAGTTAAAGAAAAGTTGTCCTGCCTGTGGGGTAAGTTAAAGAAAAGTTGTCATGCCTGTGGGGTAAGTTAAAGAAAAGTTGTCCTGCCTGTGGGCTCAGTTAAAGAAAAGTTGTCCTGCCTGTGGGGTAAGTTAAAGAAAAGTTGTCCTGCCTGCGGGGTAAGTTAAAGAAAAGTTGTCCTGCCTGTGGGCTCAGTTAAAGAAAAGTTGTCCTGCCTGTGGGGTAAGTTAAAGAAAAGTTGTCCTGCCTGTGGGCTCAGTTAAAGAAAAGTTGTCCTGCCTGTGGGGTAAGTTAAAGAAAAGTTGTCCTGCCTGTGGGCTCAGTTAAAGAAAAGTTGTCCTGCCTGTGGGGTAAGTTAAAGAAAAGTTGTCCTGCCTGTGGGGTAAGTTAAAGAAAAGTTGTCCTGCCTGTGGGCTCAGTTAAAGAAAAGTTCTCCTGCCCGTGGGGTAAGTTAAAGAAAAGTTGTCCTGTCTGTGGGGTAAGTTAAAGAAACGTTGTCCTGCCTGTGGGGTAAGTTAAAGAAAAGTTGTCCTGCCTGTGGGGTAAGTTAAAGAAAAGTTGTCCTGCCTGTGGGGTAAGTTAATAAAAAGTTCCCCTGCTTGTGGGCTAAGTTCAAGGAAAGTTGTCCTGCCTGTGGGCTAAGTTAAAGAAAAGTTCCCCTGCTTGTGGGCTAAGTTGAAGAAAAGTTGTCCTGCCTGTGGGGTAAGTTAAAGAAAAGTTCCCCTGCTTGTGGGCTAAGTTGAAGAAAAGTTGTCCTGTCTGTGGGCTAAGTTAAAGAAAAGTTGTCCTGCCTGTGGGCTAAGTTAAAAAAAAGTTCCCCTGCTTGTGGGCTAAGTTGAAGAAAAGTTGTCCTGCCTGTGGGCTAAGTTAAAAAAAGTTGTCCTGCTTGTGGGCTAAGTTGAAAAAAAGTTGTCCTGCCTGTGGGCTAAGTTAAAGAAAAGTTCCCCAGCTTGTGCGCTAAGTTGAAGAAAAGTTCCTCTGCTTGTGGGCTAAGTTGAAGAAAAGTTCCCTTGCTTGTGGGCTAAGTTGAAAAAAAGTTGTCCTGCATGTGGGCTAAGTTAAAAAAAAAAAGTTCCCCTGCTTGTGGGCTAAGTTGAAGAAAAGTTGTCCTGCCTGTGGGCTAAGTTAATAAAAAGATCCCCTGCTTGTGGGCTAAGTTCAAGAAAAGTTGTCCTGCCTGTGGGGTAAGTTAAAGAAAAGTTGTCCTGCCTGTGGGCTAAGTTGAAGAAAAGTTCCTCTGCTTGTGGGCTAAGTTGAAGAAAAGTTCACTTGCTTGTGGGCTAAGTTGAAAAAAAATTGTCCTGCATGTGGGCTAAGTTAAAAAAAAGTTCCCCTGCTTGTGGGCTAAGCTAAAAAAAAAAGTTGTCATGCCTGTGGGCTAAGTTAAAAAAAAGTTCCCCTGCTTGTGGGCTAAGTTGAAGAAAAGTTGTCCTGCCTGTGGGGTAAGTTAAAGAAAAGTTCCCTTGCTTGTGGGCTAAGTTGAAGAAAAGTTGTCCTGCCCGTGGGGTAAGTTAAAGAAAAGTTCCCCTGCTTGTGGGCTAAGTTGAAGAAAAGTTCCCCTGCTTGTGGGCTAAGTTGAAGAAAAGTTCCCCTGCCTGTGGGCTAAGTTAAAAAAAAGTTCCCCTGCTTGTGGGCTAAGTTAAAGAAAAGTTGTCCTGCCTGTGGCCTCAGTTAAAGAAAAGTTGTCCTGCCTGTGGGCTCAGTTAAAGAAAAGTTGTCCTGCCTGTGGGGTAAGTTAAAGAAAAGTTGTCCTGCCTGTGGGCTCAGTTAAAGAAAAGTTGTCCTGCCTGTGGGCTCAGTTAAAGAAAAGTTGTCCTGCCTGTGGGCTCAGTTAAAGAAAAGTTGTCCTGCCTGTGGGCTCAGTTAAAGAAAAGTTGTCCTGCCTGTGGGCTCAGTTAAAGAAAAGTTGTCCTGCCTGTGGGCTCAGTTAAAGAAAAGTTGTCCTGCCTGTGGGCTCAGTTAAAGAAAAGTTGTCCTGCCTGTGGGGTAAGTTAAAGAAAAGTTGTCCTGCCTGTGGGCTCAGTTAAAGAAAAGTTGTCCTGCCTGTGGGCTCAGTTAAAGAAAAGTTGTCCTGCCTGTGGGCTCAGTTAAAGAAAAGTTGTCCTGCCTGTGGGCTCAGTTAAAGAAAAGTTGTCCTGCCTGTGGGGTAAGTTAACGAAAAGTTGTCCTGCCTGTGGGCTCAGTTAAAGAAAAGTTGTCCTGCCTGTGGGCTCAGTTAAAGAAAAGTTGTCCTGCCTGTGGGGTAAGTTAAAGAAAAGTTGTCCTGCCTGTGAGGTAAGTTAAAGAAAAGTTGTCCTGCCTGTGGGCTCAGTTAAAGAAAAGTTGTCCTGCCTGTGGGGTAAGTTAAAGAAAAGTTGTCCTGCCTGTGGGCTCAGTTAAAGAAAAGTTGTCCTGCCTGTGGGGTAAGTTAAAGAAAAGTTGTCCTGCCTGTGGGGTAAGTTAAAGAAAAGTTGTCCTGCCTGTGGGCTCAGTTAAAGAAAAGTTGTCCTGCCTGTGGGGTAAGTTAAAGAAAAGTTGTCCTGCCTGTGGGCTCAGTTAAAGAAAAGTTGTCCTGCCTGTGGGGTAAGTTAAAGAAAAGTTGTCCTGCCTGTGGGCTCAGTTAAAGAAAAGTTGTCCTGCCTGTGGGCTCAGTTAAAGAAAAGTTGTCCTGCCTGTGGGGTAAGTTAAAGAAAAGTTGTCCTGCCTGTGGGGTAAGTTAAAGAAAAGTTGTCCTGCCTGTGGTGTAAGTTAAAGAAAAGTTGTCCTGCCTGTGGGCTCAGTTAAAGAAAAGTTGTCCTGCCTGTGGGCTCAGTTAAAGAAAAGTTGTCCTGCCTGTGGGCTCAGTTAAAGAAAAGTTGTCCTGCCTGTGGGCTCAGTTAAAGAAAAGTTGTCCTGCCTGTGGGGTAAGTTAAAGAAAAGTTGTCCTGCCTGTGGGGTAAGTTAAAGAAAAGTTGTCCTGCCTGTGGGGTAAGTTAAAGAAAAGTTCCCCTGCTTGTGGGCTAATTCCTAAACGGGGGAGAAATTGTCGCTATGGAAAGTAGGACAAAGAGCTCTCAAAGTATTGTAGAAAAACGACTTACATTACAATAAGAGGCTGTCTGACGGACGGATCATTCACAATTCTTCCTCAAAGCAGATATATGTAATATAAACTTTTATTATTTTCTGTATTAAAAAAATTCGTTGTTATATAAATAGATTGTCCTCTTTTACGGAAGTGTTGCCCTCGCCTCTGTTCTGTATTCTTAAATATTTGGTGCTACTATACAATAAAAATAATTATATTCGGAATTCACGAAATCATACGCTAACGAAAGAGCGACGTTTTCATACTTTAGAACTCGTTCATTTAAATAGAGTTTATTTTAAAGGACAGTCCGTCTAAAGAGGGTTTCTTCGAAAACTGTATTATAGAAGTCATAAACATACATTACTAAGAACACTGCATGAATTTAACTTTAAAACGCGTCCAAATTGAATTAGTTTTGAAACATCCCATCGACCTGAATTGAAGTAAGCAAGGTAATCGTTGTTTCAACACGGATAAAAGATATGTGCATTCATAAAATGACTTTTACTTCATAAAGTTTTACAATTCTTCAATAAATATATCTTTCTGAGGCACTTCATTGAGGACAAATAACAAAATACGAATTACACTCAACAATATATGCATTTAAATTGCTTAACAAAAATATGATGGCCAATTTAATATGTTATAAAAATGTACAATTTACACGTTACTGACTCTTAGTGTATATCTTGTTTAAAATCCTATAAGGACTTTGTTATTTATTTAATATTAAAATTGATATCTACTTACTTAGACTTGCTTTGAAGAAAGACTTGAGTCACCCATTGCGTTTTTCGTTAAGGATTAAAAAAAATACAGATTTGAATGGTTAAAAACTACAGTAGTTAAATTTGATACAAACGCCGACTTCTGTTGATTATGCGCCGTTTTTAAAATTTATTCCATTAAAATGCAAGGTTACCTAGTAATAAAATAAGTAAATCTGCTTTATTACTCTTACTGATAATAAATTGCTTGCGTTTTAAGTTTTGTATGCATTTACGACGTGGGTTAGATAATACGTCTTTAAAAGTTTTTTAAAACTCTTTACATCTAAAACTCTTACAGTTTAATAATTGACTTTGAATAACAGAACTAAAAAAATAACAGTATATTTCTATCCCTTTAACGCTTTTTTTTAAACAAAAAAGTTATGATTTGAAATGTAGTTATTTTAACATCAGACTCTCGTAGCCCATACGAAAAATAATTACATTCGTATAGGGAAAGAAAAAGTCGGTTGGGGTTATATCAAAGCACGGCAAAAGTTTACACCTATACATTTTTTTTTAATACTATAACATTCCTTTTTTACTGTAACTATAATATAACCTTAACAAGTAATGATTTGCTTTAAAGTTTCAGCAATTCAAATATTGCAATTTAAGAAAGTTTCATTGGTAGACAAATTTACGTTTTAAAGTTTGATTTTTAATTTTTTTTTTTTATAAAATATGAGTAACTATAAATGTATATTGGTAAAAATAATTATATTATGTATTTAATTTTTTTAATTCAAATTATATGTATTATTAAATCGGGTCGATAGGAGCAGCATGATGAATATAAGCAGTTTTGGGGAGAGAATTGTTATGGCTTATAGCATAACGCTGTTGAATGCAAAAATTATATATATAAAAAATAATATATAATCTCAGATATTCGAAGATCAAATACGAGGGTAAGTAAAAAATTACTTAAATTTTTCGTTCTACAATTTTATTAAACAAAGATAGGTGACGGTCGCATGCACATGCGTTGAGTTGGCTCGTCTGTCGTCACGTGTGCAGAATTTAATCACGATCGTGTCAGTTGTTGTCTAGCTACAACACCATTAGCATGTCTGCTCCTCTATCAGATTGCACCAAAGAGGAGAGACGAGGAGTGATCATATTTTTGTGGTCAGAGGGTGAGAAAGGCGCTGAAATTCACCGGAGACTTTTGTCACAATGCGGGAAAAGTGCTTTATCTCGTAAAAGCTTTTTTTTCTGGATCGAAATGTTTAACAGTGGCCGAACGAGCATAACACCAAAACGAGGGAGCTGGGAAGGTGAAGGCCATCGGCTGGGAAGGTGATGCTATTCCTGTTTTGGGACGAAAAAGGCCCTATATTGGATGACTACTTAGACAGGGGGACTACCATAAATAATGCGAAATACAGTGATTTGTTGGCCAAAACGCTGAAACCAGCAATTCGAAACAGACGATGTGGTCTACTCAAAGAAAGTTTTGTCATTGCAAGACATCGCCCGGCCGCACACGGCCCATAACACCATAGGAACAATCAACAGGTTGGGCTTTGAGACCCTGTAACACCCTCCCTACAGTCCAGATCTCGCTCCCTCAGACTTTCATCTCTTTGGACCGCTCAAGGAAGCTTTCAGAGGTCGTCGATTTGCCTCAATCATGGACGGTCGGGATGCGGTGCAAGAGTGGCTTCACGACCAACCAAAAACCTTCTACCAGGAAGGCATACGGAAGCTTGTGGCTCGCTGTACCAAGTGCATTGCTCAAGATGGAGACTACATCGAAAAATAATGTATACTTTGTAAACCGATTTTTGTGTTTAATAAAGTTGTAAAGCGAAAACTGTAAGTAATTTTTTACTTACCCTCGTACGTTCACCATTGGACTGGCGCAAACTGTGACGTCATAAATAGTTTATATGCACAGCTGATAAAGTGTCGTCAAAGAACTTGTTCTTTCAGAAGAGAAATTGTGCAATCATGACTTGTCATTAAGTATATTTATTGTTACCAACTTTATAATATTTTGTAGGTACATAGTTTATTTTTTAACACACACATAACGTACTAAACTATTTAATCTTGTCGATATTAACACTGAATTTTACTGAACCACTTTTCAACATATGTGAACATTGTAAATCTTCTAATCACGTTCTAGAGAAGTTTATTCATATAAATTATTATTGATTTCAATTGATGCTTTCTCATACGCTTATTTCAAATAATTTTATTTATTTTGTTTGTTACATTTTGCTATGTAAGGGAGGAGTACCAACAGTGCACTACAAGCCAAACATATGCTTGCCAACAGGTACAGAATGCCATCGTATGATCCCAATGTTCCTCTAAAATATCCTGGAATAAAAAAAAAGTGTTTAAAATAATGAAATAAACGACATTTGGAATTTTAGATAGCTTCATTGGTAGATAAATTAACATTTTAAAGTTTGATTTTTCATAATATTTTTTTATATAAAATATGAGTAACTATAAATGTGTATTGGTAAATATAATACTATTTTGTATTTAATTTTTTTAACTCTATTCCATCTTAGTTAGGAATGGGTACAGTTTTATAAAGGGTATCCAGTGAAATCATGAGACCGCCTACATTGCTCCCTACTAGCGTCAAATTCATGGGTTAGTGTGATTATCTCAAAAACTATACAATATACATGAAAATAATCAAATAGAAGATTGTAGAGTATCGTTGGTGATATGAAAGTTTTTAATAGAACACCTAAAACGCTCTACAATTTTATAATTGGCTATGTTCATGTATTTTGAATAACTCCTTGATTGATAAATCTTAAATTTGTCGTTAGAGGCCGCTGTAAACTGTATCATCTAATAGCCCATAGTCACTTTACTATATACTATATGTAGAGGAGGAGGGGATGACCTTAGAGGGCGCACTCTTAAAAAAATTTATTGCAACAACAAAAAATATAAAAAGACTCGTATTTCTTACCGATCATAGGTGACATCAAATATCCTAATGGCGCATTAAGTATAAATCTTGACGCTATTGCCATGGTATGCTTATTCTCATCGACATATTGGTAAATCAAAACAGGAATGGTGAGTGTTGATCCAACATTAAATACTCCGAAAATCAACACTGCAAGCATCATTGTGAGGAAACTACTTGCCCACACAAACATTGCACAAGATATTCCGAGAAAAACGAAACACGCTCCGGTGAAATTCGCTTTGGTGATATAATCCCTATCAGTCACCCTGCCTAAACTGGAGCTTCCCAATATTTCTGCAACGGGAAGCAACATCAAGAAGTAAACTTCTTGGTGTTCTGGTATCCCTTTGTCTCTGGATACGTCGACCAAAATAACCCATACTGAACCTGAAATATAGAAAATCACGCTTTGGCAAAGCATAATAACTAAATAGGGTGGCTCTCTAAATACTAGTAAAGATTTGATAGCTGCTTTGTATATATTTCGATCTTCAACTGTTGGTGTTGCATCTAGGGGTTTATTACCAATATTATCGATGTAATTCTTGTTTTTCATTTTATAAAAGTTAATTTCGTTACTTTTCTTGACTTCACTTGCATGAGATATAATTAAATTTATATCATTGGTTTGAAGTTCCGCTTCAGAAGCTTTCGGCGAACAAATACCATTTCTACGCTCACTGTTGGCAGATGCAGAATATGCTTCATATTGATTTGAAGTCGGTATTTTTAGGGATTCACTGTTAAAGTCATCGTTGGGGTTTTTATGTTGAGTTTTGATTTTGTTCTCAATTGCATCGGCAGGATATTGAATTAAAACAACGGATGTTTGAATATGTTGCTGTGTTTCAGTAGTTTTTAACTGAATACCACACATTTGATCGCTTTCATTTGAAATTTTATTGGTTTTGTCACCCATTTCCAATTGTTTGCATTTTAGTTGATTATCTTCCAAATATGGTTTGACGTTAAAGTCAAGGAGATTATTGCCAAGTGTTGTAACAAGACTAATATCTTCGTGCATTGTTGAAGATCCAACATTGTCATCAGAATCTTCCAACTTACGTACAAGAACTGTGTTGACAGTAGATTTCAGATTCTGATCTTTTAGCAGCATGGCTACTGGGATAGTATTGAGCATTACACCAGAGATTATGAGCAATGTACCTTGTAGACCGTAAATCTCAAGCAAGAGCTTAATTGCCGGAGGATAGGCAAGGGCCCCGACTGCTGATCCAGCCAAGCACATGCCTAAAGCATTTGCTAGTTTTTCTTGAAATGTGGACTTATAATGAGGGGTAATAGTAGAGTCCCAAAACAAAGACCAAAACCTGAAAAATAGATTTTGAATTATTTATTAAAAGTTTCTAAAGGCAGAAAAATGTTTATTAACACATTGATCACCAAATATATAAGGTTAGCATTAGCATCCTTATTAGCATCCGCTTTGCAACTCTAGCCGAGCACTAGCAACAATTGTATTGCGACTTTAAATAAACTGAGCAACTAAAAAATCTTGCGTCAAATGCCTTTAATTATTTTGTAGCATTCAGCTCGGATGTTCCAGGTCCCAGATTTCATAATAACCAAGGCGAAAAATCGCAAAGTTCTTATTAATGCAATACATTAAAAATTACAAAATTGTCGATTATTTGCCAAAGGTTTTAGCTCGGCAAAGGGCGAAAGAGATTTTGACCAATTAAATAGTTTGTAAGTGAACGGACCCATTTTGAAATTTCCAATTCTGGATTTCTAAGCAGTTCAGTTGCATGTTCAATAGTTGTTGGTGCGCTGCTAGCCTAAAACAAATAAATTCGCCATTTGGTTTATGGCGCAAAAACACTAAGAATATTATTTACTATAACTATTTACTAAGTATTATTATATAATTGCATACTTACCGTAAACTAAACCTAAAGACATTGTCATATCTGTCATGTTTTGAGCGAAAAAACAAGTTCCAACACCTACAGAAGCGGCAATGCATCCTATAAGAGTTGCGGCTCTCAGTCCTATGATTTCTGACAAATAAGCTGCAAACGGACCTGAACAAAATAAAATAGAAAATTATACACACGTAGCTAAAATTTATTTATTAGAACAAAACATTTTTAAATTTTAACTTTTTTATTACTTAAATAAATGTATTTTTCTAATTATTTCTTTTGGAAATATAATAATTTCGCCTAGCATACCCGAGTCGCCCTTAGGCCGCTTTTACATTTAACGACACGACACCGATAAATCGTATACGATTTCAGTGGCACGATATCGGGGTACGCAAAATACACATACGAAGCCGGGCGCTTTTTCACAAGCCGATACGATAACGATGTTGTCGTTGCCGATCAGGCGACACAATTTATCGGAACGTTTTATCGTGGGCACACGCCTTCCCTACTTCATCGTGACGACATTTTGAGTTTGTTTCCGAAAAACTTGTTCCCGTCTGCTATAGTCTACTGTGTTTTTTTTTATTTATATTATCAATATGGCTTTTAAGTTCGATGTTGTGAACTTGTGTGAATTAGTGGAAGTAAAGACCTGTATTTAGTATAAGCGAGATGAATTTTACAAGAACAAGATTGTTCGAGAAAAGGCATGGGAGGCAATATTTAGTCAAACCGTCGCCAATAGCCCACTGTGCAGCTCTAGTGGTTAGCTCTAGCTCTTTGTAGACGTTCAAATAAAATATAAAAATCTCCTTCAACATGTCTTGTTTTGATGATATCATGCACCCAGAAGCGTTTTGTTATTAATATTTTCTTTCTCCTTAAATACAGCAAATACAAGAATCACAGTTTGTTATCATGTAATTTGTTGCGATGCGCCATGTAGAGAATAGATGTTCAATCGGCAACAGACGAACACGCACTGAATGTAAAAATTGTCGTTTTCGGCGAACGATATCGGTGCAATGAAAAACTGACCATCAGACGATACGATAAAACGTTGTGTCGCCTTCGTGATCGTTTACGATTTATCGGTGTCGTGTCGTTAAATGTAAAAGCGGCCTTACGAACAATATCATTTAACGTCCAAGATGCCATCAGACGCCATAGTCTACCATACGTCTTTCTTCATAGTCACAATCATATTAGGCATGTTCCCTATCAAATATGGATTCATTAATATCAATCTTTATTTCAGTTGCGCAGGTTTTTGCTTATGTTGGTGTATTGAGTCAATCAGTGCCGTTACACAAAAAATATTTGTGGAGGGTTGAAACAAGAAATTTCCCAACTTAACGATTCAAAATGCCCAACTCAACAGTGCTAAAAATTCCCAGTTCCAACTAATCGACATTTTTCGTCTTTTTTTATATATATATTTTAGGTAATATTAAACAGTTCTCTCACGAGCATTGATTTGTTGCATCCATATTTCAATGCAGTGTCCGTTCTGAGGTCTAATTTAAATGTAATCTTATAAGTTGTGGAATTTCAAATCTTCCCTAGCCTTCATTTGTTAATAATATTAATTTACTTCAGGCATAAATTTTCCCCAACTCTGGGATTTTAGAAGTTGAAATTCCCAACTTTCAGGGTTTCCATATTATTGGGGGGGGGGGGTCCCGGATCTCCCCTCCCCCTCCCCCCAATTTTGTTTGCGGTTAGACATTTTTTTTATTGGAAATCAGCCTGAACGGGTCAAAGTGCAAAAATTCGCATATTCCTAAGCAGCAAAGTTGATTTCTATTGGGCTAAGTAGTGATTTTGACAACAACCTACAACAATACCAATTTTCACCTTATTTTAATTAATATTACTAAAATAGTGCACATTATTATTATTTTTCCTTTAGTTTTGCTCGACTGTATATTTAAAGTCTCCCACAATCTAAAGCACTGCGAAGTCTGATTCTGAGAATCTACTGATTATCACAAGCTGGTTCCGGCAGAAATAACTAAAAGTAACAATGAATGATATTTTCCGATATATCGTTGACATAGAAATTATCGGTTGGTGCTGGAAGGTATGGCTGATGGGCCTACTTTCTTCTATCCAAAAAATGTGTTATATAAAAAAATTTGACGCATTTCTTTTCAGTCAAATTGTTTAAAAATCCTTTTTTTCCCTCTACCAAACCTCTTTGAAATAAGTTCCAGCTAATCGGTATCGATCACAGAGTAAAGAAAAAGGTGGAGATGATTTGGCGAGATTACATCAGACGTAAGTTAGCAACCCCAAACTAGGCACAAACAAACCTAGTTTGCAGTGATTTTTCTACCTGGGATGCATTATTTTCAAATTAAGAAAACACATGTTAAAACTTAAAAAATTACCATTTGTGAAGTTGTGGGATGCAGTACAAGTTCCAAATTGATAAAGGATGCTATTATTTCCACTTCATAGGTAAATTAAATTATAAAATAAATTGTCGCCAAGTACTGGAACAAAGTAGTGCTTTGGAATAGTGCCAAATGCTTCGCCAGTACCTACTTTTTAAGCGATTGCTTACTTCGCATTGCAATCCGGTTTTCGACTTGATCGCACCTCCACCTTCTTCTTTACTCCGTGGTATCGATACTTCGTTTTCGTACCGGTATTTTGCGATGTACCGATGCATTGCCCAAACCTACTTACCGCTCGAGCTTTTCAAAATGGAGTGCACAGTTGCGGGACGCGCTGCACGTTCTCTGTCCGTGTCGTAAACTTCCACAAACGAAACAAACCACAAACCGCTCATTCTTGCAGGGAGCCACATGACAGTGAACACGAAACTGCAGGCCGCTAGGACACCCCAACTTCTGATTGCGGCAGCCTTCATCGGAAAATTAAAAATCGACTGAAAACAAAATGGAAAATAAATACTCGTATTATTATAATAACATTTTTTCCAATAATCAAATTTCGAAGAAGAATTGAGGGGAAGGTGAGAACATGGGGAAGATAACACAAAAAGTACATTTTACAGGGGAAGCAAAAAACGGGTTTTACAAGTATCGTGGACTACATGCATGTAATGATTATTATTTAGATTTGCAGTTTTTAGTTATTTAATGATAAGTTCCATGATGCAGGTATAAACTAAAGGCCGAAAGATCAAGTTCACAACATTTATTTCTCCGGACTTCACAGCCCGACTTGATAGCTTGAGGTTACATCGTGAATCTGTGGATAACGGATACTTTGAGAAGGAGACTGGACCGTGGACGCCTCTGATTGGTTCATCTCGGTTTTGGTTCGCATTTTTAGGTTTGTGTTCGGGATTTTGAAGTGGCGTGGGTGGGAAAGCAGTCACATGAGGGATGCTTTTGTTCTGCGAAAAGGGGGCGATATCCATAGTTAAAGAAAGTTAATTAAAGTACATTTTAAAGGGGGAAAGAGTTATAAAATATATTACACATCCCTCCACGCAAGAGTGTTACCGACCCGCAGTAGTATACTCATGCGCAAGAACAATATGATAAAATATTGAGGTGAAAAAAATGGTGGCCATCCACTGAATCACATTAGGTTTTGAAATTGTTTTGACTACAAAGAAAAGTAAAATTTCAAATTATTAGGTGTCCAAAGTCCATTCTCCACACAAATTTAACATAACTTTTAACTCTTACTATGTAAATATTATTGAAATTTCAACATATATAAAATAACATATTAGATTACAAATATATAGGTATATGCGCGCAATATATAAAAAATCTTTGTTGAAACTATAAACGGAACAATTTGTTTAAACATGTAAAAATAAAAATATTAAACTAAGTTTAGATATACTGGGTGAAACCTCACATAGTATTTTTTCTCCATATGTGGCAAAAAGTATTTGTTAAAAATAATAATAGTAAACTATTTGTTACACATAATGAAAAATAAAATATATAGCTACACATAATGAAAATAAAATATCTTCATATAATTAAAAATAAATTATATGTTAGCTATAATGAAAAATAAACAATTTGTTACAAATAATGAAAAATTAACTAGGGAACATTGTTTATGCTGGATTTCATTTTCTAAATTCGTTTTATTATATTATTTTTTGTTTTTATCTCCTTTAGAGATGTTTAAAACATAATATAATTCTTTGTTTTTATCTCCTTTAGAGATGTTTAAAACATAATATAATTCTTTGTTTTTATCTCCTTTGGAGATGTTTAAAACATAATATAATTATTTGTTTTTATCTCCTTTGGAGATGTTTAAAACATTTTACAGTTCCACTAGAAAATAAAAACACGCAAATATTTCAAATGAGATCCATCACCTATTCCTCCCAAATGAACCTCAAATTTACACATTTACATGGTGTGGACATATAACGTTAAAAAACTAATATCAAACACTCATTTAACTAAAAACTGAAGTAACTCAAAGTTAGAGTAACAAGCCATAGATCTCCTAACATTTTGCTATGTTTGTTAAGATGGAATATTGTAACCAAAGTAATATGAAAAGTTTAAGGTAATAATAAACAATATTAATAACTATGTAAACTACTGTGAATTTGAATCTAAATATAAACCTAAATATAACACATTAAACTTATTCATTTCTATTGACATTAATACGTTACTGTTATTAAACTACTACTAAACAATAGCAAATTAAAATCTTTTTCCCTCGAAAATTTACATTCAAATATTTCCTCTACAAACAGACTCACACAGACGACATTTTGCAGGGTTAGTTGCCTAACAAAAGCTATGAGAGGATTAGAGACCTATCCGTTTTGGTTATAAAGAATGACTTCATTCCATGGCTGATTTAAATAGCTAGAATATGCAGTTGGTTGGGTCAATCGACCAAAATTTTAAAATCATGTTAAATTAGGGTTGCAAAAATAAAGAAAATTTTAATATGAAAAACATAATCACAATGTAACATAACCAAAACAAGCCGGTGATTCTTGACCATTTTTGACAATCTGAGAATATGTTAAACTCTAGAGGCCTATGGCACGAGGTAGCCCAAAAGCTTTAATTATATACAATGACTGTTAAAGTATTGTTTACCCAAAATTCTTACTATAGAAATGTTATGAATGCAGAATATGAATATAGTTAAACAATTTGTATCTGTTCAAAATAAAAATAAGTTTCTTAAATGTAATTATAATATAATAATAGAAAATATGATTATCATACAATAATAGAAAATGTGAATATCATATAATATAAAAAATAACATATACAAGTGAAAATAGGTTTACTAAATTAATCATTTTAAAATAAATCAGTTAGGTAATAACTTTAAAAATATTAATATTATGTTAATAATATTGCAACAATTTGCGGGATTTCATTAATTTACACTTAATATAAAAACAACAATGATGTTAAAATATATGAAAATCCTTAAACAACATTTTGCAAAATTTAAAATAATTTTCATTCATTTTATATTTTAAAAATACTTTGAATACAAATATAAAATTGAAGTTATATAAAATTTCTTTAAAGAAATATCCCAGAACACCAAGAACTCTCAGATAACACATATAAATTTAGCCACACTTTTCCAAACAAACCTTTTTTTCACAGATCTCATTATTTATCATCTAAGTTGCACACATTTTTTTGTTTTAGAATAATGCTTGGTTCCTTACTGTGATAGAATAATTGTTGCTCGTGAATATTTTGATTTTAATCGAAGAGTATAAAATGTATGTCACACTCCGAAATAACGCGGAAATTCGAAAGTCACTTTCTTTGAACACATTTTGTTTTCCCGTCTTCCACACCAAGGCAGAAAAATATGGTGTTTATTTTGTTAGGGAACTGACTCTCCTCTTTTCTTCCGAGGGGTGGGTGAGTGGGGGACCGTCTCAATAGTTTTGTGTGTATTTTCAGGTCAGTTAAAGAATTTCGGAATCGCGATTGGAAGAATATTCACTTGTTAGAAAACACTTTATGTTGAAGTGTTTAATTTCACAACAGGTTGTTGGTTGCTCTGCGAATATTCGAAGGCTGTTGATATGCGATGACACAGTAGTGTTTCTGGCCAAATGGATGTTTGGGTCTTCGTTTTTGCATGGGTTCGCTTGGCGGCACGGCGCGTCGTGGATACTCCACGTTGCTGATCAGACTTCGGAATGTCGATGGAAGGGTCTCTTCAGACATTCTCCCCCGCCGTGCGTCGTCATCCGATGTTTTCGCTTCCATCTCGGCATTTAATTTGGTTTGGTTTGTGGTTAGTCCTCGCTGTGGTAGTCTGCATTTCTTCATGTTCGGGATTCTCGACCGCTGTTGTTTTCATTTTCATCTCGGCATGGGAGTTGGTTTGTGGATAGTCCACGCTGTGGAAGCAGGCATTTCGTCTGGATCGGTAGTTTCGGCCGTTGCTGTCTGGCTTTGTTTATACTTCTCGTCGGCTCTGGATTACGTCGTTTAAAATATTATGCGGTTTCCTCGTACAAGAGATCCTTTCGGCTTCTGTAATGTTTATTATTTAGATTTGCAGTCGTTAGTTATTAGATGATAAGTTCCATGATGCAGGTATAAACTAAAGGCCGACAGATCAAGTTCACAATATTTATTTCTCCGGACTTCACAGCCCAACTTGATAGCTCGAGGTTACATCGTGAATCTGTGGATAACGGATACTTTGAGAAGGAGACTGGACCGTGGACGCCTCTGATTGGTTTATCTCGGTTTTGGTTCGCATTTTTAGGTTTGGGTTCGGGATTTTGAAGTGGCGTGGGTGGGAAAGCAGTCACATGAGAGATGCTTTTGTACTGCGAAAAGGGGGCGATATCCATAGTTAAAGAAAGTTAATTAAAGTACATTTTAAAGGGGGAAAGAGTTATAAAATATATTACATGCATGTGCCATCTTCCGTCGCTCGTAGAAACTAAACCATTTTTCCGATTGACTTACTGTTTATTCCATGCCATTGGCTTGCGCGTTTACTGTTTTTTCCGTGAAAAAAAAACGAAAAACTGGACATTTGCTTAGAGTAGGACATTTGTGACTTACTGTCTTCCCCATGTCAGCCCTCAATTATAAAGTGTTTTTACACTGTTCAAATAGGTATTCAAAAATAAGTAAAATTTACTCATTTTTGAATACATTCGATGCTTATCATGGCTCCGTATACATAAACTTCAATTTTGAAAAGAAAAAATTTCGCTTTGGGAGGTAGGACAAAGAGTTTTCAAAGTATTGTGGAAAAACGACTTACCTTACAATAAGAGGCATGTAACTGTCTGACGGACGGATCGTTAACAATTCTTCCTCAAAGCAGATAGATTTAAAGCAGGTATAATATAAACTTTTATTTACTGTATTAAAAAATTCGTTTTTATATAAATAGATTGTCCTCTTTTACGGAAGTGTTGCCCTCGTCTCTGCTCTGTATTCTTAAATATTTGGCGCTACTAAATAATAAAACTAATTATGTTCGGAATTAACGAAATCAAATGCTAACGAAAAAGCGACGTTTTTAAACTTGAGAACTCGTTCATTTAAATAAAGTTTATTTTAAAGAACAGTTCGTCTAAAGAGGGTTTCTTCAAAAACAGTATTACAGAAGTTATAAACATACGTTACTAAGAACCAAACACTGCATGAATTAAATGGATTTAGTTTTGAAACATCCCATTGACCTGAATTCAAGTAAGCAATGTAATCGTTGTTTCAACACGTATAAAAGGTATGTGCATTCATAAAATGACTTTTACTTCATAAAATTTCACAATTCTTCAATAAATATATCTTTCTGAAACTCTTCATTTAGGACAGATAACAAAATACAAATAATATTCAGCAATATATACATTTAAATTGTTTAACAAAACTATGATTATTAAAATACAAATACAACGTTAAAATACGCAATAAAAATCCGTATAATCCGGACATGTTTCGGGAGATACATCACCCTTCATCAGCGGAAAATGTAAAGTCTGTGTGTAATAAAATAAAAATAAACCCAGAAATTTTAAGTGTTGCCAAAGAACACACGACTAAAAAACTATTTCAAACGGTAACTATTTTTCCGCTGATGAAGGGTGATGTATCTCCCGAAACATGTCCGGATTATACGGATTTTTATTGCGTATTTTAACGTTGTATTTTTATTTTAATATTCTTAACGCAATGTTCTATAAGATGAGTTTTTATATTATAAAACTATGATTGCCATTTTAATATGTTATAAAAAATGCACAATTTACACGTTACTGACTCTTAGTTTACATCTTGTTTAAAATCTTTTAAGGGACTTTGTTATTTATTTAATATTAAAATTGATATCTACTTACTTAGACTTGCTTTGAAGAAAGACTTAAGTCACACATTGCGTTTTCCGTTAAGGATTTTAAAAAAGTACAGATTTGAGGGGTTGAAAACTACAGTAGTTAAATTTGATACAAACGCCGACTTCTGTTGATTTTGCACCATTTTAAAAATTTATTTCTTTAAAATGCAAGATTGCCTAGTAATAAAATAAGTAAATATGCTTTATTACTTTTACTGATAATAAATTGCTTGCGTTTCAAGTTTTGTATGCATTTACGACGTGGGTTAGATAATACGACTTTAACAGTTTTTTTAAAAAGCTTTACACCTAATACTTACAGTTTAATAATTGAACAGAAGAACTAAAAAATTAACAGTAAAAATTTATCCGCTTAACCCTTTTGTTTTTAAACAAAGAAAGTTATGATTTGAAATGTAGTTGTGATTTGAAATGTAGTTGTGATTTGAAATGTAGTTGTGATTTGAAATGTAGTTGTGATTTGAAATGTAGTTGTGATTTGAAAGTTATGTCAACTTGGTACAATAAATGTACAGTCCTGTAGCTAACATAAGGAGTTGAAATCTCTATTTAAACAACAACAAAAAAAATACTAGTTTCACCCTTTGACACTTGAAATGACAATTCACAAAAACACTTCTAGTTTAGTTAGTAATGACTAATTCGTTGTAAGTTTACTTTCTAAAAAACAACGTAATTTACACATCCGCAATAACGCCGTCAACGACATAATAATTTGTATGTGAAAAAAATTTATACTCCTTTACGAGCGTATGGACATAATATCCTGTCTAAGGATCAGGCCCGTAACACCAGGAAGGGAGAAGGCAGAACGACCCTACCCCCCCCTTCTCCCCCCCCCCCCCCCCCACACACACACAACCAATAATCTGGAAACCCTAAAAGTTGGGAATTTTAAGTTTAAAAAATCCCCGAGTTGTGTAAATTTATGCCTGAAGAAAATTTATGATATTAGCAAATGTTTCGTAAATGGAATTCCAAACCTACCAGGTTCGAAGCATTTTCTGTTGTTCTGACGACTCAAGGAGAAGAGACATCTTTTGAAAACTTAATTCATTTTATTGCATTCTCAAACAATGCTTGTGTGGAGGAGTTGATTTTTAACCCAACCATTCTCTATGGCGGCCTAGTGCTCTCTCATAGAAACTGAAACTTCTCAAGTGGAAGATGCCACATTCCAACCCAAATGGGGCCTCTCAACACAGTGAGTCATGCCCAAGTGGGCTGGTTTGCAAGAAAATGAAAGCTAGTGAATATTGCAAATTGCCCAACTTGTAAAATTACATTTAAGTTAGACCTCAGAACGAACAAGCACTGCATTGGAACGTGTGTGCAATAATTCAATAATTGTGAGAAAACTGTTTAATATTACCTAACATATAAAAAAGCTGAAAAATGCCGATGTGTTGGAACTGGGAATTTTCAGAACTGTTGAGTTGGGAATTTCGAATAGTTTAGTTGAAAATTTTCTTGTGTTCAACTCCTTGTTAATTTCTTGTTTATATAAATAGTCCATTTATACGATATTTTATATCTGTTGGTATAAGGTACTATTCAAAATACATATATTTACAATTAATTTAATTACAAAAATGTACGCAGTTAAGATCACACGGGAAGAAATCTGCGAAAGCAACTTTATATTTACACAAATCATTTGAGTGTGTTGAATCGTTTTATCATATTTTTTAGTGATTGTATGTTTTCACTCGCTTGAATGTTTCTAGTCTTGCCAGGTTGTTTTCAAATGCATTTTTTGTCCGATTCTGAAGTCTTGATATGACTGGAAGGAAAGACACCAGCACACTGGATATCATGCAGATGGCAGTTAACATATAGAGAGCTCCATTATATGACCCCAAAGTCTCTCTAAAATATCCTGAAACAAAAACACAATTCAGTTTAAATGAAAGGTAAATTGTTTACATATACACTTTCAAATTGAGTTTATACATCTTACATTTATGGTTGGTTGCCTATTTCAAAAAAAAAAAAAAAAAAAAAAAAAAACGCCTATTCCGAAAAGCGTTTTTTGGAACATGTTTGAGACCTTATAAATATGCAGTATTTATACTTTTGGGTACTTCTTCCGCTCAGAATAGATTCCCAATTTTATTTTAAGTAAGTTATTTTTTAAATATTTTAGTGAGTAAAATTATTTTAATATTAGAGGATGCCGATGCTGGTTCACATAAGGGGTAGGCCGTCAGCTTCTGGTTCCTGCTAAAGTCGTCCAGAATATCCAACAAATTATACTGGCGTGTATACGGGACTGATGCACGATACATATGATCGGGGTCCAAAGTCCCGACGTCTATTGAAGGCGTTGGGTGCCAGTTCAGGTGTTTCCTCGTCATCTGACCATGGTTCTAAAATAACGAGGTGCATGTATGAATGTGTGTATGAATGTGTGTGTGAATGTGTATGTGTTCCCGGGTCTTTCCTTCGAGATTGACCCCGAACCGTCGCCAATAGCCCACTGTGCAGCTCTAGTGCGACGTTAATTAAAAAACCAAACCAAACCAAACCTCGTCATCTGACCATGGTTCTAAAATAACGAGGTGCATGTATGAATGTGTGTATGAATGTGTGTGTGAATGTGTATGTGTTCCCGGGTCTTTCCTTCGAGATTGACCCCGAACCGTCGCCAATAGCCCACTGTGCAGCTCTAGTGCGACGTTAATTAACCAAACCAAACCAAACCATCTGGTTCCTGCTAGGAACCTCTCATGGGGGGAAGGGGGGAGGGTCTACTCACGTGACGTTTTACTACCAGCCTGACCCTTGACAGGTGTTTTATTGTGATCCCAGATGTTTGGTTTGGTTTGGTTAATTAACGTCGCACTAGAGGTACACAGTGGGCTATCGGCTACGGTTCAGGGCCTATCTCGAAGGAAAGGCCCGGGAACGATGCCTCGTATTTTTTTAACCATGGTCCGATAACGAGGACAACACCTGAGCTGGCACCCAACGCCTTCAATAGACTTTGAGACATTGGACTGGACACCGATCAGATTTATAGTGCACCAGTCCCGTATACACGCCGTTAATTTTTTGTAGATGTTCTTAACGACATTCTAGTATTTTGGTAGCGAATTTGGCAACCCTCCGATCGCAATATCAGTACTTTTTACTATTCTTTAGTTTAGTCCACCGCAAGGTTTGAACCGGGGACCCTTGGATTCCCAGCTGACGTCTTAATCCACTCGGCCACGGAGGCCTCGATCCCAGATGTAAAGGTGTAACTGTACCAGAGTTTCTGTTTTTCGATTGGGATAGTACATTTTTCACATGTCAACTATTATTTCTGTGGTAAACATATGGGTACATATTGTGTTAATCCGTTGATTTTCGTGTATTAAGTTTCACAATTTGATATGCCTGGTCACCTCTGCCGCTCTATTTATTTGAAAATCATGTTGAGGATGGTTGAATAACTTTAATGTGCGACTGGTTGGCTAACTTTAAGGTGAGACTGGTTGGCTAACTTTAAGATGAGAGCTCCGTGAGACTGGTTGGCTAACTTTAATGTACGACTGGTTGGCTAACTTTAATGTGCGACTGGTTGGCTAACTTTAAGGTGCGACTGGTTGGCTAATTTTAATGTGCGACTGGTTGGCTAACTTTAAGGTGCGACTGGTTGGCTAACTTTAATGTGCGACTGGTTGGCTAACTTTAATGTACGATAGGTTGGCTAACTTTAAGGTGAGACAGGCTTTCCATGTTTCAACGTTTCAAACCAACATGCCATCAACAACAGCAGCGGCTGGGAAAGTTCAGCTGACAAAGTTTCTGCTGAGTTGAAGGACACTCATGAACCTGATCCACCTACATTACATTTTAATGGAGGAAATAATAAGCAAGTCAACCTAGCAGAGCTGTCACCGGTGACAACGTTGTTGTCTTATACTATGGGAAAATATACCTTGGAAGAGTCACTGTGATGGATGAAGAGGGTGTCCTGGTTACCACGATGGAGAAAAGGGGGAAATTACTGGGCTTGACCCAAAAACAGAAATGAAGTTTGGTATTGTACCATCCCAAGAACTCTCTATCTCTACCATCATCAGAACTACTATTTCTATATAGTGACACTTGGTGGAGCCACCAGCTTGAGGCTTCATGCTTTAAGAACTTCGCGGTTTCCTACCTAAGAGAAAACCGGCAGAGGCCCGTAGGACACTGAACTGGAATGACGTTTATGTCGTTTAGGAAGGACCAGACACCAGGAGTCCTTTCTGTTTTTCTTTTGTATTATTGTAAATAATCTGTAACTTAAATGTTTATTTCTAAGATCTAAAATTTTAACTATAATTAAATAATTACAAAATTTAATTTTGTGTCTCTCATTTCTGGGACAGAAGTTTTGGTTTTCGTATACATGTAGCGTGAGTTGCAATCAACCCAGGAGTTCCAGTCTTTATCGACAGGTGTGTGAAGGCGACGTTACAGTATAAATTATCGAATGTAGTCAATAAAATTCCTTCACCTAAGTTCTTGTGTTTATCTAACGGGGAGAAAGAATATTTAGTGGGCGAACAAGAAATATCATTAAATTTATTACCTATTGATCGTACCTAACACTTCGTTCTTCGGTTATTCTTGGTTATTTTTAATACGCGAATATCACTCGCACACCTTTGACCTTGACATCTTCGAGTCAAATATAACTTTTTATTTAGCATTTCGAAAAGAAAAAAAAACTTTGCAGCTGTTTTAATCCAAAATTTAATGTTACAACCTTCCTATTGAAAATTCGCGTTTGTCAAATAGCAAAACGCTGACAACTACACTTAGCCTAAATACGACCGCGCGCGAAGGTCAATCTTGTTGCGAAATCTAAACACGGGGGGACGAGGGATTTTGGAATATATATAAAAAGACATGACATTAATTATATAACAACTTTAATTATAATACTTGTATTGTTATAAGGGACGATTTAAGAAATTTTTGTTTACACATGCAGCACTATTTCACATCTCCCCATTTTACAGAAGTCATTTTGACTGACAATGCAACAACATCGTCAAATATTTTTATTTTTTAAATTCTAAAAATATTATATAGAATTTGTCGAATTCCTTGAAAACTTAAATTTACACTAATCTAATACCGACATTTTTCCAGTGCAAAAATACATATAAACTATCTATCCTCTATTAAATATACAAGTATTTTAAATAATAACAAAACAGTCAAATTTAGAGAATCAAGTTTTTCTAGTAATATTTTACCTTTTTACATTCAAATTTGGTACCCTTTCGAATTAAGTGCACGACTCTGGTTATGATTGGAAACTAGAGTCCCCGAATATCCTACCTCGTATAAAAATGACATGAAAATACTAGACAATTCATTAAGTACCTAATCTTATCAATTAAATATAATTAAAAATATTTTTTTACCTGCTATTGGGCCAATAGTGAAACTTAAAGGTGCGTAAAGAGTCATTTTCGATGCTATGGCCATGTTATGCTTGCTTTTTTCTACAAAAGCGTATATCACAACAGGTATTACGATGGATATCCCGGATGAGCTTAATTCAAAAATCATCGTTACTATCATCATTGCAAGAAAGTTATTCGAGAACGCAAAGCTACAGCTGGAAATTCCCAAACAGAAAAAGCAAACGGCCATGTATTTTGGCAGGGTCACATATCCTTTGTCAGTAACCCATCCTAGGCAAGTGTACCCAACAGTTTCTGCTACAAGTAAGACCATGGGAAAGTATTTCTCTTGGCTTTGAGCTATTCCCTTTTCTCTGGATATGTCAACTATAGTCGTTACGAGGAAAGCTTCAACGTAAATACGCAGGCTTTCGCAAACCATAATCACAATAAATGATGGTTCTGTAAAAACGAGAAAAACCTTCAACGAATTTTTGAGCTTGTTTTGTCTGTGAAATTCTGATAGTTCGTTTGAAAGCGAAACTTCAATTAACTTGTCAGATTTTTCATTACTTTTGAGTTGGATTTTGTTCTCGAAATTAACAGTGGAACGTGTCTGAATCAGAACATTTTGTAACTGTTGCTGTTGAGGTTTAATCGATTTTATGCTGCATTCCATTGTTTGTTTATTGCATTCCATCGTTTGTTTATTGCATTCCATCGTTTGTATGCTGCATTCCAACGTCTGTTTGTTACATTCCATTGTTTCCGAAACGATATTAAGTACTTCTGTTTGTTCATTGACAGTTATATCAGTATCGTATTCGCTTGGTCCTCTGGTTTTTAAAATGGGTTTGTTCGAAACAAAACTGTCTATGTTAGTCAAATCGGTATATGTATTGTCATATCTTGCCAATGTTTCTCCTAAAGTATTTATGCCATTTTCATTTTGTTCTTTTGCGGGAAGTAAAAGTAGTACTTCCTTGTACTTAGGATCTTTTAACAACATCGCCACAGGTATGCAGTGAAGTATTATTCCAGATGTTATCAAAAGAGCACCTGAGATACCATAATTTTTTATTAGGTGCGCAAATAACGGAACAATCGCAAAAACTCCCAAGTAACCTCCGGCATAAGTGATACCATTGATATTGGCAAGGTTCTTGTTAAAATGTTGCTTTAAAACTTGCGCCATTAATGTTTGAGTCAAAACAAAGCCAGTACCTGAAATATAAAGTTAACAAATTAAAAATGACATATTAAATGGTAAAAGAACACATTATGTTCAAAATATAATCATAATTATTTTTCAATTACGAAAAATGTTCGCGGATTAAATAACAGTAACTCATTATCCAAATTTTATTTTTTTAAATTGGAATCTTTTTTTGTTATTTTGAAATTTGGTACAATAGTTTGAGTTTAAAAATTATTCGCATATATATTTGAAAATTATTGTTCATTTTTCATACCATCAAAATATTTATTATAACTTATATAATACATTATATAGAAAACAAAATTATTTTCAGTTTTTGCATATAAAATCAAAATTAACGTAATATTACTTATGTAATCGTTATATTCCTACTTCAGTACCCCGTCACCCCCAAGACCATGTCACATCTCCACTTGAGAATTACAGGAGCGACCCTTAGTGGTAAACGAGAACTTTGAACACTCCGAAGAAACATATTCTGCTCATATGCCGTTATACTATCTTGAAAGTCTTACGAGGATATGTGAGCTTTTAGGTCGGTTCCGTCCAAAAATTGCAGTTTTTTACATAACGTTAGCATAAATTAAAGCATTTGTTTTTGTTCATTACTGGGCCGTGCTTATTTCAAACATTACAGTTTGAATTTAACTTGTTTTCATTGCTAATTTCTCTATAGCAATTTCTAATTTCTCTATCACAATTGCTAATGTCACATTTCCACTTGAGAATTACAGGAGCGACCCCTAGTGGTAAACGAGAACTTTGAACACTCCGAAGAAACATATTCTGCTCATATGCCGTTATACTATCTTGGAAGTCTTACGAGGATATGTGAGCTTTTAGGTCTGTTCCCTCCAAAAATTGCAGTTTTTTACATAACGTTAGCATAAATTAAGGCATTTGTTTTTGTTCATTCATGGACCGTGCTTATTTCAAACATTACAATTTGAATTTAACTGGTTTTCGATGCTAATTTCTCTATCGCAATTTCTAATTTCTCAAATCTGCGATTGCTTAGCCACACTGAGCTTGAAACCACCTAGTTAATTAGTGGAATTACCGTCGCATAGTTAACGTAATATTACTTGAGATCAAATGCATATTGTATAATCAAATACAAAAACATCTATAACCACACAACGCTTTATGTTTATAGTAAATCGCGAAAAACTGTCAAAAATTATCTATTAATGCAATAAACACACAAACATTCGTTATAACTACTCATAAATGACACTCCGTTCAAAGAATTCTACCCATAGATGGCAACACTAGCAACGGTTCGTTTAAAATTTTTTGTTGGAAACTAATTATTTTTAAACGCATTAAAAAAAACGTTAATATTCATGAGACAAAAGTATGATTCGTCACTTATCCGGGAGATTTCCTTTTCTTTATACCTCAATGTTAAGATCTGTTGTGTGTGAGACCCTCAATAGTGATCTTTACTGACCCTCAATAGGGATCTTTACTTACCCTCAATAGGGATATCTTTACTGACCCTCAATAGGGATCTTTACTGACCCTCAATAGGGATCTTTACTGACCCCCAATATTGATCTTTAGGGAACTTTACTGACCCTCAATAGGGATCTTTACTGACCCTCAATAGGGATCTTTACTGACTCTCAATAGGGATCTTTACTGACCCTCAATAGGGATCTTTACTGACCCTCAATAGGGATCTTTACTGACTCGCAATAGGGATCTTTACTGACTCTCAATAGGGATCTTTACTGACCCTCAATAGGGATCTTTACTGACCCCCAATATTGATCTTTAGGGAACTTTACTGACCCTCAATAGGGATCTTTACTGACCCTCAATAGGGATCTTTACTGACTCTCAATAGGGATCTTTACTGACCCTCAATAAGGATCTTTACTGACCCTCAATAGGGATCTTTACTGACTCTCAATAAGGATCTTTACTGACCCTCAATAGGGATCTTTACTGACCCTCAATAGGGATCTTTACTGACCCTCAATAGGGATCTTTATTGACCCTCAATAGGGATCTTTACTGACCCTCAATAAGGATCTTTACTGACCCTCAATAGGGATCTTTACTGACTCTCAACAAGGATCTTTACTGACCCTCAATAGGGATCTTTACTGACCCTCAATAGGGATCTTTACTGACCCTCAATAGGGATCTTTATTGACCCTCAATAGGGATCTTTACTGACCCTCAATAAGGATCTTTACTGACCCTCAATAGGGATCTTTACTGACTCTCAATAAGGATCTTTACTGACCCTCAATAGGGATCTTTACTGATCCTCAATAGGGATCTTTACTGAACCTCAATAGGGATCTTTCCTCAATAGGGATCTTTACTACTGAAATAATATATGTGAACGGTGATGCAGTTAATAGTACCATAGACTACTCCTAATGAAACGTTTACAGCCATGATATCCTCAGCTACAAAGCAGATTCCTACACCCAGAGATACAAAACAACACCCCAGTGTAATGATATACCGCAGCTCGATGATCTGTCCGAGGTATCCAACCAAAGGACCTGAAATGGAAAGATTAGTGTTACTCAATGACTCTTCATTCGAGGGTTGGAGTACTATATAATTCGCATCGATTTTTGTTTTACGCAACAGGAGAAGGTAGTGAGTTAACAATAAAACAAACATGAAATTTAATATTAAACAATAAAATCTGCTTTGAGTAAATAGTTAGGGGATGCTAGAAAGGATCAACCCTGAAGGGGGCCCATAAGCCTGCCAATACTCGTCAAAATTTGTATTTTCAAAAGAAATTCAAAATAAAATTATTGAATATGGCTTTTAAATGCAATAAAAAAATTGTGGTCAAATCTAAAATGTTTCTATCTCCAGTATTAATTTCGGGAGGAACCCTAGCCCATTGGCCTTATGCTTGACAGGCCACTGCTTATCTATCTGTCTGTTGGTTTGTTTTTTATGCAAAATCTAGTTTTCTTCCGAGCTTGATAAAATTTTGCACAATTGACTTTCAAACCAAGAGGAAAGTCACTGTCTACGTAAGATTTTGAAATATTACACCCCTAACAATATAGTATAACAATGTAGAAACTATTTTTAATGATAATTTAAAAAAATGCTTCTAAAACCGTTATAAATGAACACCTAAACAGAATTTAAAAATTTCAATCCTCAAGTGCAAACTTAGAGGTTGAATAGATTCTATACATAAATTTTCAGACATGTCTGAGCAGTGCAAGATATTGTAGTGTTTTACCTGCCACATACACACAGACAGATTCTTTCTTTTATTATTATAAATGAAACATCTTATATTATACCTGCAATGCATCGAAGTAGTCCACAAATAATAAAGAAAAGCCCTGCACTCCGTCTATCTGTATTGTAGCGATCTACAAACTCTACAAATAGCATAGGCGTAACTCTTAGGGGGATCATGATCATGCAAAACACGAAACTGCTAGCTGCTACTATTCGCCAACTGTTGGCGCTGTTGAAGCCAGTAGATTTCATTCCGATACGCAAAGCTCTAAAATAAAGTATTGTTACAATAAACATGTGATCCTATATTGCTGTTCAACATTAAACATTAAAACGCACATTTACCCCTTACTTCAGGCCAATTTACACAAAAAGAATTGCCCTTGTTAATTCAGTTATTGAAATTGTTTCTTTGTGGTACCAGATGTTATATTTTTTCACATAGTGACGTTAAAATTAAGTTAATATGAAAAAAAAATTATTTAAAACTGTCCATTAGATATTTAAATTGTAAGCAATGTACGTAATGTATGAAATCAGCGCTATTTCATTCTGATTGGCGGTTATGAAACTTGAGAAGAGTTGATAGCTATGGAGAATGTAAAGCTACGAATCTCAATGTGCATAAAAAGATTAAAAATTGGCAAATATTTTTTATAAAATCTATTGGACTTTAGCAAGGTTAATAAAACTGCATAAAATTTTTTTGATTTTCTGAATATTTTTGTAGAATCTATTGGATCTTAGCGATAAATGGACACTTTTCCATAATTCCTATAATTCTAGCTTTTTTCTTTATTTAAAAATTATTTGGGGATGCATCGTTTTTGTACAATAATGGAGAACAAATATTTCAAACAATTACGGTTTTCACGTAAAATTATTAGTAAGAAATAGCGAAAGAGTTACTTAAATTAAATAAAAATAGAAATACAAAAAATTAATGCGTGATTGTTCTCTGTTCACAAGCTCAATTCGTTTTAGATTTCCTTGACTACAAAGCTTCATACGATTATAATAAAACAGATTAAAGTTATTCTATTTACAATTTAACATAAACTATTGAAATTTTATTCTAAAATAAATAAAATATTAAATCTTCAGAAAAAGCGTTGTTATAGTCATAAAAACAACTTTATTTTGTTTAAATAATATTTCATTTGTTTCACGCAACCGAATTATAAAGGATTAAGAAACTGATTACATAAATAAGAAAATAAAACTTATAGTTTGTTATATGCATTATAATATAATTTATTCATTTACAGAAAGGGAATATAACACTTAAAACGAAGAGTTGTTACAATTCAAAATAATTGTTCTGTTCTTTTATTTTATGAATACTTTCGGTATTGGTTAAACAAGTACCTTCACACGGTGTGTGAAAGTGCTACTGACGTTTTCTGAATAAATCCCTTTCTCTAGGTTTCAAACGCAACATATCTAGTAAACAAAAGTATACCTAGGTAGCGCAGATATTGAGGAAAATCCAGATAGTGGTAATATTACATTGGGAGCGCCTTCAATGCCAGACTCTCGTAAGGCCACGGTGTCAACATTGAAAAGAAAAACTCACATCACGTGATTATAGCGCTGCCACATTTGGCGTTCAGACATCTGAAGGAGTTTCAAATTTGGCGCACTTTCTTCTCTTTTGGTGATAAGGAGTTCTATCCGTATTCCTTTTTAATATATATGTACGTATTTACTTATTTTCAAACAATATGCGCTAAATATTTCCTCTTCATTAACGAAACGAAAATATTTTATTTGTGTTCAATACTCGAAGAAGCGAAACTCTTTATATTTCTCAGGTTTTATTGTTCATATTTTCTTATTGAAGTATACAAAATAACAATTGAAAGAACTTCGCTTATGGTAAATTCTTTACATAAAAACGTAATGCAATTATTTCAAAACTACAATGTAAGAAAAATCTCCTAATATATCTGTTAAACTCCCTTAAATTGTGCCACTCGTTCAAAAAAAACTATATTTAAATACAAAATTAAACACAAAACCATATTACAATACTTCGATCTCGTTTAGTTCTTAAAGTCGCCAAGGCCTGCCAAGTAATATTGGCGCATGAATGAATTGGCATTTCCCCATATCACGTGGTTTCAATGATGGACACACGGAAATCAGCATTTTTATTCCTCTATTTGTATCATTACTCTTTTGAAAATCGCAAAGTGAGAGAGATTGTGACACCTCCTGTCTAATTAGTCTAGGTGACATCACTGTTTTTATGGAAAAGATCGTTTTCAATGTTTGCAAAAGTACGACATAATCTCGTTTCGGAATCGTACTCCCTTACACAAACAAAAATTTCTATATGTTTGTTTACAATTTGTTGCGTGGTAAGTAAGAAAAAAGTCGAAAAAGAAAGGTCGTTTCCACGTATTGCAAATTAAAAAGAAGAATCTGACACTGACTGAAATCAGCAGAAACTAGTTGTAAATGGACAGGTGACGACCTTTTATATATTTTTCACGAAAACTTCATAAAATTTGTTCTGTGGTATTTGATAAAAAATACAGTTGCTTTTAAATTATTTTCCTTTAAAATATGTTGATGTCATGTTTCAGGCTGATCCATTAACCCGTAAGGCTTCCCATTCTGCTTTCTTTTTCATTTATTTTCACTTTATGCCGTTGATTTCTTGTTAAAGTTTAAAGACATTTCACTTTTTTCAAATTTGTAATAAATGGTTTTAACCCTCTGACGCTGAAGACCGTATATATATGTGCAGGGATCTGTCATTTTTCTAGCAAATGCACTCATTTTTTTTAATTCATAAAAGTACTCAATTTTACAATTTTTTTTTTAATTTAAAAGTTTGAGGTACAATTTATAAGCTATCTCCTTACAATTATTTATATAAAAAAATTATATAAAAGAGCATGCCCAAGAAAATTATTTAAATTTCCCAGCAGTGAAAATAACTTTACAACTACAAAAATCGAATTAGAATCAGTCGGTAAAGAAATTTGAAACTATTTTGAAACTAAAAGAAAACTATTTTTTTCTAAAATTTTAGAAAAACTCTGATTATTACCGACTTTTACCCATAGAGTAATAATATAAATAGAGGAATAAAAGTGCTGATTTCCGTGTGTCCAACATTGAAACCACGTGATAGGTGGAAATGCCAATTCATTCATGCGCCAATATTACTTGGCAGGCCTTGGCGACTTTAAGAACTAAACGAGATCGAAGTATTGTAATAAGGTTTTGTGTTTAATTTTGTATTTAAATATCGTTTTTTTGAACGAGTGTCACAATTTAAGGGAGTTTACAGATATATTAAGGATATTTTTCTTATTTTGTAGTTTTGAAATAATTGCGTTACGTTTTTATGTAAACAATTTACCATAAGCGAAGTTCTTTCAATAGTTATTTTGTATACTTCAATAAGAAAATATAAACAATAAAACCTGAGAAATATAAAGAGTTTCGCTTCTTCGAGTATTGCACAGAAATAAAATATTTTCGTTTCGTTAATGAAGCGGAAATATTTAGCACATATTGTTGAAAATAAGTAAATACGTACATATATGTTAAAAAGTTGAATACGGGCAGAACTCCTTATCATCAAAAAAGAAGAAAGTGCGCCAAATTTGAAACTCCTGCAGATGCCTGACCGCCAAATGTGGCTGCGCTATAACCACGTGATGTGATGGTTTTTCTTTTCAATGTTGACACCGCGGCCTTACGAGAGTCTGGCATTGAAGGCGCTCTCTATTTAATATTACAACTCTCTGCTTTTACCCACGAAACTTTTTAATAACTTCTAAGATAGGAAATATTAAAAATCAAATTCTTCATTATTAAAAGTTTCCGCAAGGCAATTTTTATATGTTTTTAAAGATAGAAATTGGGGTACTTCCTTCCTTCACAACTAAACTTTTTTTAAACTTATATAATAAAATATGTTGTATTAAATAATCAGCCTATTTACTGCAATATTAAAGGAGATATCACAAGAAAATCTTCAAAAGTATCATTTTCTTACTCTGGCTAACGGTATAAAGTTTTCTAAATGAACTATTATTATCGCATCATCCCAAATCAATTTAATATTAGCCGATTTCTTCACTTTTATATAAGTGTTATGACGTTGTTAAAATTCTTATATATTAGGGTAGAGTGTACTTTCAAAACAGTTTAAAACACACAAAATAACTAAATTTTAATTTTTCACTAGTGTGCAAAATCAAAGGATAATTGACAAAATTGGGTATATCTCAGAAAGCACTGAAGCGAAGTACTTTGTTAGAAATTTTATTAATGAAGTATATCATAAATATACTAACTAATATTTCAAAAAAAAAAATTATAAGTTGAAAAATTATAGGGGCAACCAAAAGGAAATATTTTAGGACAACCACCTGTAGCTGTTCAAAGCACTTCATATTAACAATTACATTGTTATTCATGTCCTACTTTATAATGTCCACTTCTGTAAAAAGACACATCTTAGCTCCTGGAGAGTCCTAAGAGGACAATGGCGTTGAGCAATCCTGCTCTCCAATATTTTCCAGACATGTTCGATCGTATTCAGGTCTGGTGAATATGCAGGCCAATCCAATCGTAGACTATTATCAAATTCAAGATATTCACCCATTAAAAAAATATAATGTACTCTGCGTTTTTATGTATTAAACTGAAATTTAGACAAACATCTGCTCGGAATAGTCAGATACACAGCCGGAGAACTTCGTCCCTACACTGTAAAAAAATGTGCTTAAAACTGAGTACATGGACGTACTCGTTTTTCTTTGAGTACTGTGCATCGCAAATGAGCGACGACGTATTCAAATTTAAGTATTCGTACTTTCGCAAAATGAGCAGTAGGGTTTAATATTGCTAATATCAGCTTCTGTTTAAGCCATCGTAACAAAGCGATCTGACAAACTTAAAATAGTTGTTCAGAAGATGGGTTTCCACGTTATTTGATGTCGATTGCTGAAATAGAAACTGAACAATTACAACTCAATTACCTTACTTCAAATTCTTTGGCCACGCCATTTTAACATTACTTCTGTTTATAACTTCTTCGCGTCGAATTGACAGCTTAACGGATAAGAATGTGGACAGCGGTGCTGCAGACTTAGGTTCGATTCTCGGTAAGTCTAAGTTGTAATTGTCGATATTTATTAAAAGTGATTTGTGAAGGCAGCTTCTGTAGGCAAGCTATTGCTCTTTTAATTTATTTTTTTACTCATTTTTAAGTACATGTCAAAAATGAAGTACAATTAAAAAGCGAATTTTACTTATTTTAAGTACCTATTGTTAACAGTGTACACCTCTAGATAGTTTTTGCTAGCTTAACTAGTTAAATCCCATAAAAATCAATACATTATATTTCCTGTTTAACTCTTAAATATATAATATGATTGTTTTAGAAAAAAAAACTTTTCAGTTTATTGTTTTGAATCCAATGAGAAGTTAGAAAAAACCGTTTAAAGCATTTATTCAGTTAGCTAGATTTAAAATATAATAAAAAAAATATGAGAAATGTATAAACAACTATTTTAAAATGATTGATGAGTACATACCTTCAAAATGGTGGAAGAATAAATATGTATAATTTTACTGTGAATTCCGTAAATAACCTTATGCCTTTAAAATTATTCGTAGAGGATAAAAACAGTTTATTTGCATATAAATGCTGACTTTCTAAATTTTGTTACATTTCCAGGTCTGTTATCTATAAGCATCATAAATTAGGTTAACATTTTACAACCTTGATAAAGGTGTCTTAAATAGAAATGTTCTTTTCAAAAGATGGGTTTATTTTCTGTTGTTTTTAAGTACTTTTATTTAACTCACTCTAATTTTGATATATCGTCGAAATTTGTAACTCGTGAAATTAGGCTTAATTCAGAAAAAAGAGTATGTAAAATTATTAACCAACACAATAGTTAGTACTTAAATTGTTGAATATCTTATTTACATGGTATTATTAAAATTACACCTAGAATTTCAAACCAATATGGCTCAAAAGTAAAATAAACAGTTGTTCAAACTATACTATGTACCACGTACAAAATATTCTACTACATAGAAAATAATTATATTCGAAAATGCCAAAAATAGCTTTTGAAATAAATTTTAAAAGTTCAAATAATTTAAAAGATTTCAAGTTAATAAACCGTACTAAAAAGCCATAAAAGTCATAGAGTAAGGTGGGGGAAAATGGGTTTTTGAAATTATATATTGAATTACACAATATTAAACTTATGTTTTGATTTCGTTCTTTTTTTTGTTAATTTACTTTGTTAATGAAGCACATTTTAACAAAAAATATATATTTCTTGGAGTTTTAAGTCATGTCCAAGTGTCGATTTGTTTATGTACACTAAAAAAATTGTGATAGTGTAATACATGAAAACTTCTGTATATAAACTAAAGAAATCATATTATTTACGAATAATCCTGGGATTTATATAGAATAGAATCCCTATAATGCCTTCCAATGAAACTTTTTTTTAAAAATTTTACTTGATTTAATTTTGTTTTTTCAATGTTTTGCAAAGTGGGAAAAATGGGTTTTCGTAATTACTAATGTTAAAGAATAAGAAATTCGTAAAAATATAACAATATTCGGCAAAAGTGCATTTATTCTACAAAAATAGGAATTTCGAAGCTTATAAGTCACAAGAACTAACTGCAACTGTTTATATGTCAATATAATAAAGTAACATACTATTTTTATTTCAAATAAACTGTCAACAATCGAATATATTTTGGAAAACAAAATGGACGCCTTTGCTTGTTTTATTACAAGTAAAACAGAATGTTTTAAATGAAATAAAAAATCGCCTGCGGAACAAATTAATAACGACTTATAAATGCTATACAGAATAGATTTCTAAATCAATATAAGACACATTATAATAACCGGTGTTCGTTTTCGAATATAATGAATAATGAAAAAAAGCGATTTTTTTTTCAAAATGGCGTATTGCAACTTACTTTTAGAATAGACTGTTACAAAAACACATCGTTCATAATCAAATATACTTCATTCTATTTTATTGAAGTTGCTAATTTGTCTTAAAATTTTGCTCTAATAGTGTATTTTTATACGACGAAACATTCTATAATTCCTACTGTTGACCCAAACTACCCCATATTAAGTAACCTTAGAAAAATAATTATTAAAAATATTTATGAACTTCAGAATTAAATAAAAATATACGATTATATTTCCAATAATTAAATGAACGTGTTTGCGAAACAATTATAATTTTACAACTTTTTTCCTGAAAGTAATTGCACTTTGAACGTCAAAAATCAAGTATTAAGACTCATTGTCCACCTTACCCTATGTATCAATAATAATAAATGGAAGAGTCCGCCTGTGTGTGTGTCTATAGCACGCAAAACACTATCTTCAACTGCTCGAACATATCTAAAAAAATTATGTATACTAGATACTATTCAACCTATAATTGTATATATGTTACTTGAAATGTTAAAATTCCGTTTAGTTTACCGTTTACAATGGTTTTAGAAGCTTTTTTTAATGGTCATTTAAAAAATATATTATCACCATTGTTATAAAATCATAAGATCTTTACGACAATTAAATAAGTTAAAATAAATTAGTATATGTTTATTTTTATAAAGAATTTAAAGTTGGCGATCAAAAATTGCATTGGCGAAATAACTCTTTGTGATAATTATGCTTCAACGGAAAAGCTAAGATTCGAAGATGTACCCGGATATTGGAAACTATAGATCAGTTAATTTGCCTTCGAGAAAGTAAAAGAGTAACGAACTAATGGGTTTAAAAAAATTAACTCATTTTAAACCGCGGGTAACAGATAGTGTATAAATACGACAAAATCTAGCATATGTATAAATGTTTAATGTTAATTGACTCTATCACAGTCTCTGTTTCTTTGCGTTTGTGAGCCTTGCTATTGATGGAAGAAGTAGAAGTAGAACGGAACACCCTACGCAAATGGCGGTAGAAAGGAAGAGAGCTCCGTCGTAGGACCCCAACGTATCTCTGAAATATCCTGAAATAACAAATTCAATATTTATAGCTGTTTATCATAAACAAATACGTTAAAAAATTCGGTTAAACGCAAATATGTAAATGAGTATCAAATGAAATGAAAGTAAATAATAACAGTTTTGCTTTTTTCGATAAATAACTTGAGTGAAAACATAACTAACGTTTTTTCTTCGAAGCTAAATGAAATACTTAAGTAGAAAAGAAATTGCAAAATGGTGTGGGTCAAGGATAGTGAAGACTATATATAGAAGGTGAGCTCGTTTTTCGATTTTTTAAAGTGGGCAAGGAAAGGCAACTATTTGACGTCGTTTTAGCTGCGCCTTACTTTTTACATCATTTTAGCTCCGCCTTACTATCGGTTTTTGATCATTCTCATTGGCTGTGTGTTTCAAGCATTGCTACTTAGGTTCGATCCCCGGTTGGGTAACAACTGGGGATTTAATTTTTAATTAGCAAAATAATGTAAATATCTGTAAATAATTGTGTTCAGGTAACTTCACTACTAATCCGTCCTTGTTTTGTTATGTCCCCGTATTTTACTTGATTGAAATTGTAACTCATTTAATATGTCCAATACAAATGCATTGACCGGATAGTTCCGACCACAATTTTACTCTTTCAAAATTCATGGGCATGTTCTCGTGGCAGCTAATATTATTTTAATACGCTTAATTTATTAAGCAACTCTTTTGCAATTTTTCCATACTAAATGCAATCCTTAAAATATAATTTAAACTCATAAAATGCAGTAAAAGTAACTAAATAAAGTTAGCTTATCACTTTTTAATAGTTCACAAAAAAACGAATAGATGGCAGCACCATCAACCAACGCGCGCGCATCTAGTTCAGCCTTGTCATTGGTTCAAACGAGAGCATTAGACACGCCCACAGTAGGCGAAGGAAGGCGTCACTATGACGTCAAATAGTTGCTCTCTCCGCTTTCCGTCAGGCAGCGCGAGTACGAGCACACCTTATATATATGGTCTTCACTATCCTTGGGTGTGGGTAATTTATAGTACCGAAAATACACTTACCAATCATGGGTGCCATTGTGTAACACAGTGGTGTGTAAAGAAATAACCTCGATGCTATCGCCATAGTCTGCCTATCATCTTCGACAAATTCATACACCAAAGCTGGATTCGCGCTGGAAATTGCAGAAACACACAGACCGACACCCACAGTCGGAAACATCATAGTGAAAAATCCATTTGAGAACACCAGACTGAAGCATGTGAGCCCCAAACAAAAGGAGACCACGGCCATGAAGTTCGAAACACTCAAGTAACCTCTGTCTGTCACCCACCCCAAGCAAGTGTAACCCAACGTCTCGGCTACCAAAAATGACATCAGGAAGTAATGTTCTTGGCTTTGATCAATTCCCTTGTCCCTCGAGACTTCTATGAGGATGGTAAAAACAAACACCAAAACGTAACTGTGCAGACTTTGGAAAATCATAATCGCGATGTATGTGGGGTTTCTGAAAATGAGGAATGTCTTCAACGCTTTCCGATATTTGCTTTCGCTTTCATTCATTTCGGAGTGACCACCAATTGGATTTGGCGCCAAGATCTTGACGGAATCAACCTTTCGTTCTATTTCACCTCTTGGTATCTGTAACGAAACATTCGATGTTGGATGTTGATTGCATTCCTTGAATTGTTCCTTGTATGGAATAGTATCTTGAGTTATATAATACACTTTACTATATTCTGTTCTAGAGATGTTTTTTACTTGGTCTACATTTGGATTCATCGCAACAAATTCAACTTCAAGTACTTTAGGTAGTACTTTCTCAACGTTCATTGGATCAATGACGTTTTGATCTGTTTGACTTGCACAAATAGTATTTTGGCATGCTGTATTTTCTTGCAACAATGCTGCTTGAACTGAAGTTTGCTCATTCTCGTAATGAGGATTTCCTAAAAGCATCGCCAATAGTACTCCTTGGAGTACGACACCGGAAACTAATAAAAGTCCTCCCGAGACACCATAGGTATTTAGGAAGAATGAAACCAATGGAATAATCGGAAACATTCCGATGCAGGATCCGACTAGCGCAACTCCATTAGCATTTGCAATGTTCTTAGTGAAGTGCTGTTTTATTATTTGTGGTATTAAATTGTGTGCTAGGCTCATTCCAAAACCTGCAATAACAATATTAGAGTTAATTTTTCAATATAAGAAAACAACAAAAAATTCGTTAGGGTATATTCATAGGTTCAAATTATACAAATCTCACTTTAATTTGGAAGGAAGAATGATCTGCTAGGTGATCACTAATTATTGTCTATCACATTGTAGCCGTATTGGCATAATAAAACCTTATTCTTACCCAACTACTTTCGCTTATATTTCAAACAAGTCGCTTAGCTTTTATATCGACAAACCAAGTAGTTCAAGCATAGCAAAATGAATGGTTTATTATGTGTAATTGCCAAACAATGGTCAACGCCCAACAATTTGTAACAACCCTGTATTTTTATAATAGGGTAATCGACAATTGGAACATTTGCCAGTGAATATTTTTAACTATGTAGAAGTAAATTATTTTAAGAAGAAATTTAATTTAATTTGGGGAACAGTCAAGTGATACTGGACTGGATCAATCTTATTAGGCCTTGAGTCTGTTATTGAAAATCGTCTAAATCTGTATTTGTACAAAAAAAAAAGTTGCTACACATTACTATTCGTTTTCTCTTCTCTGTACTATCACAAGCGATGCAATGATTTTGTAGTGTTTTTTATTACTTAATTAATATTTTAATGTAATACATTATTAGTTAACTATTTCAAATAATTTCTAAAACAATTTTCACTGCAATTTCTTACATATTTTTGTATAACACCAATGATGAAATCTATTGAGACGATTTAATTTTTAACCAAGAAAATTAAAACAACAAATCACGCATAGTTTTATAAAAAGAAGATGGTTCATATTTCTAAAATATATATGCATTAACTAACTATATTTTATTTCCTTAAAATATTTAAACTTTTTAATTTATTAATAAAAATTTTAATAGTTGTTTAAAATTTGTCCTGTTATTTGATTTGATTACGAATAACATATGGATTGATAAAGTTATAGAAATTTCATTAATGTTATATTAAAAAAAACTTTACCATAGACAACTCCTAAACATACTGTCACAAATATGATATCTTCTGCAAGAAAGCAAATTCCTGTGCCGAAAGAAGCAAAAAGACATCCCGCAATACATATGTATTTCATATCGATGATTTGGCCTACGTATCCTAGCAAAGGACCTGAAAATAAAATACAAATAAATTGATAAATAATATCTATTTTCAGGGTCTGAGAAGAAATTTATGCCATGCACTTTATATTGTAAGTTACTAATTATTTACTCAGAATTCATTCAATACAGGGTATCCGAGCTAAAGATATTCAAAAGTAAATACTTCTACTAAGAAAACTACACACGATTCATTATAAATTTAATTTAAATCGAAGGATGAACTCCTCATGTTTCTTTGAATGTCCATGAAGATCAGCGAGAACGTTATTAGTGGCTCTTCATATCTTAAAATAGTATTCCACTTATTGCCATATTTTTATTTAGCTCAATGGGGATGCCAAGCGAAAGGACTATTATTTTGCCGTATAGGCTCAAAAGGGTGTAATGCGGTTCAGCACGCTTAGTAATCACTCCAGTGATAATTTGAGCTCAGCAGGTTTTATAACGATATTTGGTATAACATTGACACTCTTGAAGCAAAAATGCGGGTTTTTAAAGGTTTTATTCATGTGAATTAAAAACTCCGTAAAAACTACACGTTTTGGAGTTTTAGATAAGTTTGAGGCTAATTTTTTTTGTTAGGGAGTTAAACAATACCTGTCAGGCACCGCAGCATTACAGATATAACGATGAAAAGACTGGCACTCTGTCTATCTGTGTGATAGCGATCCACAAACGCTACAAAAAACATGGGGCATGTCTTCAAGGGAAGCATGACCATGCAGTTCATGACACTGCAAGCCACAGCGACTCCCCAGCTCGTGATACTGTTGTAGCCGGTTGTCTTCATGGTGTATTGGATTTTATCTACAAAAAATATCATAAAGAATATAAAATAGTCGATGTCAAATACTACTAACATTTAAAAAAAAATATTTTATGATTTACAGATGTGGTTTCGAACCTTTACATGGCTACCTAATCAAAAGTTACACTATGCTCGAAGCAACTTATAATAAAAGTAAGTAAATTTCAGGTATCAATTACATGCTATTTCGTAAATACTGTACTGTATGTTTCTCGATTCTTTATTCATAAATATTTTTAATAGTAAAACTGTGTATGTCTCCTAGTTTAAATAATAAATGTGATACTAAACCTTTCACTTGTTATAACAGAAATATGTTTAACCCTAGAACAGTGCATAAAAGTCAGTATACTGAGTTACGTCTCTCCGATTTAGATTAATTCCCAGTACACGGTGCCACCCCTAAATGTGAAATTTGCGACAATTGGTGAACTAGAAAGTTTATATTTTTGCAACCCTCAATGATGACGCGCAGAGCACTGCCATGTTTTATGACAACCCTAAATCGTATTCTCAAGTGATTGGAAATAGTTTCGTTATTTTATGCAATGCGTTTGACTTTCGTAGTTATGTTTCTAATTTTGCTAAGAATGTATATGCTGCAAAGTTGAATGCGTATGCTACCTTAATAGTAAATATTATAAGAAGTTGGAGGTAAAAGGCAAATCTGTCGTCATTGATTGATGTATGAATGCTGGATTGCTGGTAAAAACTTATCACTTCTCGAAATGCGGAAAAGCCATGGAGCCTTGCTCTGCGGAATGATGTTTCCAACGTCTTTTGTCGGGTGTGCCGCGCCAAGGCGAAAGCGAGCCTTAATCAACTGCTTGAAGGTTAGTCTGTAAGCACCTTAATCGACTGCTCAAAGGGGGTATCATCTTTTATCCTTAGTAGTCGGAGGCCGTAGGCCAGAGACCAATATTGTCCGGGGCAATAAATCGAGGTTATGAGTCTGTGACATTAGCGCACGATTTGTGCGGGCATCTAAGACTTCAGATTTGTTGTATTTTTATCGATTAATTGCAAACTTGTCGAATCAGTAAAAATGAAAGTGGTAACAAATATAAAATCTACCCCTATTAACAATATAACTGAATTTGAAGGGGCTGTTTTTCACCTACTCTGGCCCGAAGCAAGGTCAAAATAAAACCGCGTGTGTTTTAACACCTAATGTCGAATAGAAATAAAAGGTCAAGTATTTTTTACTCTACTACTTGAAATTAGAACTCATTATGGTCTATTCTGAGAATTCGTGCTCGAATTTTTTTTAAGGCCGGTTAATTACAGTTTTCCAAAAAAATCATATATCGATAACCATATAATTTGAATAATTAATTTGATACACACACACACAAGCGATCCTATTCAAATTAAATATCGCTTTTTCGGATAAAAAATTTAAGCGGACTAGGATTCTGGTTAAATGTAATACAATTTTAGTAACAAAAGTAGCTATACCCAAAAATTCAAAAAATTATATTTTGGTATAAATAAGTACGATAAAACTTGCGCTTTTAAACTTTAAAATATAATATAGAAGCAAAATCCGTTACTTAATAATAAAATGTGTTTAAAAAGAAGTCAATCGGAAGCAAAAGCAGCTATATCCACGATAAACAAACTTTATACAGATGCAAAAGAGGTTATATCCAGCGAACGTGACGTGAGCAATCGCGATTTCTGATGGCTTAAATGTAAATAAAGCGATTTTTTTATTTTTATAAAAAAAATTGCAGCACATACATTTGCAAAACAAGTTATGTGAAAATTAAAATTTAGATTATAAACTATTCAATAATCAGAAGACTTGCACATTTGATTGAAAAATTGTATTTTTCTTCCTTTTTACGAAAACAATATTAGTGTATTAACAATAGTTAAGTTTCGTTAGTTTTACGCGATTTTCTGAAAAAGGCTTTTACTACATGCAACTGCTTTTGCATCCGGACTACCCATATTTAAGTGTATACACATGAATTACTTAAATTACTTACCCCATTTCGTTTCCTTAAATGATTAACCTCATCTTGGTCATGATCTTGAATATCAAGACGTCTAGACTTAAAGAAGTTGGAAGCAATGTTGGAAGCAAAACAAAAAATGCTGAATCGTATTTTTTGTATCCCTTTTGGTTGATTCTTATCACGATTGTTTATACATTTGCCGAAGGGACAGAAAGAAAAAACTATTTTACTTACAGAAGAAGTGTGAAACGCTAAGAAATTATTTTGAAAAATTTCGATTGTTGATGGTTTGCTAATAAGTTTATTTCAGTGGATAATAAATGGGCGGCTTGACTGCTAAGTGAAGTAAGTCACAAAACAGAGTTCTTAGATAAAAACGTTAAAAGTTTGCAAAACGTCTTTGTCTTTGCTATAATATTAATGACATGCAACTCATTATTAGGGAACCTGTTGAACCCACACTATTTCTCCCGTTTGAAGACGATTTTTAAGTAAAGTTTGCTTTTTGAAGAAAAAAAATTCCATTTTTACATGCTTTTATTTAACTCACACTGTCTGGTGTGATATGTCCTCAAATCTTGTAACTCTGTTTAAACCCACTTCCAAATGTCATATAGACTTGAAGCTTAACAGACACACGTAATTGTAATATAAATTGGTATTTTTTTTTAATTGTAATCTTTTTATTTATATTTGCTTTACAGTTTTATTTTTAATGTAATGTTTTCATTTTGTTTAATGCTTTTATAAATTATTGAATGAAAGACAGACAAGACACTAGTATTCAGAATACAAAATATATTTATTACGATAATGGTAATACAATGAATGATATGACAGATAATGATTAATGAATGATTACATACACTTTGTTATTATTAGTTTTTTGGCAGTTAGTAATATATAGGGGTAATTCCACGCGTGACTTACACTACATTTGACAATTTATACCACATTGAAAGCTTAATTAAAAAAAAATTATTTATGTTTTAAAAAAACTTTTTATGTCAGTTGACATACCAGACATATATTCTGTTTTTTGACAATAGAAACTTTTTTCATTTTGTTTTACTTTAATTTTTAAAAATAAAAATGTCACAGTGTGACTTACACTACAAGAAAGGATACGATTTTTTGGATATCATTTCAATTTACGTTTTCTTCCTCGTGCTTTGATATAAAAAAAATATGTTATGCCAGTTTCGTTGTATAGGGATTGAAGTTTAATCAGGTAAAAAATATATTTCTAGATGTGTTTTTAAATTATTTTAATTTAAATTAATCTGTGTGACTTACACTACAACTGAAACGTGACTTACACTACACCTCACAATAGGCACTGGTAAAACGATATAAATAAAATTAAATTATAACTTTACATAACTTGAAAAAATAAAATTAAATTATAACTTTACGTAACTTGAAAAAATAAAATTAAATTATAACTTTACATAACTTGAAAAAATAAAATAAAATTATAACTTTACATAACTTGAAAAAATATAATATGAAAAACACTATAATAGAATTTACAATCTAAGTTTCAGTCAGGCAATTTTTTTTTTATTTTTTCAACAATTACAACATTTGCGGCACCTGTTCTTCCTGGCCAATGAAAATTATTCCTTGTGCATAGCGAAAATCCACTTTTATTGTACAGCCTTCTTTAGAAATGAATTGTCCAGCAAAATATTTCACTTTTCTTCTTCCTACATATGAAACCCAGGCGCGTTGCACCGGAGGGGGGGGGGGGGACATCCTCCCAATATTCTGGAAACCCTGAAAGTTGGGAATTTCAACTTCCAAAAACCCCGAGTTGGGAATATTTATGCCTGAATAAAATTAATATTATTAACAAATGAAAGCTATGGAAAATTAGAAATTGCCCAACTTGTAAGATTATATTTAAATTAGACCTCAGAACGGACACTGTTGAAGTATGGGTGCAACAAATGACTGCTTGTGAGAGAACTGTTTAATAGTCCCTAAAATGTATATAAAAAATCAAGAAAAATGTCGATAAGTTGGAATTGGGAATTTTCAACACTGTTGGGGATTTCGAATGGTAGGGTTGAGAATTTCGAATCGTTAAGTTGGGAAATTTCTTGTTTCAACCCACCAAAATATTTTTTGTGTAACGGCACTGATGAAACCTATACCCCATTGCCACTTTTAAGTTCTTCTCGATTGTTATCTTTTTCTTAGGTCTTCTCCTTTTTTGTTCAGTTCTCTAAGAATAACAAAATTCTTGATTACAGGAGTATTATATGCCTCTTCATAAAAAATCTTTATAAAAGATTTTATTTTATTGCTTAGTGCAGTAATTCTGGAATGTTGAGCAGGTAGGTTGACCTATCTCCGGTGTAAACTTATGTGCTAGTTTCTTTACAATGTCCTGACATTTATTTGGGCTTTAAGGTAGACTTTTCTTGACTCTTGCAATATCTTTACCAAATGAGCTACAACTTTGATAGACTTTCTTAGGAGAATCTACTGAATTTGGATTAGAAGTGCTTGGTTCATTTTAAGCGGCTGCAGAAATTCTTTTTACCGGTATTTTTTTTTATCTATTCCCTTTTCTATGCTTTAAAAATCTCTTTGATCAATTTTCATTGTAATTTCCATTTTCTTACACCTTTCCCTTTGCTATCTAGATTAATTATCTTTAACTGCTTGAAATATTCCATTTCTTTTTTACTTTCTCTAATTTCTTTCTTTCATTTTGCTACTTTTTCCCCATTTACAGTTTAAATAAAAAAAGTATAGTAAATAACAATATTTAAAAATAAGATCACTTGTGATATTATTTTTAAATATTGTTACTGTGCATTTTGTAATCGTTGTTGTTCTACAAACACAGCATATAGTTGTGACTTACACTACAGTTTTAATTTATTTAATTTTTCACTAAAAAATTTCATTCTTTTAAAACTCAAAACTGCAGTCTCATAGAGATTAGTATAGAGGAGGAAATCACTGATTTTTTTTTTAATTGTGGCTCAATTTAAAAAAAAATTAGAAGAACTTTTGTTCTTTTTTGTGACTTACACTACAGTTGAAAAATCCTTATTTCATTTGGTTCTAAATCAATAATTAAATCAAGATCAATTTTTATAAAGTAAGGAATTTGATTGTACATTAGTTGTATTTCTCAAACCCATGCTCAAAATATTCAGAAAATGTAACTTATCTTAGGAATCAAGGAGTACAAATAATGCAAATGTAAGCAAGTTCAATTTCATTACATAGCAACCATTTTGAATTTGCACCATTGTCACAAAATCTACCCAAAATTTTTATTAATACAAAATATAATAAATTCAATTATTTTTCTATTAATTATAAAAATTTCAACTTTGTAAAAAAATATTTTAAAATTCACTCTTAGGACACTTTTACGTGGAATTACCCATAAGTATTTGTTAGTCGTGTTAGTAGTTCCATATATGATTTGAAAAAGGTAGGTAGGATCCACTGAGTGTCAACAATGTGTCCTCTCTATACTATAGATACTCCTCACTATAGATGGGTCCTAGTTCAATAGATTGGTCAAAAATGAGTTGAATACCATTTCAGTTTTAGCATCATGTTCAAGGCGCCTTTAAACGGTCTTATTCTGGAACTTGCCAAACAACCCTTTTAATTCTTGGGTGCCCTGTTTTATGTTTGTTTGTCCTATTCAGAGAGTTGTAATATTACTCTATGGTCCTATTATGATAAAAAAAAAATGTAATTGATAGACTGTAAACAGGGCCGTTACACAAAAAATATTTTTGGCGGAGTTAAAACAAGAAAATTCCCAACTTAACTATTTGAAATTCCCAACTGAACAGTGCTGAAAATTCCCAGTTCCAACTTATTCACATTTTTGATCTTTTTATATATATTTTTTAGTAATTAAACAGGATCTCTCACAAGCATTGATTTGTTGCACTCATATTCCAATGCAGTGTCCTTTCTGGGGTCTAATTTAAATGTAATCTTACATGTTGGGGAATTTCTAATCTTCCCTAACTTTCATTTGCAAATAATATTAATTACCTTCAGGCATAAATTTTCCCAACTCGGGGTTTTTAGAAGTTGAAATTCCTAACTTTCAATGAAAATAAAGGGGGGGGGGGGGAATACACATGTAAACATGTAGTTCTAGCGAACCCAGTAGATATACTAAAAATAAAAATCTTTCATAAATTATTATGAAATTTTATTTAAACTATTATTAACTGGCTTCATATGCTGGTCGAACTTTTAAAACAATGAGTAATTTGAAATCGTAGACAATGTTTAAAAATAGAACTGTGAATAGATATTACCGGATATATAAAAGCCAAATAACCAATTTTTTGCGTTTTTTGCCAAGCATATTTTTCTTTATCAGACACAAATAAAATTTTCGAAATCGGATAATATTTTTTTTTCAAAAAGAACGGGTATTTGAAATTTCCGAATAGCTAAATACCGGATAAACGGATATTTGCTAGAAAAGGTGCCCAAATGAGATTTCCCTTAAACCTTATCCAACAAAAAAAACTATCCAAATATCTTAATTAAAACAGAAATTATGCGCGAACATACATAAAAAAAATACACAAAGTCGTCTGCAAGCATAACATATTTGAAACTACTTGATTAAATTTGAAATGTGGCATTTAATTTGTGATAAAGTCTGATTTTTAATACATGTATGGATTACTTTTGACGGAAATAATTACACTAGTTGTCACTATCAAACTGTGGAACAATTAACGTAGTTTATTATAACTGTTTGGCTCCGCATCGACTGTCATTGAAAACAGTTTAATAAGGTTATTAAACAGGTATTTTTTCTCAAAGTAACATCTGACGCTACTTAACTTTTTTTTTATTTATGACATTTAATTTGAGATTAAGTCTGATTTTTATTCTATAGGGATTACTTTTGACGAGAAAAATTACACTAGATGGCACTATCAAACTGAGGAAGAAATAATCTAGTTTACTATAACCGCTTGTCTCCGCTTCAATTGTCATTGAAAACTTATTTTTTAATTTTATTGAACTGTCTTTGTCCCCTATCCTAAAACATTAGTTTGCTTCCAAAGCGTAAACATAACATATTTAAAGCTACTTAATTTAAGTTAAAATGTGACATTTTATTCGATATAAAGTTTGATATTAAACATTTTTATTTTTAATGTGTATAGACAGCGGATGCTCTAGGGCGGCCTTTGGAAGGCGCCAAATTCAAATACTGCACGGAGAAAACTGTAGCTGTTTATACATGCAGTTGGTGCAACATTTACTGAACTTCAATAGTCAACATTACGAAACTATTTGAATAAATATGTGACTTATTTTAGTTTTTTAATACCCGGGTCGCATATTAACTACCTATACACGAGTAGACGCATTGGAAAATTTCGAGCCTTCTGATTCGTCGGTTTCACTACGTAGCTGTGACGTCACACTATTTCTCATCCATTATACTTACATTTCAATCAAACTTACACATGAATCTGAATCACTAATGCTTGTCAGTTAATTGCCTAATAAGGTGAATATAAAATGGGGGGAAATGTAGCTTTATAAAATATGGAACATTTTTGGTAATGGGTTTATTTAAGTAGAATTGCATTACATTTTGTAATTTTATACGAGTGTTATTATTTATTATCATGATTATCATGAAATCAATTCATTTAACCAATTAAAAAGGAATTTTTATTTGTCATCCAAGAACAAATAAAAATAGATACAAATAATACTAGAATAATATAGATTAATTTCTTACGTATAAAATTAAAGTAAGGAATAGAATTTCAATGTATCGTTATGTGTATTGTTATGCATTACGTTAACAGATGGCGCCACATAATATTTTGGAATTATGAAGTTTTTTTGCATTTGAAAATTACAATTATATTTGTATATATATATCTTTCAATAACAAATATATTCAGTTGAGAAATAACCAAAAAGCAATCATGTAACAATAAAATATAAAAACCGAGTTCCATAATTACTAGCAGATTTCCATCAACAATGCAAATAAAAATATTATGGATGAGAAAATAATGTGACGTCACAGCTACGTAGTGAAACCGACGAATCAGAAGGCTCGAAATTTTCCAATGCGTCTACTCGTGTATAGGTAGTTAATATGCACCCGGGTCGCCGTTTGTCGCCGTTTGTCTCCGTTACCCTTGCCCTATCGCCAGTTCAGTCAGTCTGGTAACACAGTTTAATGGGTGTGGTAAAAGTGAACAAAGTTGTAATAAATTAAAACTTATCGAAACATATTTACGTTCGTCTATGTGTCAGGAAAGGTTTTCGAATTTATCTATTATATCCATTGAAAACGATATTGCACATAGTTTAAATTATTCCGATCTAATGAAAAAATTTGCCAGTGCTAAATCGAAAGAGGTGCCTATATAGTAAGTGGAATTTCTCTTATGTAATTGCTGTCTGCTGTTTAATGAAAACCAACTTATCAAATATTAACCAAAACAATTTTTATATTTCTTACCAATAAGCGAAATATAGCCTATATGTTGCTTAATTAATCGGTTAACCAACTGCACAGAAGGTGCTCTGAAATTTATGATGTGGGGACGCAATTAGGAGTTTTTGCACGACTTAAAAAAAATTCTAGGGCCGTCAACGCGTGTAGAGATTAATTTTAACGATAAAAATTACACTAGAAAGAATTGTCAAACTGTGGAAAGATAAGGGGCAATCCAAGCTAATTCGTCCCATGGTCAAGAATATTAATATTAGAGATTAGGAATCAACATTTATTTATTTATATGAAACACAATTGAATTTGAATATGCATTGGAACCCCATTTTTCAACTTGCATATGCTTTTATTTTATTAATATAAAAAAGTACTTGAAAAGAAAGAAATTTTATTTTGTTGAAAAAGAATTATATTTAGTGCCAAAATAAAATTTGACACTTGAATGCTATTTAGTACTAATAGGAAGTGGCGGTTCGCGCTTTGTTTAAATTTTCAATCAGTGGTTCACTGGTATAGGTCGGTGGTTCCCAGAAGATGGTCCACAGACCCCCAGGGGTCCGCGAGTCAATGTTATAGTGGTCCACAGGGTCTCAAAGTTCAATATGTTCAATTGTAAATTGTGTCCATATTCTTAGTAAAAGATGTGTAAAATTAAAAGAAATCAAAATAATTTCAGATTTTTTTCCCCTTTATTTTCATGTTCAAACACAATTTAAACCAGTAGTGGCAATTGGGTGCTTAAAGTGCGGGGGGGGGGGGGAAGCTCAAAAGGAAAATTGTTGAAATAAAATTAATTAAAAATTTTAATAAACATTGCTTATTTATAAACACTCAGTATTTTGTGTTATTTTGAAGTATACCAGCTTAAAATACACAGTAAAAAATATTGAAAAACGTTAATTTTAAAATATCTTGGCAGCATCCTAAGACAGCGGTTCCAAATTAACATAAAACTGCGGACTCCTAGCTACAACTAAAGTAGAACAGGGGACCCCTTTTTCATATACGCTCATGTAAGTTCCTCCCCACGTGTTACAAGATGGTCAGAAGGGCGTCCATCGTCTGTAGAAGTGGAGGAGAAGGGGTTGAAGGTTATGTTTTATTTTTAAAAGTTGCAATATTAAAAAAGTGAGGGGCAACATCCGACAAAAGTGCTGGAGCAGCCCCCCTCCCCCACACCCGCATCGCCGCTACTGATTGAAACATATATGTGTCCAGAACCAGAAAGATGGGGGATCCCATTAGCATATATGACATAAGGGGTCACCGAGATACTAATTTAGTATTAGCTAGGGTGTAGCTAGGTGCCTTAATGCTAATTGGGAACCGCTGGTATATTTGATCTATAGACTGACACCCAAACCAATTTTGCACGGTCCCCAGACCCAAGAAAACACACGACAATAATCCCCGTATTGGTGTTTTCGCAAAGAGCAACTGGCGACAGCAAAACGAACCCCGAATCATGCTGTAAATCTCATTCCGTGCATTTACGACAGTCGCATTACGAAACATGCCGCCCGATGTTGAACCAGCTTGGCAATGAAATTGGCGACTGTGCTCCGTCGCGGCAGCTGATATCCGAGAGCCAAACAACAATTAGCATACTATCACGAATTACAGGGCATGTTTCCCGTTCTGAGGATGATGCCGAATTGCTAAGTATACAAACCGGCGAATTCAATTTTCTTAGAAACTTCCAGGAGCAGTGACCATGCTTGGTACTTACTCACCTTAAGATTTAGATTATTTTTTATGTATTCGTTTTTTTTTTTGCATAAAAAATAATGGCTTGCAAACACATTTATTCGGGCTGGTTTTGTTTACTTCGAATTAATACATTCGCTGTTGTATAGGTTTACCAGGTTAGCGTTTTCTAGTTTCACTGTTAAAAATAGGTATTCAAAAATAAGTAAAATGTACCAATTTTTTATTACATTCAATGCTTATCATGGCTCCGAATTCATAAGTTTCAATTTCGAAAAAGACATAAATATCAAGAATTACAACCAAGGCTTACTGGGAATTGAACCCATATCCTAAAGCACCGCAGTACAGTTCCTTATCCTTTGTACCACCAAGGCAACGTGAAGAAGTTATAAACAGAAGACTTGTTTAAAAGATGTGTCAGAAGAATGGGAATTAAGATAATTGAGGTGCAATAACTCAGTTTCCATTTAAGCAATCGACATCAAATAATGTATAAAACCATCTTCTGAACAACTATTTTAAGTGTGTCAGGTCGCTTTGTTAATATGACTTGAACAGAAGTCGAGATTAGCAATATTAAGTCACACTGCTCATTTTTACGAAAGTTCTGTTGCTTAAATTTGAGTACGTCCTTACTCATTTACAGGGCAATTTTATTCAAAGAAAAACGAGTAGATTCAGGTGCTCATTTTAAGTACATTTTTTTACAGTTTTATTTTAAATATTTTGCACTCTTCTCTTTAAATATTATTTGGATATTTTTGTATTTACGTTTTATCGGAACTAGATTGGTAGAAGTCGCCATAGTTAAGGAGTACACCAAGTTCTGACAGTCCAATGCCAGTGTTTCATGGTAACCAAATGAAGTTCCGGCTCTCCAAGTGGGCAACCACAAAATTATTTCAAGAGGGCTACTCTAAAATTACTTTAAGAGTGCAGTATTTTGCTTCAAATTATTCATTTCCAGTAAAAAAATGCACAACTTCGCAAAGATGCTTGTGATAATACGTAAATACCGAGACTTGGCTTTAAATTTGAAAATTTTCAACAAAACTCAGACTCTCTTAAATATTACCCAATGCCTTTAAATTTAATTTCGATAGAATTTTATTTTTTATCATATTTGGTAAACATTTATCTGATGTAGTCACTGAACTAAAATAATATAAACACTGGAATGAGTTCTTCCATTAGACGACACTGAACTTCACCGTGCCGCGCGGACGAATACCATTCGGAAGAGAAGGTAGAGAAAACATTCTATTTTGGATTTTGCACAGTTAGTCGAGTTGCGTCGGTCTAGAGCAGGGGTCGGCAACCTGCGGCTCGCGAGCCGCATGCGGCTCTTTTGATGTAAAGTTGCGGCTCTCCAGTTCCATACGAAAAAATAATAATGTATTATCAAAACCCTTAAAAAATAAGAAAATATATTTTTAAGTAACTAATTTCTCAATAGCTTCTATTTTCATAATCGTTAATTACAAATAGCCACAATTAGTTTCATTGTGGTATCGGTAGATACCACAATGAAACTAAATGAGCTAAATATAAAACTACAAGGAAAGGGCAACCTATCCTACGCCTTGCTTGAAGAAGTAGTTTGTTTCGAAAAAAAAATTACTTATTTTTGTTGAAGACATGGAGAGCGGTAAATTACTTCATTTTAAAAATCTGAAGCAATATCGCGATGAGACCAATACTTCAGCATAGCTTTAAAAAACATGAAGGATGGATTCGAGCAATTCAAAACAAACAAAAGTACTCTCGCGTTCATAGTAAATCCTCTCAACACAAATACAAATGAGATCAACATTAAGCCGTTTGGAATTGATGCTGGATCGCTCCAAATGCAATTGCTAGATTTGAATAATAAGTAAAGTTAGAAGTCAACTAACAAATAAAAATCTAGAGTCGTGCTTGAAACTTAAAACAACAAGTTATAAGCCATATTTAATCAAACTTTCAAAAAGCATGCAAAGCCAATGCTCCCATTGATGTAACTATGTATATTTGTGTTTTTATATGAATAAATATTTTTCCTTATTTAAAGCCGTTTATTTTAAATCAAAAATCAAATATATATAAGCAAATACTATAATATTGAAACGAAAATTTTTAGTGGCTCTTTAAAAATTGGGAAATTTTGTAAATTGCAACTTTTGGCTCTTCCGTTTCAATAAGTTGCCGACCCCTGGTCTAGAGTATTTGATTAATTAATAAATATATTTGTCTCTTTCTAGAAAAAAAGGAAGTAAAAACATTAAATGTGTAACATTTCATGTATTTTTGAAAGCCAAAAATGTATTTTTAAAATATGGATGTATGCACTTCATCTTATGCCAAACGCCATGCGAAAGGACTATATTTTTCTACATTGGCTCGAATAGGTGTAAAATGATCGCATACGCTCAGAGTTCCCTCCAGTGATTATTAGAGATCAGTGGGTGTAATTTAAATATTTGAATTACCCAGGATATGGGAAGAACGATGACCATCTATGAATCAGCAGCTTACAATAAAATTACAGTCCACGTAAAAGTGTATATGATTGCTTCGAGTCGTTTAAAACTAACCAAAATAATAAAATATACTTCTTTTTTTTTTAAATGAAAACCGACTTTAAGAAATATGCACTAAAAAGTAAAACATGTTTTTTAATTTTACGAACGAGTTGAAAAAATTTAATTATTTAATATCAATGTTATACCAATTACAACTTTTTTTTTAAAATCGGCGCCAAAATACATGTATGATTTTTGTAAATTGGCGCTAACTACAGAAAGTTGTAATAAGTATAAAATTTATATTAAATAATTACATTTTTTCAACTCGTTCGTAAAATTAAAAATTATTTTTTACATTTTAGCGCATTGTTCTTAAATTTGGATTTTTTTAAAAAAAAATTTATTTTATTTTTCTCTTTTTAGTTTTTAATTTAGCAGGGGGCTTCATTTTGAAATCGGAGAAACTGTTAAACAATCCGGTTAATCAATATTTCCGGATATATAACAACCGGTTAACCGATTATTTTTTGCAGTGTTTGCCAAAATGGGTTTTTCTCTATCCAACAAAAAGAATTTTCGAAATAGAAAAATATTTTTTTCAAAATGTCCGTTTAATTGAGAATTCCGGATAGTTAAATGCCGGATATTTTTTTTCAAAAGGTGCCGAAGTGAGACATTCACTATCTAACAAAAAAGAATTTTCAAAATATCTGAATTAGAACAGAAATCTTGCGCGAACATACATAAAAAAATACATAACAGTCGAATTGATAACCTCTCTTTTGGCAGGTTTGTTGGCTGGCTTTTTAGTTGGTTAAAAAGTGACTAAAATCGTTTTTCTTATAGATACTTTATATAAAAGATCGCTCAGGCAAATAAAAAAACTGGTATACAACATCAACGTGTAATATTTGTATGGAAACGAAGAAAAGATGTGTCATGTCTCATAAACTCTTTTTAATTTACATTAATTAATAACGGTTTTTGTTCTTTTGTCTAAAAACAAGTCCGGTTGTGGTTTGTATCAAAATTCGACCAGAAGGGTTTTACATATTTCAACAGATTGTAGGAGAATACGGTACTTGTAGTTGACTTGTGCGCATGCGCTACTCGTGTTTGATTTTTGTGCCGAGGTCATTCCGTTTCATGTTTGATTTCTGTGTCGAAGGACATTCTTACTCACTAGCCCTGCTAAAGAAGACAGATCAGAATTCTGAATAAACACAAAAAGGCAAAAATTCGTTTTTGTGTTTCTCATCTTAATCTTCATCAAAACATCTGAAACGAAACTATTCAGTTGTAAGTAGTTCTCGAGCATAGCGAAGAGCTTGCAATAGTAGTGGTGCAATATGGATACAGACCCCCATATTCTCATGACTATGTATGTATATTATGTGCAACACAAGAGACAGTGGCAGGTGGGACAACGAGGGAATCGCCATAAGATGCTTATCTCGTTGTTGTTTCAGATAAGCGCCTCAACTGAAAATGGAGATGAGCATTGCCCCCGTTTTACGATACCATTAGAGAACGGACATATATTGGAAAAGATATCCAAACTCCATATTGAAAGAGGCAAAAACTATTTTCATAAAACATGAGTAAATTAACCTTGTAGAACTCACGCTTGTCACACATATTTAATCAACTGTTACTTAAAATCAAATATGGGAATGGTAATTCAAAAACTTTCATTGTAATAAACCGAGTTAAAAAGGAATTAATTCATTTGTGTGATGTTACTCATGTGCCTTATATATTTATTAAACCATATATACTGATGAAAAGTAAACTTCCTTCTTACCTATACTAAAGCATAAATAAACTCATTATAAAATGCATTGTTTTGGCTCGCAAGTTTTTATAGAAAATAAAAGCTCTAGATATCTCTGCGCTTTTCGTAAATTTACATTTTTTGGTATCATTTTGTACGTTTTGAACTTTTCGTTCAACCTTAATAAGTTTGAAATGACGCAATTGAACTTTAGTGTCATATTTTGGCTTCATAGTGAAATCTTCTACAAATCGTTACTTTTCATTCCATACAAATGGTTTAAAATGTCAACTAGCCAAATGGTATCTTAGAGATCGTCATTCTCTTCAATTTAAGCACGCACTTATCACAACTCGTTAATTAGAACTAAAGTTACAGGGGTTAAACAAGCCAGAGTAGACACCCAAAATTTGACTCACACACATTAACATGGTATTTGGGGGAATAGATTAATAACCAAACTGGTGGACGCAACTTGGTTCCTCTACACGATGGTGGGTCATTTATTTTCATAGGCCGATTCCTACAGGAATAATGAGCCTTTAAAGTATAAACATTTTTATGTCGAAAAAATTTCTGCCAACGCAACGTCCACAGTACTCGGATCAATTTTAAAGGCGTATTTCACGTCAAAAATGAATTTTCATTATACAGACAACTCTCGTTATCTCGAACTCGAAGGGAAGTGTATAAAAATTCGAGATATCAAAAATTCGAAGCTGTTTTGGTAAAAAATAGCATATCTATTCAAAATAGTTTGGTGAATACTATTTCTATTTTTTTCGAAATCAATTATATTTTCCAAATGCACGATTGCTTGAAATGTCTCTGATGTTTTCATTTCCGGCCTCGACTCAATGAATGCACACATAGATTTTATCGAAGATAGAGCCTATTACAAAGTTATCTTTGGAGGAGGTTAGCATTCTTAATTATCATTCTTCTTCTGAGAGCATCTCTCATCAAATGCTGCTATAGAGAGTGCATTGCCTAAACAAAAATGAGAAGGGTTCGAGTGGCGTCTTCATATTTTAAGTGAGTTGCTTTCTGGACGGTCGGTAATGTTCCAAGAAAGTGACTCGCACTTTACCGAAAACGCCAGCTGGCTTGAGGGACGATAAATCATTAACCTTCCTTGTTGGACTGACTCTGCGTTAAAGAGGAGGGGATACAGCTCAGGGAATCCAGTCTGGCGACATTCAAACAAAAGGGTGAGGCACAGGTAGGAATCCATTGTAAGTATACCCTTTCAATAACGCACAATAAGAAAGAGAACTGATAAAGAAGAACGTGGCAATTACATATATGCTAAAGGTTCTTCAAAATCCGTAGTTTTGAGAGGAAACAAAATTTTCAGTTGGGAGAAAACTTCGAGTTATCGAAAATAACGACGAAAAACTTCGAATTAAAGAGATAAAATTACATTAAATAAGTAATGAAGGTACAGGGAAATAGATTTTTTTCGAGATATCGAAAAATTCGAGTTATCGAAGTTCGAGTTATCGAGAGTCTACTGTATATTCTAGCAAACTAAACTAAAAACTCGGCTATCATTTTGTAATCATCCATAAAGAAAGAGACTGTCTCTATCTGTGGCAAGCAAAACGCTATCTTCCACTGCTCGAACATATCTAAAAAATTATATACAGATACTTTCAACCTCTAATTGTGCACAAAAGTCTTAAAATTTTAAAATTCCTATCAGTTTTCCGATAATAACGGTTTTATAAACTATTTTTTTTAAATGGTCATTTAAAAAAAATCCGCATTGTTATAAAATCATAAGATCTTGACAAAAATTAAATACTTTAAAGTAAATTCATATATATTTATTGTTTTAAACGACTTAAAGTTGGCGACCAAAAATTGCTTTGGCGAAATAACTCTTTCTGACAATTATGCTTCAACGGGAGAAAACTAACGAAAAAGCTAACATTAAGAGATGCACCCGGAGATGTCTTACCAGTAAACCAATTATTTTGCTTTCGAGAAAATAAAAGAGAAGGAATAAATGGGGATGAAGGTGAACGAACAAATGGAGTAACACGCGTGTGAAACCGTGGGTAACAGCTAGTTTTAGTTTTATCTAAAAAGAAATTGTCTCTTTATGTATTAAATTCAACCCTGTGCACACATTTCTTTGAAATATCCTATTCTCATTCAAGAAAATAGCTTACGCAACTCATTTCGCAAGCCATTAGAGAAAACCCTGTCACACACGGATTCGATTTCAAACCGTTTCCCGCGTTTAGAGGGGCAGGTCATCCAGGTCACTTATTCCAACGTAACATTCATTATTCGAAAAGGTATCATATGATCCCCCCCTATTACCCGCACTTTGATAAGATACCAAAGTGCAGTTGGTGTGAAATACCAGCTGTTTACTTGAGTGAGGCATCGGCTGTTATCTGGGAAGGTTTTTCGAACGGTAAAAATTCGTTCGAAAAGTTCGCTTGTGGAAGGCTTAATCTTGTAAACTGTCTCGCTCGTTTTATGAGTGTGTATTTGTTTCTTCTGTATAATGATTATTTTAAAGTGTTTTTAATATGGGGGTGGGGGATGGTGTAGTTTTTTTTTCGTTCGTTGTTATCAGATTTAATACGATGTCTTTTTCGCGTGTGATTGTTACTTCTGGCCTTTGGAGATATTGGTTCCAGAATGTTGGAGCTCCATTGAGAGCCATGGTTAGTGAGTATATATTTTATACTATTTTTTATTATTATTTTTATATTAGAAACACATCCTTATCTTTAATATAAAAAAAAACTTAAATGTATTAATCCCTTCTTAGTCGTTCTGGGTTTTTTTTCGAATTTCCGTTCTAAAAAAAGACATTTTATTCTTGAACACAAATGCATGTTCTATCCTGAAATTTTTTGTCATAGATAATTTTTACTTGAAAACAACATTCAGATCCTTATCTTTAATATCAAAAACTTAAATGTAGAAATCCCTTTTTAATCGTTCTTCTTTTTTCGAATTTCCGTTCTAAAAAAATGCATTTTATTCTTGAACACAAATGTATGTTCTATCCTGAAAATGTTTGCCATGAATAAGTTTTACTTGAAAACAAAAACTTAAATGTATAAATCGCTTCTTAATCGTTCTTTTTTTTCAAATTTCCGTTCTAAAAAAAGACATTTTATTCTTGAACACAAATGAACGTTCTATCCTGAATTTTTTTGCCACAAATAAGTTTTACTTGAAAACAACTTGCACATCCTTATCTTTAATATCACAAACTTAAATGTATAAATTCTTTCTTAATCGTTCTTTTTTTTCGAATTTGCGTTCTAAAAAAATACATTTTATTCTTGAACACAAATGCATGTTCTATTCTGAAAATTTTTGTCATAAATAATTTTTACTTGAAAACAACCTTCACATACTTATCTTTAATATCAAAAACTTAAATGTATAAATCCCTTCTTAGTCGTTCTTTTTTTTCGAATTTCCGTTCTAAAAAAAGACATTTTATTCTTGAACACAAATGTATGTTCTATCCTGAACATTTTTGCCATAAATAAGTTTTACTTGAAAACAAAAAATTAAATGTATAAATCCCTTCTTAGTCGTTCTTTTTTTTTCGAATTTCCGTTCTAAAAAAATACATTTTATTCTTGAACACAAATGCATGTTCTATTCTGAACATTTTTGCCATAAATAAGTTTTACTTGAAAACAACCTTCACATCCTTACCTTTAATATCACAAACTTAAATGTATAAATCCTTTCCTAGTCGTTCTTTTTTTTTTTCGAATTTCCGTTTTAAAAACATACATTTTATTCTTGAACACAAATGTATGTTCTATCCTGAAAATTTTGCCATAAATAAGTTTTACTTTAAACATGTTTCAGATCCTTATCTTTAATATCACAAACTTAAATGTATTAATTCCCTTCTTAGTCGTTTTAGGTTCGGATACTTATTTTTATCCTTAGTCCTCTGGGCGTTTAGGAAATTATCAAAATTATAAAGTTGCTTTCTCTCCAAATTATCTTACTTTATATTTCCAATGCTTGTATATCATATGCATTTTTGAATTTTTATTATTTTAATTGATATAGCTTCAGAGAAACATTCCAACTTTTTAGATTCGAAAGATATTTCAACATCGAATATTTTTGCGAATTTAAATGTTTTGTTTGTGGACGACGATGAACAAAACCGGCTACTCTCCGATCATGAGCTCGCTGCGATTTTGAAAATGATATTAGAATCTACAACCCTCCGATTATGGGTCGATCACTCTACCATTGGGTCACCCACTGGCCTAAACTCCGAAAAGTGTTGATAAAATAGAAGTGATCGAACTTTCATTAGCCGGCAGGTGTTTTCTACTGGCATTATTATTATTATTATTATTACCGTTCCACCAGGAAACACTCACCCAGAGAAGTTTTACGAACTTCCCATAAATCTACTTCATGTGGTATTGTCTGGGTTTTTGCTCTTTTTGTCTCCTTTTTTTTTCTTCGGTAAATAGTTTTTTTTTTTCGATTCCGGGTAGACATGCTATTTCATAACTAATGTATTTATTCTAGTTTTGTAAAAATTCATGTGGAATTGCGAAATGCGATGTTGATTAGGATGTATTTTGCGTTTGCGGGAGCTTGGAAAGAATACCTTTTGTAAAGTTGAGGTTGTTCAACTCGATGTTCGCTGAGTTTACTCATCCATATTCTTAATTTGCATTATTCTGTTGATTATTGTGGAGGAGATTGAAAGCAGAAAAGAACACCCGTTTAGTAAGGTAAGTGTCTTTAATATGTTATAATTTAGCTACAATACAGGGAATGGATAAAGCTAGTATACATAAATGTATGTCCAAGACGTTGTGGGCACCTTACAAAATTATGTAAATTTAAATATAAGCAGTGGATATTTTTTTATGTCACGTGTTGGTAACACGGTTTCTAAATATTTGTTTATCATGGTTTCGTCCAACCGAAATTTATGGCCGTTTTCGGCCCCTTCACAAATTAAAATTGCCGAAAATCGGATCCATCACAAACCGAAATTACCAAAAATTGGACCCATCACAAACCGAAATATCCGAAAATCGAACACGTCACAAACCAAAATTCTCAAAAATCGGACCCGTCACAAACCGAAATACCCGAAAATCATCGGACCCGTCACCCGGCTCAAATGTTCATTTATTTGGCATGGATGACTAAATGTGTAAGTCGGTCCCTGTCTGTGGTTGTAATGTCATTGTCACGCAGCAAAAAAAAGCTATGTCTCTTTTTTTATTGCTTGCAGACACTGCCAATTTCTTTAAATACTTTCATTCACCGTTTAATTTAACTTCTTGACGTCTTCCAACTCTAGTGATTGACTTTAATTCCGTAAGCCATTGTCTTCCGTATAGCAGAATGACATGTGTGTCATTGCTTAAAGAATAAAAGTCAATTGCTAACGTTAAAAGACGGTACCGTTTATATTAAGATTGTTTTTTTCCCGTTAAGGATCGAAATTAAGGAGTGGACGAAACCAGGACCATGAAACTGTTTAAAGAAACTACCTGTGTCCGCTTCGCCTAATACAACAGCGAGTTGCAATTTTCTAAAAATCAGCCTATGCCTATTCCATCCGCGTTCTATTTCTATGCATTTGTCAACTTTCACTATAAGCGAACTAACGGAGAAACGACAAACTTTCATTTTTTTTAATTATATAAGATTTCCGGGTATCACCGGTGAAGTTATTACAGTCCCAGTTGCTTTGAGAAGTGGTTTCTACCATTGTTGTCTTGCTTGTACAAGTAACGGTCTTCCATATCCAGATAGCATTTTATTATTATCCATACAGTACCCCCATACTATACGATCTTCATTTTATATCAAGCAGTAAAAACGTGAGGCTATTAACAGCTGTCATCACGGTGTGAGCACATGCTCCGCCCCCTACACTTACGTACGATTGACATGGCAAGCAGGTGTGCATTTTGAGGCACAACACGCATGCGCACATGAGTCCCGTTCGGTTTACCTGTCTGTCACGACAAAGGGATGTTCAATGCGGGGAGACACTTGTTCCACGACCGATCTCAACGTTGACTAAAAGTTATCTTGATTTGGGTAAGTATTGCTTCATTATCGAGATTCATTTTGCAAATCTAAACAAATTTCCATAAGATGTCCATTGCTGTTAACGTAAATACGTATTTAAAATCGGACCAGGTAAAACAGCGATCACCGGCAAAAACTTGAGCGACATGAAAAGTTTCAAAGTCCATAACTCCAGGGGAATCAACCAATAGGGATAAATTACATACTATCGTGTAGAGGAAAACACACCGTGTAGACTGTTGACTAAGTAGACCATTAATCCACTCTCCCTCTGACCTTTAAGCAGCCAGTATGAGGGGAAGAAAATGAGTCACATTTGGCATACTTTGGCCTGTTTAACCGCTCCATTTTCAGTTCTAATAAACGTTTCGTGGAGTAATTAAATGAAAGAGAATGCTAGTTCATTTGACTAGTAGACAGTTTTAACCATTTGTGTGAAAACTGTGTGGAGTGGAAAGTGACGATTTGTCGAAGATTTTACTATAAAGTGAACAAAACAGATAGATTGCGACATGGAGAAGCTTAATCAAACTGAAAGAGCTGTTCACAATCGAAATGATGCCAAGAAGTCTAAAATTATGAGTTCATCAAATGCCGAGAGATCTAGAATTACCGAAGATGCAAAAGGAGCAGACGAGAGTACAAAATATACTCGAACCAAAACTACATAATTTTCTTTTACTTACCATTGTATATCTTACCAGTGCAAGTGCGAAAATCAGTAAATCTGCAGAATCACTAGTGACTCTGCAGATACACTATGCATGCTGTACGTGCTAAAAATTATTTGATTTCGCACATCCACTAGCGAATCTGCAGATACACTGACAGGCACTCGTGAAAGTGCAAAGAAAATCGTTACTCGAACAACAGCAAGGTTTTTATACGCTCGTTGTATACTACTTTTTTTTAACACATTTTAGAAAATCACGCGCGTTAAAGGTTTGACCTCTTGGTCAATCTCTAAATTCATATTAAATCATTATTTGTTTTTGTTTTTAATGACATGGGATATTTGATGGTGAGATGCCTAAATCGGCTGTTCGGAAGGGATGAGATGCCCTAAATGACTGCTCCAAGGGCGTACCAACACTAGCATCTCCATGTAGGCTCGCCTGTGTGAGGAAAATCATCTTGGCGCGATAATTGTTCCAGCTTTGGCGATATTGATAAGTTTAGTATTTCGCAACCCTGTGGAAAGAATTGCTGTTCGACATTTTGACTGACCTTTTTTGTTTTGTTTTTTAAATGGCATTGTAATTGTAGCATGGAGAAGAGCTAGTTTTTTCGCAATAAATTGCGACCATGGTAATTTCACGATTTAAGAACATGCATTCGATTTATTGATATATATATTTTTTAATTTATTTATTTGATTGTAATTCGCAATTTTAATATTATTGTAATTATAAAAATGATTATACGAATATCTAAGAAATTATATTATACATCGTGGGACATACCATAGGTGAGCCGCGTCAACCAGGTTAGCCATTTATCCACCCCGTGATCTTTGTAACGCGTGGGGCCCTATAGTATATTCACACGTTGCGTAATATTATCTTTATATATACTTCATATAACAGTAACTTCTTATAATATAAACTTGTATGATTTTCACTTAATTAAGCAGAAAAAAATTGTACAGTTAATATACAATATCATACAAGTGCACACTTTTATCTGTATTATAAAAATGCTAAGCATTGCAAAAAGAAATAAATGTAAATATTCTCAAAATTAAGTATTTAAAACTGCAGGTTGCAATATATTGTTATACCATTCTCACTGCGTACACCGAAATTTAAAATGAAACTATTTTTTCTACATATTATATTAAAAGAATATAAATTTAGTTTGCTTATAATTACAGAAAATGAGAGTTATTAATTATGAAAATGAATGCTTATGAATAAAAAATACAAATTCTTAATTTCTTTATAAACATTCGTTATGTATTTCAAATTAACCTTATATTATTATTATAAAAAAACTTACAACTTTCACTTTGTTAGAACTTTAATTAATATAAAAGTAAATTTACTTTGCTGCATTTATTTATCTTCCATAAATTACTTGCTTTTTTCTGTTTCTTATTCTTAATTTTTTTTCTACAGAATACTTAATTACAAAATATTAAAGATATTATACTTTGTTTATTAGTTCAAATTTTTAATGTTTATAAGACTATTTTTGAAATAAATACTACACTTTATTTCGAGCGCCCACTCTTTCCTCATTAATAAGCAGAAAATTTCCCCCTCCCTCCACACATCTACGCCAAACAGTTGAATATCAATAAAAAAAAACATCAATTTAAACAACCATATGCTGTAAGCTTGAATCTCCCGAAGAAGGGAATAAATGCCATACAAGGTTGCAACATTTGGTAATTTATCCCCTCACCGCCAAACAATTATCGCGCCAAGATGCTTTTCTTCACACAGGCGAGCCTACATGGAGATGCTAGTCGTACCAACTGCCTTTTGAACAGCTACTTTGATACGAGATTCACAACACGACTGCTCTAATGACAAAACAGGCTGCTCGGAATTACGATTCAGTGTTCCCGGGTCTTTCCTTCGAGATAGACCTCGAACCATCGCCATTAGCCCACTGTTAGTGTAACGGTTAATTCAACCAACTGTATTGGAATATATCATCTAATACATTCAATCTTCTCAATGTAGCTTTGTTCAAACACTATACCTAAATTTATACTAATATTTGTATTTTAACTACCCTCCCCTTCGATTTTAAACTGAGCCCTAGTTGCTCATTGCTCAGTGGATAAGGCGTTCAGCTACTAATCAGAGAATTGGTGGTTCGAATCCGTGCGATGGACTTGACAAAGAAAAGTAAAAGAGTAGTGATCTGGCGATCGGAGGGTTGCCAGCTTCGCTACAAAAATACTAGATAGTCGTCCAACAAATTATACTGGCGTGTATACGGGACTGGTGCACGATAAATCTGATCGGGGTCCAATGTCCTGATGCCTGTTGAGGTTGCGTCGGGTGCCAGCTCAGGTGTTGTCCTCGTCATCTGACCATGGTTTAAAAATACTAGGCATCGTTCTCGGGTCTTTCCTTCGAGATAAGCCCCGAACCGTCGCCAATAGCCCACTGTGCAGCTCTAGTGTGACGTTATTTGAACAAACCAAATCGATTTTAAAAAATTTCCAAGCGTCCATGTTTCGTAATTGGCTAAACAAATTGATATCCTTTCTATTCGGTGAGCCGTGGTTACGTTGAATAAAGTTTGGGATGGAACGTTTCGCACTTTCACCATTTCTTCACCGTAAATCTGCAGATTCCTTAGTAGAAGTGCTTTAACCTCTTATTTTGTAGATGATTCCGCACTTTCACTGGACAAATCAGTGTATCTGCAGAATCACTAGTGAAGCTGCAGGTGCACGGCTTTCACGTTAACATACACATGAATGTTTTCATTATGTGGATGGTTAAAGAAATAACTAATTTGCAATCTTAAGTCTGCATTTTGAACATTTCTATTTGCGTTGTAGAGATATAAAATTCTGATCAGTGTGGTGTCATGCGGGCAAGTTGACAGGACGTGTTTTGTTCAGAGACAAGTTGAAGCAACAGATTTTCTAGTGCTCTGTGCAAAACTTATAGCCTCTAAGTGTAAAACTGAACAATTTATATAGATATGCAGTGGCGGCGATTGGGTGGTAAAAGTGGGGGGGCAAGATCAAGACGAAACAAGCGGGGGGGGGGGGTATAAAAATGTTGACCGCCAAAACAATAAATATTGCATATATATATATTTATTTACTCTCTACTTTGAGTTATTTGAAGGAAAGGATACTAACTTAAAATAAGTGCGAGACGCCCAGGTCGATTATTAACCCATTACCGATTATGTCCAATTTTTTGGAAAGATACGGACTGTTGCAAAGAATCTAATTAACATGCTTATTGACCGACCTCCAAAGGGATAGGTATCCTTTCCATTTGTATCAGTATTGAAAAAGAAATGGAGGAATTGTTCCCTCCTCACCCTTTCAATCCCTAGGAAACTTCCTGCAGCATTTACAATTCTACATTTGTGGTGTGACTTTTGGGACCTGGAGAAAAATACTTACAGTTGCAAACTTTATATATATTATATTATATATTATAGTACAGGCACGTAGGTTAGGGTGCATCAAACGCCCCATGTTTTAAAAAATGTCATGGAAATTGTCTGTCCCTATGTTATTTTTGTTCGAAATGCTAAAAAAGTTATATACGTAGAATTTCGTAAAAATTGAATAACATCTATGTGGTCCTCAAGTCCCAGGAAGGTACAACATAAACGAAAATTCTGAAAAAAAAGCATTGTGCGTAAAAAAAATATATAATAATGTATACTTTAATAAAATAATACAATTAAGATTGTTTTGTGATATAATAAAAGACTATATAATCATATACTATTAACTTTCTAATATCAATTTAATTCGTACAAGTACACTCAATTTAAATTATAGTCAATTTCGGCCGTTTTCGCAGATTTCTCTGTTTTTGTCGATCTTGTTCGATGATCTGCAGAACAAGTTGATAGGGATCTTCATGTTTTGCTGATTCTATGAAATCAGTACTTAGCTTCATCCCTCGTTCTGCACAGTCGTTGACAACATTCAATGCTTGCAACTTTGTGAGTGTGTGGTGTAGGATACAGAACTTGACCATTCTGAAACATCTTCTATTAAAAAAATTTGAGTCTAGTTCAAATAGATAAAATCAAATCCAAGAATTCGTTTTAACTGAATTAGAAATAGTTGTATTTACAGTGAGATTTTGGGGAAATTTGGGTTTTTCAAAATCCATACCATATCTACCTTGAAATTTAAAAACAGTATCAGTGGAATTTAGTTTTGTAGCTAGCATTGCATCAGCGATAGCTTTTCGTTCTTGGTGGAACTCTGTTGCTCCAAAGGACAAGTGGAACCACTTCTTCTGTAAGATACTAGCAGTAATGGTTTTCAAAAGCACTAATTGCACTTTCAGATATGATGGGATGGACAACCTTGTACGTTATAAGAGAACGTAGCATTTGTAGGACATTCCAAAGAGCATTTATGGCAGAATCACAAGTTAACCACCAGGTGCTGTAGGTGAGAGTGGCAAAGTCACAGTTTGACATGTTGTTGTTCCGGTAGGTAGTTGCTGATGCTGCTCAAGAAGACAAATTTTAATCGTGTATAACAGTTTGGCCGTCCAACATGCTTTGTGCAAAGCTCCTGGTCGGTTTAATTTTACTGCTGGTGTAATATTGGGAAAGTCAAAGTATATTAGACAAAGATTTGTGAATTCCATATAATCATCTCTGTATTTTCCAGTATCGATGGCACATTTTGCTGCATGGATTGCACTAGCTCCAAGATCATTAACTATGCTGCTCGCTTGCACATTCACTGACTTTGGGTCATATGGTTCATCCACCATCATCTTGATCAAAATTGTTACAAAATAGTTTAAATAAGGTTATACCTAGTAACTTAGAAGCTTTGACCTTTAAGTCACCAAAACATGAGACAAAATGACTTCTCTGATATGAAGGCGGCAAGCCGACCAAAGTTTATGTCCCAATTTATTTTGCTCTCTGACACAAACAGCAGTAACATGGCCTCTGTTGGAAGTTGTGTCAAAAATCATGTTCATAATTGTTTGTACATTGCTAAGAAGTCAGTTGCTCATATATTAAGTCGGCAATGATTGAGTCGCATTTACTATTAGTTCCTTGGGGATATGCAGGCACACCAAGAATCTTTATCTGGTGAACGTTTTTTTATTTTGTACTTATTGGACATTGCTGTTGAAAGTTTTTTATTCCAATGCACAGTTGTATATTTAAAAAAGCACCACTCTTACTTGCAAGCTGTTGAAATTTCCATTGCAACTTGCCTATTCTTGTTCTGTCTGCTGTTGCGTAAGATGCTGTAATTGTACATGTATCTCCTCCTAGTTTTGTAATGTTTTTGTATATGCTGCCTGTTGCCCTGGACTTATAGCTAGTTGAAACAATTTTAGGTTTCTGCATAATATTGTATGGGATGAATAAACTTGTTCCCGTTCTTTTATATTGATGATGACTTTGAGTACTTCTTGAGAGTCCTTCAAAATCAAATTTTTTTTTACATAATTTGTGTCACTTCGTTCATCAAAATCATCAGTAGATCTAATAATATAATTTAATATTAAATTGGAACTAATTTTTTTATTCACTTTACTTTTATTTTTATTCTTTTATAATTAAAAGTATAAATAAACAAAATAAACTATAAAATCGATTCAGAACAAAATTAGAAAGTAATAAATCCGTTAAAAATGAAAACCACTAGTTGAAATACAGGAAATGTACTTTACTGTAAATTGTAAACAAAGCTAAATTTGTCAATAGTCACCTGAAATCAATGAAGAATGAAGTCACCTGAATTTACTGTTAATATAGTTTATTAACATTAAATATTTATATGATCCATATTTTACTTCATTATAATCATTTTTCTTAAAATATCATAAAATAATAGTTACAAAAATTTGAAAGTAATTAAGTATGAAAAATGCTGAATTTGGGGATTTTTCTCGAAAAAAACGAAATTTCAAGGTTGTTGAGGACCCCCTAAAAGTGTTTATAAATCGAAAATATTTGGTATGTCAACTTTTTAAGGCTAATGGAACATTTTTAGATTGGGGACAAAGTGATTTTTTTCTAGAGGGGCGTTTGATGCACCCTAACTTAGGTATAGATTTCATGGAAGTTCAGTGACTGAGCAACGAATTTCTTTAGGCATCTAGCATCTCTATCCTCTCCCATCTAGAGGGGGGAATCCTTAACCCCACAAAAATCAACAAACATCATCTCTCCCAACCCTCCACCACTTTTTTTTCTTAAAAAATTATTAATTTTCGTTCAAGTAAACAGGAATACGTAGGCAGATAAACAACATCAACAGTTATCATTGTCATTAATTATATTTAACAATTGTCAATAACTATTTTAAAAATTAATAAATCACTCCCTAATTATGAAATAAATTTAAAGAACAAATTTAAAGTTTGAGATTCCTTGTAACATCTGTTTGGTAACGATTAAGAAATTTCCCAACTTAACGATTCAAAATTTCCGGCTTAACGCCGCCGGATGCCCAGCTCAGGTGTTGTTCTCGTTATCTGACCATTGTTCAAAAATATGAAGCATTGTTCCCGGGTTTTTCCTTCGCGAGCGGCCCCGAACCCGAATCGTCGGCAAAGCTCAATATGCAGCTCTAGTGCGACGTTTTTTAACCAAATCAAACTTAACGATCGAAATTCCCAACTGAACAGTGCTAAAAATTCCCAGTTCCAGCTTATCGACATTTTCAACTTTTTTATAAATTATGTAATATTAAACAGTTTTCTCAAAAGTATTGGTTTATTGCACGCATGTGTTACAATGCAGTGTCCGTTCAGAGTCTGATATAAATTTAATCTTACAAGTTGGACAATTTATAACCTTCCTTATAAATTTAACTAATAATATAAATTTTCTTTTGGCATAAATTTTTCCAACTCGGGTTTGTAAAAATCTAAACCAAAATCATAATAATATCACAAGATCCCATTGTCGAATTATTATTACTATTCTTTTTAAATGGATATTTTGGGAAAAGCAAAAACATCTCATACGTGTATGAATAAATCAATCTTTAAACAAAAGTTTTTTAAATATATCTATTCACGGTTAAATTAAACTGTACCCTCGTTACGCATTTGATGAAGTGCAATAATAGTCGAAATTTACGAATATCAATGATTTCTGAAACAAATTAATTTTCCAATAATAATTTGAAATTAAATTATAAATTGAACAATTAATGCTAAATTAAATTGAAGTACAATTGCATAATATGAATGATGTAAAAGATTTCGAAATATGATATATAAATGTTACAAATCAAGATAATGGTTTCTTTAAACGTATACTTGCGCGATTTTGAAAATTTCGTGGCGTAGATTGCAAACAGACAAGCTTTTTTGAATGGAAACGGTAGTGCTTGTGTTACTGCTGCTGCCATGTTCAACTTCACATTTGTTCTTTTTATTAAAGTAATTTAAAACTGAATTTTGCACAATTCGCTTCATTTTGCTAAAAAGCAGAGCAGACGAAGATAAAAACAAAGACATTAATGGCAAACTCATGACAACCCCTACCCACCTATCTACATGCCTATAGATTACGCAATTGTTCGGCGCCAATAGATTACACAATAAACATCTCATTTAACGCATTTTTTTAAAACCGAATACTATTTTAATGTATCAGATAGACATAAATAAAAGCAGGGGATTTGATCTATTTTTTGAATTGAAGGTCAAACAGTTGCATTTTCTATGTAAAGATATGCTATTTCTTTTTCCAAAAAAAACCCAGAATGAGTAAATGTGAGGCATCATAAATGTAATCAATGAATTAAGCTGTCTGTCTGGAAATCTGAAAACGACGCTGCTCAACTTAGATAAAGAATTTATTTTAGTTTTAAAATGTGGAATTTTTTTAAAGAATAACGATACCACATTCGTTCAAAAAAAATTTTCACTTGACTTTCAATGAAAGGGGTTTGAAACTCCTAAACCTCCCCCCCCCCCCCCCCCCCTTTCCTTAATACCTGTGGTGGTGGGAGGATTGGGTTCAAAAATGTTCCTTGGTTAGGCAATGCCGTAAAACAATTGACTTGTTATTTAGTTTTAAAATGTGCAATATTAAAAAAGTGCGAGGGCAACATCTGAAAAAAGCCGCCCCCACTTGCCCCCCCCCCCCCCCGAATCGCCGCCACTGTAGATATGTAACACATATAGCTTTTTTTTATGTGTAAAGGAATAGCCATGCTTTGAATGTGTAAGCACGGGGCCTCAGTTCTAAGGGGTAAAACCTCAATAGCTTCTATTTTAAGTATTACATCCATAGCATCTAACACAAGTATTTTATAGCATCTATCCAAGTATTTAATAACATCAATAGCTTCAATCCCAAGTATTTAATAACATCAATAGCATCAATTCCAAATATTTTATAACATCAATAGCTTCAATCCCAAGTATTTTATAACATCAATAGCATCAATTCCAAATATTTTATAACATCATAGCATTTATCCCAAGTATTTTAAACTTTGAAGTATATTTTACATTAATATTAATATAATTTAACCCGTGACTCTCGTTGCCGTAATATCACGTGCAATGGAATCTCCAGGTTTTCCAATAATAAACCCACATATTAAATTCACAAAAATTCTCCATTATACAATATTTTTTTTTTAATTTAAAGGTTTAAAGTACAACTTTAAAACTATTTAATTTTTGTTTAATAATATAAAAAAGCATGTTCAGGAAACATTATTTAAAAATCCAAATAGGGAAAACAACTTTACATTTGCAAAAATCGCGTAAGCGTCAATGGGTTTAACAAATAAATTCAACATTAGGCTTACAGAACAAGTTTAATCCCAACCAACTGATCTATGCACAGACTAGACCAAGTTTGGCGGTTACAGAATCTAAACGATGCTATTAGAAACACCGAAAGCTCTTTTATGGGCGTGAAGGTGTGGTTGGTTTATTATTTTTTAAAGATAGCCCAAGTAATAAATTCGCAGAATAAAATCATATTCAAATATATTACTTTATAATATCAAAGTATTTTATGTTATATAATTATAAAAATATTTATATTTTATTTATATAATTATAAAAATATTTATATTTTATTTATATAATTATAAAAATATTTATATTTTATGTTATATAATTATAAAAATATTTATATTTTATTTATATAATTATAAAAATATTTATATTTTATTTATATAATTATAAAAATATTTATATTTTATTTATATAATTATAAAAATATTTATATTTTATTTATATAATTATAAAAATATTTATATTTTATTTATATAATTATAAAAATATTGTATTTTTATTTATATAATTATAAAAAAAAAATATTTTTATTTATATAATTATAAAAGTATTGTATTTTTATTTATATAATTATAAAAAATAGTGTATTTTTATTTTTATAATTATAAAAAATATTGTATTTTTTATATATAATTATAAAAATACTGTATTTTTATTTATATAATTATAAAAATATTGTATTTTTTATTTATTTATATAATTATAAAAATATAGTATATTTTATTTATTTATATAATTATAACAATATTTTGCGTAATAAATATAATTATTAAGCAAAATACATTTTAAATCTTTGTTATTTTAAAATTTATAACGCTAAATTGGCATCACATAGCATTAAAGTTCTTATTCTTGAAGTTTTGAATATGGGATTTCAAACTACGCAGACAAAAGCTTTCCGAAATTCTGTTACCCAATATCTACTTTAAAAATAGATTAGTGATTTCAACATGAAACATTGAAGTGTAGATATCCATTTAATAAATTTCATGGGGGCATATACTAAACTATTTTACATATGGGTTTGTTTATTTAAAATAAATAATAGGACTTCATTAAACACACATATTAGAGGCATTATTTTATAAGCTTTATTCTAGCGTAATATTAATAAAAACATTAAAAATGCAAATTTTTGGAATTTTTTAAAAATCCCAATAAATGTGAATTTGCAGGGAAAATGCATATTTAAAAAGTTCCAGCAGAGTTTCGACACGATTGATCAACGAATTTATAATAAAAAAAATAAAAGAATGGAAGAACGTGGCCTGGTTCGGCATCAAAAAAATGATGAATTATATCACGAACCCCGTTTTTTTTTTACTTTCAAAAGAAAGTATTTTGGTCTAAAAAATCACTCATTTTGTAATAAGTTTTACAGTAAATTGTGCGATCAGTATTGGATAGCCGACAGCGACGTTGGCTTAGTTCCTGAAACTTTTTATGTGTTATTAAATAATAGAATAAAATTTGGAGAATTTATGAATATTCCATTTGAGAGACCTATTTTATTTAATGGCTTTTTCATAGCCATTTTCAGCGAAATATTCCCCTCAAATCAATAAGGTTTAATATTCTAATAAATTGTCGTGGAGAGTTAAAATAGTTATGTAAAAATAGAATATCTTTATAAAGTTTCCAACGCGAAATAAATGCTATTTTCGCATATTAATAAAACTTCCTGTTTGAGAATTATATGTTGATGGTAATAATACAATATGATTTTAATATTTAGGGTACCAAATATTCAATGATTTAATAGATTCAATGATTTTAATAGTAAATGTTCCAAACTTGCAATAGGAATTTAAATTTCAGTTACCAAACTTTCAATATGATTTTAGTATTTCAAAGTACCAAAGTGACAATATTAATTTAATATTTCAGATACCAAAGTAACAACATGATTTTAATATTTCAGGTACCAAACATTCGATGATTTGAATATTACTTGTACGAAAGTTGCAAAAAGATTTTTAAATTTCAGTTACCCAAGTTTCAATATGATTTTGATATTTGTACCAAAATGACAGTATATTGTACCAAAATGACAGTATGATTTTATTATTTTAGGTACCAAACATATCTTATCAAAGATACAAAGGTCAAAGGAGAGTTGTAGGTTAATTAACAACTTGGTCGACGACGCCTACCTTCCTCTACATGATGGTAAGTCATTTATCCATTTATACCAATATGCTGAATCGCCCTGGAGTTATGGGTCTTTGAAATATCAACATTTTATGTCGCTCAAGTTTCTGCCAATGTACCCATACCGTTTTTTAAAAACAAATTCACGTCAAAAGTTATGATTGTATAAACATAAAAAATGTGTAGAAAAGTATGAAATATAAATTGTAAAAACTAAGATTATTTTTAACTTGCTATAAAATATAGTGAGAAACCTTTTTCTGGACTAATTGACAAGTTTCAATAGGACCGATAGCGTCAAGTGCATAAGCTTCTTCATCTTCCTCGTTGGTTAGGATTTTCGTTGACTACCCTTTCCTATTTCTATAATCTTATTAAATGACGCTTTATTTAAAGCTATTCTGGCCGTTCTCCAAAACAGCCGCTCTCGATTTTTATAATGCAATATTTTTATTATCAATAAAAAATTTCAAAATCGGAAAGTTTTCAGTGCAAAATATAATTTACTTTGCATTTCCGATACATGTAATTTACATTTTTTCTGAACTATTTTAATAGATATAGCTACAAAAAAATATACTCCGACGGTTTAAATAAAAAAAAAACATAAAATATTTTTATGAATTTAAAATTTATACCCATGGCTGGAAAAAACTGGAAACACACGGACGTCTATAAACATCCAAACCGCTTAAAGTGAAACGAATCTTCGACTGACATGCCTAACAATAGCACAATTAACAATCCTTACTCGTTGTTAAATGTCTGTAAAGGGAATTAATTTTAATGCAACGTTGATTTGAAGCGAGATGGACAAATTCCCTTACTTCGGCGCCTTAATCGAGCAGTGCCAAAAACAACATTGCCATAAACAGCGAGGGAGGGGTCCCCTAAAAGACCTCAAAGGGTGTATACCTCATCACAAAACCATCGATCCCACCCTCTGAAAGTCAGCAACCGGGAGAGAGAGACAAAACTTTTTAAAAACTTTCCCCCAAAGTCCACCTTTCCCTTAATCCCAACCTTTCCCGAATCACTGCCTGGGATTTAATTGATTCTGGTGGATGAAGGGTGTGTCCTACTACGTCTAGGCCAACACCCTTACGTCGCGTGACGTCATGGGAAACGCCCTTCCTCTGGGGAGACCCTGCATCCCCTTTCCCCCCTTGGAGAAGAGGTCCACTTGTTCCATTCCTCTCTGAAACATTCCAGTATTTAACAGGTCCCTTTTGTGAGAGGGAGTTTGCGACAGACGGGATTTTTTTTCATTGATGGGAATGACACCAGACGATATTTAGAGGGATGACCCGTGAGGATGGAGTGTTGGAGGTTTCACGTGGTTGGCAGCGTGGTGATATTTTTGTTTGGACGCAGTCTTCAGGTACTTATATATTTATGTGTATTTTTTGTTGAAGCGATTGTTCATTCTTATATTGACCTATTGAAGCGATTGTTCATGCTTTTACTGACCTATTGAAACGATTGTACATTCTTGTGTCGAAACGATTATCCATTGACCTTTTGAGGCAACTGTTCATTTTTATATTGACCTATTGAAGCGATTGACCATTCTTATATTGACCTATTGAAGCAATTGTTCATTCTTATTTTGACTTAATTAAGCGATTGCTCATGGGTTCATTGAAGCGATTGTTCATTCTTATATTGACTTATTGAAGCGATTTGCCATTCCTATATTAACCTATAGAAGCGATTATCTATACCTACATTGACCTTTTGAAGCAACTGTTCATTTTTATATTGACCTATTGAAGCGATTGACCATTCTTATATTGACCTATTGAAGCGATTGACCATTCTTATATTGACCTATTGAAGCAATTGTTCATTTTTATTTTGACTTAATTAAGCGATTGTTCATGGGTTCATTGAAGCGATTGTTCATTCTTATATTGACTTACTGAAGCGATTGTTCATATTGACCTATTGAACCGATTTGTCATTCTTACATTAACTTATTGAAGTGATTATTCATTCTTATATTAACCTATTGAAGCGATTGTTCATTCCTATAATGACCTAGTGAAGGGATTGTTTATTTTTCTATTGATCCATTGAAGCGATTGTTTAGTCTTATATTAACCTATTGAAACTATTGTTTATTCTTATATTGACTTACTGAAGCTATTGTTCATTCCTATATGGACCTATTAAAACGGTAGTTTATTCTTATATTGACTTATGGAAGCGACTTTTCATTCTTGTATTAACTTATTGAAGCAATTGTCCATTCCTATATTGGCCTATTGAAGCGATTGTTTAGTCTGATATTAACCTATTGTTTCATTACTGTTCTGAACTATTGAAGCGATTATTCATTCTCTCTTATATTGTCTATTGAAACGATTTTTTATTCCTATATTGAGTTAGTGACAGGCCCAACCAACAAAAGCAGCCGCTTGGGACGCCGGACTTAAGGGTACCCCCAAAATTGAGCGTAAAAAAAAGTTAAATGTAGATAACTGTAATTACGCTGTGTATTTTACGTTCTTATTTTCTTTTATAAATATTTGTACATTTATATTGAAAGAGTACATTGTTACATCTTATTTTCATACAGTAAATTTAGTGTATTTTTTTCTTTTCAAATGTAATGTATTATTTTAGCCATCTAGTTTACAGCATTCAAAATTAAAACACATTTATAGCACTAAGTTCTCCAATTGCAGGACGCATACTTCAGGTATTGTAATTAATGCGATTGGTTGTTCCTATATTGACCTTAATAAATTTTTCTCCTCTGGGTTCTGGGTTTTGTGTTTCTAATTCACATTTATCTTTTATAATAATTCCTATTGCAATAGACCCTCTATGTTATATTGACCTATGGAAGCGATTGTTCATTCTTATATTGACCTTTTTTAAGTGTTTGGATTTTCTTGATATCAAATTCATTGAAACGCAAGGGCTCTTTTCATTATGAAGAGAAATGTATAATTTTTGAACACATTGTAAAATATGTTTATATATTATTAATTGGCATGCGATTTAAGCTATGAGTAGTTAGTTAGTTAGTTTTTTTATTACTATAGTAAAAAAATTGTGTTTTAAGTAAAAATTTTGTGTTATTATGAATAACTATTTTTATCAAAATTAAGTACATGTAGTATACAAAATTACAATGTCAATTCTTATGTGTTCAAAGAATCTGAGAAAAAAAATTTAGTGCAAAAAAATTTAATTATTTTTTAAAAAAAGGCTTAAAAATTCAAACAGTTTAAATTTTGAAAAACATACAAACAATTATGGAATTTTTGTGTGATATATTGTTTTCTTACATAAATTGAAATAATATACATTAAAACTGATTCCAAAATAAAAATAAAATTTTGATGATACGGTATCCACTTACAATCCCAATCGGTGGAACGTGTATTTCACATTTAATAATATCCTTAACTCGCTACAACGATCTTTCGTTGTAGCGACCAGCTCGTACTGGTCCATGTTAAAGGTCATTAAATTAAGAGTCAACTTTATAATAGTTTTTCGTATTTAAATAATCATAATTATCGTGATTTCCCACCCTTTTTTTTTAGTATATATTTATACTATCACAAAATCATCGTGAATTGTTGAACTCGTCATTCTCTTCGATTTAAGCACGCTCTATCCACAACCTATCGATTGGAACCGGCTACAGTGGTTAAACAGGCCAGCTTACGCCATACACTTGATTCGATCCCTTTCCCTCACGTGATTCTGAGATAAGTGGGAAGTGGATTAATGGCAAACCTGTTAGACGCGGCTCATTACGCTGGATCCGTTGTTCCCAACCCATGGTCCAGGGACAACTGTTAGTAGTCCGCTAGAGGGTTCTAAGTGTTTCTTGGAGCCACATTGTTAAAATACATACATATCTTTTACTTTAAAAAATAAAACGGTTATTGTCCATTTACCTTGGACATATTACGTTTAAAAAGAGAAGACTTTTTTAATTAATAAATGTATTTACAAAATAAATACGTTTTTAATATAAGAGATAGATTAATTACCTAAATTGTATTTAGTAAATTATATTCAGTGGTCCGTGGCAATCTCCATTTTAATATTGGGTACCAACTTCTCTACTCGATTTTTAGGTCATTTGTCGCCGTAGCCCTGATTCCTTCTGGAATTAGGAAACTTCGAAACTTCAACACATTTTTCGGTTCGCGCCAGGCACGTAGGTAAGGGGGTTCAAACCCCTCCCATTGAAAGTCAAGAAGGAAAAAAAAATTAAAAATCATAATATTACTTTTAAAAAATTTCTCGTATAATAATTTCTTGTTGAGTTGCATGAGGAAAAACCTGGTATTTTCCGGGGTCCTGTCCCGGAAAGCTAGTTTTTAAAAAGATTCAAAAACATGTTTTGAGATAATTTTTATCTCAAACTAAGCCTGTTTCATTGTCTAGTATTTGGATTTCTCATACAAAGTAAAAATATCGTTAAATGGGGCCGTATAAACAAGACGTCCCATAACCATATATTATTCTAAACAAGCGTTCTCAAAATTTAAATTTGTTTTCTAATTTATTTCCTAATTAGGGAGTGATATTTACTAGTTTTAAAAATAGATAATGACTGATATTGGTAACGATTTCATGAAAAATAAATTAAGCAGCTGTTTCGATATTTATCTGCCAATGTATTCAATGTTTACTTAAATAAAAATTACCAAGATTTTTTTAAAAAATGGGGGTTGAGGAGGAGGGTTTTTTTTGGGGGGGAGGGGGGGTTGTTGATTTCGGAGGAGAATTCCCCCTACACCCTCTGGTTAAGGGCACTGAAGTTACCTAAAGAAAGTCGTTATTTAGTCAGTAAACCCCTCCCATGCAAAATCTATACCTACGTGCCCGGGTCGCGCTCAAGTTTCTGCCGATGACTCCCGTACCCGGACATTTCAAAGTCGTGTACACGTCAAAAGCTGCCCCTACCCTAATTGGCAATTCCATTTCGTCAAAGGAAAAGTCAGGGGCGGTCCATGTCAGCGCAGCCCTTGCCGCAGGAAGTTGTGCGTGCCAGAAACTTTCTCGCAAAGCGATTCCTGCCGTGCTCGGGCGCTCATGTAATTCCGGGCCCTCATAAATACCCCAAAGGGAAGCCATCAATATTCCATTCGAGAAGAATCTTTACCTTTTATGTTCGCCTTCCACTGGAAGAGCGCACGTGAATCGGGACGTTTTTCACACTTCAGATGCGGCGCACGGAAAATATCAATTGGGCACACAATCTGCGTTTTGTGTATGGAGGCAGGGGGATGACCCCCTCTGATTGTATTCTGTGGCGGAATTCGGATTATAAAATGGCATTGTTTCACTTACCTAGGTGAAGTGTGTCAAGTTTCAGCAGTGTGTCATGCTGTGAACCTTAAGACTTCATTATTCAAGATACACTTACCTAGGTGAAGTATGTCAAGTTTCAGCAGTTTCAAGTTTCAGCAGTTCGTGCAGTAAACCTTAAAACTTCATTCTTCAAGATACACTTACCTAGGTGAAGTATGTCAAGTTTCAAGAGTGTGTCGTTCTGTAAACCTTAAAACTTCATTCTTCAAGATACACTTACCTAGGTGAAGTACGTCAAGTTTCAGAAGTGTGTCGTGCTTTAAACCTTAAGACTTCATTATTCAAGATACACTTACCTAGGTGAAGTATGTCAAGTTTCAGCAGTTTCAAGTTTCAGCAGTTCGTGCAGTAAACCTTAAAACTTCATTCTTCAAGATACACTTACCTAGGTGAAGTATGTCAAGTTTCAAGAGTGTGTCGTTCTGTAAACCTTAAAACTTCATTCTTCAAGATACACTTACCTAGGTGAAGTACGTCAAGTTTCAGAAGTGTGTCGTGCTTTAAACCTTAAGACTTCATACTTCAAGATACACTTACCTAGGTGAAGTATGTCAAGTTTCAAAAGTGTGTCGTGCTTTAAACCTTAAGACTTCATACTTCAAGATACACTTACCTAGGTGAAGTACGTCAAGTTTCAGAAGTGTGTCGTGCTTTAAACCTTAAGACTTCATTCTTCAAGATACACTTACCTAGGTGAAGTACGTCAAGTTTCAGAAGTGTGTCGTGCTTTAAACCTTAAGACTTCATACTTCAAGATACACTTACCTAGGTGAAGTATGTCAAGTTTCAAAAGTGTGTCGTGCTGTGAACCTTAAGACGTCATTCTTCAAGATGTTATTAATCTACGTATATGTTCCTATTCCGCGTTTCTCTAACCCTCAAACGGTATCGTAGGGGATCGAATTCGCTCCGTCGGTTCATTTTCTCTGTACACCTTCGAGCATGAATGGACTGTAGTAGAGCGAATATGACGTCATAATCGTGAAACCAATATCTCAGACCGAATGGCCTCAAACACGTGATTTCTTTTCAAAATTATGAATTAAAAAAATACTCGCGATTGGCTGATGAATTGGGTAATGCGTAACAGTGAAAATTTATGAATGGAATGACGTAATTAACCACGTGTTGAGGCCATACATGATGGCCTCACTTTGATGTTAGCGAGATTATAACTTTATGTTTTCTCTACTATGAAGGATCCATGCTTGAAGCTGTACACTGTAAAAAAATGTATTTAAAAATGAGTACCTGAACCTACTCGCTTTTCTTTGAGTAAAATGACATCATAAATGGAGGTATTCAAATTTAAATAATCGAACATTATCAAAAATGAGCAGTGTGATTTAATAGTGCTAATATCTACTTTTGTCCAGATACCTTAACAAAGCGACCTGACAAACTAAAAATATTTTTTTAGTAGATTATTTTCCACGTTATGTAATGTCGATTGCTTAAATGGAAACTGAGTTATTACAATTCAATTAACTTACTTCCCATTCTTTTGACACACCTTTTTAACATGCCTTCTGTCTATAACTTCTTCGAGTCGCCCTAGTAGTTTAACGGAAAAGGTTCAGGACTGCGATGCCTGAGGATCTGGGTTCGATTCCCGGTAAGTCGGTTGAAATTGTGGATATTTATTGAAAACTAATTATGAAGGTATCCCATGTAGGCTATCATCTGCTCTTTTTATTTATTTTTACTCATCTTTGAGTATATGTTGAAGAAAGTACGGTTACTTAAATTTTAGGAAGTCATTCCTCATTTACGATGCAATTATACTCAAAAGAAAAACGAGTAGGTTCAGGTTCTCACATTTAAGTACCTTTTTTATACAGAAAAAACCCAACTTAAGCAGGAGTTACCATTTCGCCTATTAATCGAAGCCGAACTATAACAAATACGATCCCTATTAACTTAAAACCTTAAACCTGACCCACGACGTATATAATTTAAAGAACTTACGTAAACTAATTGAAGTACGGTTCGGATAAAACACCGTATTAAGAAAGAGAAAATGATGTCTCCACTTTTCTGAAATTCGGCACGGGGCTATTAGGTTCACAAAAATGAAGCTAACAAAGTTAACAAGTAACATTACTTTTACAATATTTTGCCCTTGGAATACTTCACACATTTTGTAAAACATTAACTGTTTTTTGTAGAAAAACTATTGTTTATTAGCCAATTTTAGAGAAAATTAAAATGTGAAAACGATAGGAATAAATTCAGATTAAAATGTGGCTTCTGTTCTACCTAATTCTAATTGTAATTATCGGGGTTTATTGTTGTGCATTTTATAACAGCCAACGTCAATATTTTGCATTTTTCAACTGTAGCATAAAATAGCTTCAACATAAGTGTCCAATTGAAACCAAAAATATTCTCATCGTATTCCCCAAACATTTATAAACATATTTTGTCAATCTCATAATTATTTTATAGATATTTTTTGATTTAATAATTTTTTTATAGATACTTTTTGAGATGATAGTCAAAATGTCTAAATTAGAGACAGCGGCAGTTATTTTTATTTACTATAGAAATAAAGTTTCAAAATATTTTATTCGAAATAAATTGTTTTGGGCTGTGTCGAAATTAAGCCAAATGGATTTTACGTGAAACGTCATTTTATCAGATTGTAGAATTCGGGATTGGTTGCCAACAGAATAAAGATAAACAAGCTATTCCGTTTGAAGTTGCGATCGCTTCATTCCCTCCCAGTAAGTGCTTTCCTTTATTTCAAAATTTTAATCTCGTTTAATTTTCTAATAAACAAGACAGCATTTATGTAAATCGTGCTATTTGTCCCCCTTCAGTTAATAAAGATCGCAAATAAAGACCCTAAAATAATAACATGATATTTCTTTTCTTATACTTAATGTAGTTAATTTAAAAAGAGTTTTACGTCAAAAACCATGATTTTTGGATTTAATTTTGTAACGGTAATACCTTTTTTATCGTTTTATAATAAAACAAATAATATTCGTTTTGTAATTTTTATTGCATATTTTGCCAATGTTAAAGCATAATTTTCATACATTTATTATTACTAAATACTTACGAATATTGTTTTGGTTCGTATGTATCAAACAAGTCAGTCAAATATGGTAACTATTCTTCATTGCGAAGCCAATCATATTTACATACATTAGGATGGCACATGAAAATACAATAACATGATCGAAATTTACTCTAGCATTAATGTTAACGTACCTATAGAAATTTAAAATCTTTTTAAATATATTTCTATTTTTGGTAATAACTTTTAACTAATTTTTATGTTTTGAGAAAACTTGTAACACGATCATATTTTATTTGGAATTTTTAACTTATCATATACTGCATTGTTTGATATACATATATATTAAAATATATATAAGGTAATATATATTTTTTTTATGATAGTGTACTTTCATATTATTTTTTTTAAAGAATTTTACAAAGTTTTTATGAAATATTGGTAAATAATATAATAGCTAATGTCCCAGCAAAAAAAAGTCAGCATAAAGCCTTCATCAAAATTTTGAAATTGAAGGATTAATGGAGGAAAACTGCAGTTTTTTAAAGATCTATGAAATTAAAGGTTTTTGTTTCAATCCTTCATAAAAACTTTTTTTTAAAAATTCCAAAAATCCTACAAAAAAAAACTTTAATTTTTTTAATCATGAAGGGGAGCAAATATTCTAAATGTTTTATGCAGAAAAATTAAAAACTTCAGTTTTTTGTTTCACTAAACTTTATAATACCTTCAAAAAAAACTTCAATTTGACAATTTTGATGCATGTCTTATGCTGACTTTTTTTGCTGGAATGCACATTTCCTTTGTATTACACATTAAAAAATACCACAATCATTACTTTGAGAGCTAAAATTATTTTTTATGTCGAATCAATTTGGGGTTTCATATATTCTTATAGCATTTTAAAAATATTTTGCAAAATTTTAATTAAATATGTCCACTTATATACATACACATGTAGTACCTATTTTGTAATGCATCTCCCTTATCTAAACATTTCAAGTCGAAACTATGTAAACATCGTTATTCAAGACGGAAATATATTTTTTCAATGCATTTTCCTTTTCGAACTCTTAAATTTTTTTATTAGAACACTTTTTAAAAGTTTAACCTGTTGGACTCGAATGGCGAATGTCAGTCACCAAATTTACGACCTGTTCTCTGTTCCCTTTTCTTCAAATTGAACGTGAACTGCATATTCCTGAACATAAAAAAAAGTTTTTCTTTCGTTCTTTTGTTCTTTATCTAACTCCATTTAAAAGTTTGACATCACTTACGAATCAACATATTTTATTAACGCTTTGCACTGAGTGTCGCCTTTAAAGTCGCCAAAAAAACGACGTGATGTGTTATTTTTGTCATCTATACTGCAAAAAAAAGTACTTAAAAATGAGTACCTGAACCTACTCGTTCTTCTTTGAGTATAATTACATCGTAAATGAGCGATGACGTACTCAAATTAATCTACCGTACTTTCTCAAAAATGAGCAGTGTGATTTAATATTGCTCATCTCGGCTACTGTTCAAGTCATCTTAACAAAGTGACCTGACAAACTTAACCCTTTGCACTCCAAGAACACTTTGCGTTTTCCGTTCTTTCTATGGAACAGTTATTCCTCTTTACGTTCTTTTCCACAAATTTTTTTTATACTCATAAGGGAAAAAAAATCCTAATCTGTTTTGTATTTGCAAGAGAACAAGTTGAAAAAAGATTGATGTTCTAAACACAATATCCTGCTGTTCTCGTTTATTTTAAAGAACAGGGAAACAAAAGAACGGGTCGTTATGTTGGCGCCTGAAAGGGAACATCGGAGTGCAAAGGGTTAAAATGGTTGTTCAGAAGTTGGTTTTTCACATTAATTGATGTCGATTGCTTAAATGGAAACTGAGATATTACAACTCAATTATCCTATTTCCCATTCTTTTGACACGCATGTTTAACATTTCTTTTGTTTATAACTTTTCAAGTCGCGCTGAAAAATTGAAACTTATATATTCGGAGCCATGATAAACATCGAATGTACTCAAAAATGGGTACATTTTACTTGTTTTTGAATATCCATTTTTAACAGTGTAAAACCACAAAGTATGTTGGTGATCTAGAACTTTCCATAGATTAAAATTTTCTACACCTCTGGTTTTTTTTTTATATATTTGACAATTGCCATAAACCACAAAATATATGTTTGAACAGGGAGATTAATATTCAGTATCACGCATAACTTTTTGTTATTATAATTATCCACCCTAAACGTTAAAAGAACATGCTAAAGAATACATCTTGAAAAGGAACAGGAACGGGATGTGAATGGTTCATAAATAGAACTTAAATGCTAAGCATGGTCCTCGAGTATAAAAGGTTAATAATAAATATTTCAACTTATATGGATGATTATTCAGCATTTTAAGTTATAACTTTTTAAAGAACCCAAATCATGTAACGATGTCCAAACTAAATGCTATTATCCAAAAGGCGAAATTCTTATTTTGTAACAGCATGATGGGATTTAATATAAAAGAATTTTTTGTAATACTTTCTATTCTAAAAATACTTTTCAAATTTTTATTATAAGAATACTTTCGTAATTTTAATTAAATATTTCGACTTTTATAACTAAATGTACACTGTTGAAAATAGGTACTCAAAAATAAGTTAAATGTACTCATTTTTGATTACTTTCGATGCTTGTCATGGCTCCGAATGCATAAGTTTCAATTTTGAAAAGAGACATGTACTCAAAAATAAGCACAATGAATAAAAAGAGCAGTTGATTGCCTATACATAGACTGCCTTCATAAATCGCTTTCAATAAATATCAACAATTACAACCAAGACTTACAAGGAATCGAACCAAAATATGCAAGTACGAAATTTTCCACCTTTATTCTTGCCCCCTCAATTTCAGTACCCAATTGCGTAGAGTGTAAGGTTAACGCAAATGCGGTACGTATTATATTAAACTTTCAAGTTGAAACTATCATTATATAGGATGTTCAAATTTTTATTTTCTAATGATGTTAGGTTTTTGGATATTTTAAATATATTATAAACATGCCTTTCGTGTTTTGGTTAACCTGGTTGACGCGTTCCACCTTCCTCCACACGATGGTACGTCGTTTATCCACCATAGGCGAAAGCACATACTGAAACCAAGGACGACATTCCCCTCCACACTATACAAAGATCAAAGGAAAAATTGGTTTTAAAAAAAAACGTCCTGCTGACGCTTTCAACTTTACTCTACACGATCGTAGGTCATTTTCATCTATAGCCTGATTCTCCGAGGAGTTATGGGACGGAAACGTATAAAGCAGTTAAGTGTGAAACTCCTCCCCCCACGAGGTACAAATGTCAGACAGGGGAATAACAATGGACAACTAGAACAGGGCGGAGTTTAGCCTTGTTTGTGGGATTTCGAGCACGTGCAAGTTGCCGATTACTGGTAAACAAACAATAATATCGAATATCGTTTTTTTATATTCAAATTTAGCATTAACTACGTTTAACTTGTGTTTTAACATCATATTCTAAAAAAATATCATCGAGCTTTTCAATATCTTAGTAGTTTTGAGGGAAATTCGAACGCTATCCCGCAAACAAACTCGCTCTGACGTCACTGTGGGCGTGGTCATTCTACTCGTCCAATCAGGGGGTTAACAAACACGAGGGGGAAGCAGGGGGTTAACAATCGGCCTGTTCGAGACGTCACACTTTCCTCTATACGATGGTATGTCATTTATCCCCATAGGATGATTCCACCGTCTATGAGCAGACTGTTGAACTCTTTTAATTGTTGGCTCTAAAGAATGGGTGTTTGGTGTGGGGGGGGGGGGGGGGGTCATGAGATAATTATCGCACGGGCATGCTATAAATATATACGATTATAGTAATACTTTCATTATTTTTAATTAAATATTTCAACAATTTTTTTCAGATGAATATACGCATGTACTCATTAAAGAGGACCGGATAGCTGAAATTGACATCGGAACAAATTATGAGTATCTTTATATACTATCAAATTCTATTGAAACCATACCTTTAAAATTACGTATTATGTAAGATAATACGAGTATAGAAAGTATGTTTAGTATTTATTTTAAATTATATGTTAGCAAAGAAATCAATGCGTCAACTGTATTTTAAATGCTTTTTTCTCAAAATTCGATTTTTTCATACTAATGTACCTTTTTTCATAATCTACTGAATATGTTACTTTTAAATATTTTTTTATAGATATTAACTATATACTTTTATATAAGTAAACATATCAGATAAAAGATATTTAATTTTTTTTATTAATTTAATTTCCTAATCATGAAAATTTCGGATAATTTTAACAATTTTTTTTGTTTTAAATATTTCTAAATTTAAAACTAATCAAAATATTTTACAAAAGTATAAATCAAAGTACGTCAAACGTTTTGAATATTAATCTTAAATTTTTTTTAGATCAGTTCAATTTCTAGTTCCTGAAAAAAGAAAAAAGTACATAAAAAAGCAAGGATAGTGAAGACCATATATATATATATATATATATAAGGTGTGCTCGTGTTTCGCTTTTTGAAAGGGGCAAGGAAAGAATTCTTTTGACGTCATTTTAGCTCCGCCTTACTATGGGTTTTTGATAATTCTCATTGGCTGATGTGTGTTTCAAGCATTGCTATTTATATTTTAATAACGAAACGACTTTCGAAATCGATTCAAATTGTTTTTTGAAGCAAATTTTAACTGTTTTCTTTTAAATAAATTCATGATTAGTTAAAAACAAGAATTCTTGTTAAATTAAGTACTCCTTGACAATAGCGACAATTACTCTTAAAACGACTGTCGAGAGCATTAGACACGCCCACAGACAGTTAAAGGCGGAGGAAGGCGTCACTATGACGTCAAAAGAATCCTTTTCCCCGCCCTCCATCAGCAAGAGCGAGTACCAGCACACCTTTTATATATAGTCTCCACTATCCTTGATAAAAAAGGTCTTTTTAACATGGGCTTCAATGGAGCCTTCCGGTCCCCCTTATCCCATTAGGTGAAACTCTCAATTTGAAACTACCATCATCACCATTATTCAGCATACTAAAATACATGAGGCGGACTCAACTCTTGAGTTCCGTCCTGCAGCATCAGTCGGCGAGGAAAACCTCTCCGATTCATCATTATGCCCAAAAATATGGGTTATAAATTAGATCAAGCTCATCGAGGAAGGGCGTGGGCCCCGCAGGTTTCCCTATTATCCCCTGCGTATTTTTAATCAAACAAAGCGATCGGAGCTTTTTTGTCTACTCTCTGTCTTGGGAGACCCGATAAATTGCATTTTCATATCTCTTTGGGGAATTGTATTCCGATCGAGGAAGGGAAGCCCTTGGTTGCTTTAGAACTGTGACATTTAGATTTTAGTATAATTCGGAGTGCTCCCTATACAGCCGTTATTAAAGAACAGTATTTCCCACTGATCTCTAACTGTAACTTCTGGATAGGGCAAGACAGTTTGATGCCTTGAAGCCGATGTGGAGGCAGCCATGATGTGCCCCACTTTCTTTGCTATCGCAATAATTCGTATATTTTTCATGTTAAAATAAGCCGACGTGAATTGCTTTTGGCTGAGTTTTTTTCTATTTTCTTTTTAAACTGATTTTAAATGGTTCGGTTTGGTTTGGTTAATTAACGTCGCACTAGAGCTGCACAGTGGGCTATTGGCGACGGTTCGGGGTCAATCTCGAAGGAAAGACCCGGGAACACATTCACACACACATTCATACATGCACCTCGTTATTTCAGAACCATGGTCAGATGACGAGGAAACACCTGAACTGGCACCCAACGTCTTCAATAGACGTCAAGACTTTGGACCCCGATCAGATGCATCGTGCACCAGTCCCGTATACACGCCAGTATAATTTGTTGGATATTCTGGACGACTTTCTAGTATTTTTGTAGCTGAAGCTGGCAACCCTCCGATCGCAAGATCACTACTTTTTTACTTTTCTATGTCAAGTCCATTGCACGGATTCGAACCACCAATCCTCTGATTAGTAGCTGAACGCCTTACCAACTGAGAAACTGGGGCTCTTGATTTTAAATGCAATCTGCTATTAAAATAGAAAGTCCTTTGCAAGTGAAAGTCGAAGTAGATAAAAAGCAAGAGCAAAAACAATTTGTTTGTCAATATAAAAATTAATTTTATAAGAAGATATAATATTTACATACATTTAATATTTCTACAATGCTATAGTAATAAAAAACACCACTAAATAACTTTAAAAAACATATTGGGGCACAGCATGGCTGCTTTCAATTGGCTTCGACGCGCTCATATAGGAAACAAGGTTTGAGCCTTCCAGCAGTTACAGTTAGAGTTCAGTGGTATTTCCCAATCATTGGTCCAGTCAGGGCTGCCCTTAGGGGTGTGCCACAGGTGCCTTCGCACAGGGCCCCGCTAAGTTGTTAGAAGCCCAGCACCAACAAGAAAACACATATAGGTGGGTAAAACCAGTGCCGTCATACAAAATTTTTTTGGAGGGGTTGAGACAGGAAATTTCCCAACTTAACGATTCAAAATTCCCAACTCAACAGTGCTAAAAATTCTCAGTTCTAACTTATCGAATTTTTTCAACTTTTTTTATAGATTAGATAATATTAAACAGTTTTCTCAAAAGTATTGATTTGTTACACGCATGTTCCGATGCAGTGTCTGTTCTGGGGTTTAATTTAAGTTTAATCTTACAAGTTGGGCAATTTGTAATCTTCCCTCGTTTTATTTGCTAATAATGTAAATTTTCTCCATGCATAAATTTTCCCAACTGAGGTGTTTTCAAAACTCAAAATTTCCAACTTTTAAGGTTTCCAGATTATGGGGGAAGGGCATCCCAGCAGATAAAGGCGTTCAGATGATAATGAGAGGATTGCTGGTTCGAGCCCGTGCGATGGACTTTACAAAGAAAAGTAAAAAAGTAGTGATCTTGTGATCGGAGCGTTGCCAGAACATCTAAAAATTTATACCAGCGTGTATACGGGACTGGTTAACAATAAAGCTGAACGGGGTCCAAAGTCCTGACGCCTATTGCGTTTGCGTCGGGTGCCAGCTCAGGTGTTTTCTTTGTCATCTGACCGTGGTTCAAAAATACAAGGCGTCGTTCCCGGGTCTTTCTTTCGAGATAGGCCCCGAACCGTCGCCAATGGCCCACTGTGCAGCTCTAGTGCGACGTTAATCAACCAAACCTTTATTACTTGGTATAAATTACTAATAATATGAATATCGCATTGTCATCGGTATCGTTTCAAGTCGATATGACGTTAGGAAGTTCGTTAAAATAGAATTGCGAGATTTAATGTTATAAAGACAATGAATTACGCAAAAGAGTATAACAAAATAATATAGCAGTTTTTTTTTAAAAAAATAGCAGGCTCAGTTCATAAGTGTAGGATATCAATGCCCATTTTCCCATCACCCCTGCTTGTTTGTAATAGAACAGCCCATGCATATAAACATGTAACTTAGTGGTGGCAACATCCTATTCATTTTGAAAATCTTCATTTAATCAGTCCTGTGTCGTCCCAGTGGGTCAATCCCGTAGGCACCCACTTAAATGTTCCTATCTTCAAATATTATCTTAGCTTGAACCTAAAGTTTAAATATATATCAATAATGTCATGTCTACCCTCTTGTATTCCTTTATCTGCTAAAACACCACAATAAGTTTATACCTACATACAACAAAGGCGGCGTTTTGTTGTTTTAGTTAAGCGGTTGAAATATTTCCGGGAACAGAGGTCATTGACATCAACTTGTGCGACATAAAAAGTGGTGTTATTTCAAACCCCCATAACTCCAAAGGGAATCGGAGTATGGGGATAAATAACCTACCACCGTGCAGAGAAATTCCTTTATAGAAAAAAGAGAGGGTCGACCAGATCAACCATTAATCTATTATCCCTTCAGAGATTTGTATCGGGTAATGGAGAAAATAGTCAAAACTTCAGTTCAATAATTTCTTATATCGATTTGCCTAAAAACATATAAATTTAAAAACAGTAAGTAATATCGTTAAAAAAAACACGACAAACTCCGGTCCGCTGCTGTTAAAATGACCATTTAACGAACGATATCATTTCAGGTTTATTTTTTCATACTTTTTTAAAAATTATGTTTTAAGAACACTATAAGATAATGTTTGATAAACTTTTCTATTTTTCAATGTGAAACATCTTTTGCGAGACAAATGATCTGAAGGACCCCGACACGGAAATCAAACATGAAACGGAAGTATATGTAGCGCATGCGTACATGTCAACTACACATTTTAGTCGGTGTTGATGCGTCGGCTACTGTGTGCTGCGTGTTTTTGTTTACTATCATTTAAGTATTTAAATAATTAAAAGTCAAATAATTTTGATTCTTATGGAAATTTTAAACTGTCAACTAGTCCAAATTGTAGAACTTCTCGTCCTCTTCACTATTGAGAATGAAATTGCAACGACCCGTCGATTAGAACTGAAGTTACAGTGGTTAAACAGGCCAGCGTATGTCTGAAATGTGACTAAGCTAGACACGGGCCAGGCTGGACACCAATGTGGCTATGGCTTTATTCAACAAATAAAATATTTTCAGATAAAAATATTATTTACTGGCTCATAAAGTATATCCCTCCCCTACGCTATACAAAGGTCAGAAGAGAGAGTGGCTTTATTACCAACCTGGTCGACGCGACCATCTTTTTTGGTTAGTCATTAATCACCATAGTATGATTCCTCTAGGAGTTATGGGTCTTTGAAATATCAAAAAATTTGGTATATCGCAAGTTTCTTCTAATGACTGCTGTACCTGGATCAATTTTAAAGACGTATTCACGTCGGAAATTATACAAAAAATGCCAACTTGTTTGAGAAAATATGTAAATTCATAAATTGGAGTACTCCAACTGTATTTGCTTACGTTTAAAACAATACCTCGAACCCTTTAACTTAATATTATTATATAAATACTATAAAATCATTTATAACGATTGATTCTCATATCTAAAATAACCTATCATAATTATGCTGTTTCAGAGCTGGTGCAGATCCGAGAACATAGCGATGCCGGTCTTTGGGAGAGGAGTGATAACCGTTAGCTTACTTGAGCTGTTCGTGCAGAACTAACATTGCTGTTTTGTTCGTTCGGCTCGAGTTAGAAAGCGGTCCACAGCGACTAAATACATTCTGCAACGGCTTCAAAACTATCCATATCGTTGAATTGAATCATTAACAGTAAGTATTCTGACCTTCAAGCATGAATGGACTGTAGTAGAGCGAATATGACGTCATAATCGTGAAACCAACATCTCAGACCGAACGGCCTCAGACACGTGACTTCTTTTCAAAATTATGAATTAAAAAATATTCGCGATTGGCTGATGATTTGGGAAGTGTGTAACAGTGAAAATTTATGAATGGAATGACGTAAGTAACCACGTGTCTGAGGCCATACATGTTGGTCTCACTTTGATGTTAGCGAAATTACAAAGATATGTTTTCTCTACTATGAAGGGTCCATGCTCGAAAATTCTAACATACTACTTGAACTTACTCTCTTGACATTCAAATATCTCTTCCAATAACTTCTAGCCTACAACATTTCATTTGACGGTCATTGCCAATGGCGGGACGGCCACACTACTCGTCCATGACCAACCGTGGAACGCATTGGCCCAAACTGGACACGTGCGTGTGCGTGTATTTAACAAATAAAATATTCGCAAATAAAAACTATCTTATTTCCTGGCGCATAAAGTATATTTTGTACATTACCTATAAGTTGTGAAAAACAATATAATGTAGTTTTGTATACATCATGTGTATACATTTTGACAAAAAAAAAAAAAACTAAGGTATAAGCAAAACTTACGTCAGAACAATTGCCTCGTCAACTATACTTAATTGGTTAGGAACAAATAGGTAGTACATTATGAATTTCAGCAGGTTCCCAATCACCATCAACAGATTTCCAAATCACCACATCGCCTTAGTTCAGGTGTTGCCCTTGGCATCTCACCATGGTTCAAACATACGAGGCAACGTTCCTGGGCCTTTCCTTCGAGATAGTCCCCGAACCGACGCCAATAGCCCACTGTGCAGCTCTAGTGCGACGTTAATTAACCAAACCAAACCAATCACATCGCCTCTTTTTTTATAGAAAGTTCAAGATTACTACCAAGACGATTTGTTTCTCTTCCATTTAATTCCCTAAAATTCTGGAGAAACTTAAATTTTGTATCATGTGTGCTGACACGACACTATCCAATCAAAGAACTGTATTTCCCCTTGCATTGTTGCTGAAAAGGGTAACCAGATTTGGCGAAAAATCAAGGGAACCTTAGAGTACATTTTAACTAAGTATTTATTATTTTAAATTAGGCAATAATATTGATTCGGTAGACTATGTAATTTTTCCGGATATATATACAAAAATATAGTATACTATCAATAAATGTTATAAAACATTTTTGATTGATTAAAAAATCTTAATTTAAAATATATTTTTTTATCTATTTTACAAATTCATGGTAAAAGAAAAAGAGATTTAGGGACTTGATGATAAGAGAAATGAGATGACGATATTTTTGGACATATAAAACTTTCATTTGGGTGGGTATTATTTAAAGATGTTTAAATTAGAATTGTGCTTTCAGATTTTATTTAAACTGCTGAGTGAAAATTATACTTTAATAATTGACGGTTCAACTAAATTTCTCCTCGTGGCGATATAGACTTTTGTAGCAACAAATCCAAAATATCAAAAATTCCTTCATTAAAAATGTTTAGCAAAGATGGATTTTGTAGGACACTTTTTTTTAAATATATAATTATATAATAAATAATAATAATAATAATAAAAAATAATAATAATAAATAATAATAAAAATAATAATAATAATAATAATAATAATAATAATAATAAAAATAATAATAATAAAATATAATAATAAATAATAATAATAATAAATAATAATAATAAATAATAATAATAATAAATAATAATAATAATAATAAATAATAATAATAATAAATAATAATAATAAATAATAACAATAAAAAATAATAAAAAAAATTATAATAAATAATAACAATAAAAAAATAATAATAATAAATAATTATAATAAATAATAAATAATAATAACAAATAATATACAATAATTTTTTTAATATGCTTTTTTGTAGTTTTTATTTATAACTATTGTTAAAAGTTTCACTAATTCAGTTGTTTGCACAAATGGTTAAAATACCATAGTTTTTAAAATACAACACCTAACAAATAATAATAAAAAATTAAGTAATTATTAAGTAAAGAAATAATAATATACAATAATTAAAATCTTCTTTTTTTTAAAAATAAGCAAAAATACGTTTTTTTTTTTTTTCATAACGTACGCAGAACCCAAACATGCATCGGGAATATATTCTACAGATCGAGGAGTGAAATGTGCTGAAGAGACTTATAACCAAGAAGATGGAGACAAAACGGCAAACCAGTTGCCAAACCTAGAACACAATTTGTAATTTGCCACACAGTGTAACATAATTAAAACTAGGGATGAAACGGATATCCGGTAAATATCCGGTATCCGGCTGCTTTTTAACTATCCGGTAACTATCCGATATCCGGAAGTAAAGTGCCGGATATCCGATTTTCCATGCCGGATATCCGGATGAATAAAACATCGAAGATTTTTTTTTTGTGGCGATCAATTTTCTTTGTTCTTGCTTTAAGTATTTTCCTGAAAATTCTACCAATGTATTCACAGTATGCAGATTCCAATAGAGACTTTAAAAAACTCACTTTTTTTCAAATTTTTAACTTTAAAATTATATTTTTAACGAATCGTTATAGAGGAGGGTCATCACATCTCACAACTAATATCAAATTTCTCAAAAGTTTAAACAAACTTGAGTTTTCATGTTTGGAATGAAAGGGCATATGGTAAAATTATAATTATTCAGAAATTAAGTGTAAAATGTACAAAACATACGACCATTGATAGCAGCACCCTAGACTAACCCTTTGTAAATAAAAAAGTTTTTTGAATGTTTATTCAATTTTGGTATCACTTTAAAAATAAGGAATTGGGAAATATTACAGAATAAAAAAATATTTTTGAATTTGTGACCGATTTCCGTTTTTTCTAGTGTGTATGAGAAGTTATTTTCATAAAAAATAAACTGCCGGATATCCGGCAAAATCCAGTTCGGATATCCCAGGCACGTAGGTATAGATTTTTCATGGGGGGGGTTCACTGACTGAGCAACGGATTTCTTTACTTAATCACCCCCCCTTCCCGAAGGGGGGGTGGGGTAAGGTACCTAAGGAAATCCGTTTTTTTTTGGGGGGGGGTCCCCTTAGAGGGGGAATACTTAAACCCCCTCCCCCCCAAAAAAAAAAAAACATCAAAAAAATTCTCCCCCCCCCCCCTATTTTTTTTTCTCATAACAATTTATAAATTTTCATTAGTAAAAAGGAATACGTTGGCATTTGAATATCGAGGCAGCAACAGTTACCACTGTTATTAACTACTTTTAACAGTTTTAACAGGGTTCGAACCCCCTAAACCCCCCCCCTTACCTACGTGCCTGTAGTTCCTCATGCACACAGGATATTTTTTAACCCTACCCCGCCCCTCCCCCCTCCGCCAAACAATCTCTATTCTTATGATTTTTACAGTAATTCGTTTATTTTTTTTTATTTTACGTACAATGGGAGGGGTTTGAACCCCCTAAACCCCTCCCTTACCTACGTGCCTGGGATATCCGATATCCGGTTTGTAATGTGCGTCGGATATCCGATATCCGGTATCGGGCAAAACCACTATCCGGTTCATCCCTAATTAAAACTCAATATATTTTATCTACAATGTTTACTCCCCAGTCAATATTTCAACTCAGCAACAACTTGTATTTAATCACATTTAATTATTTTTCAAAAAACTTTAATTATATGCCTAAGAAAAGTTCTATCATATTTCCTTAGTATCAACTACAGTGACATTTTGTGCGGATGTTGATGTTCTATTCCCGAATACAATTTTATGCGTTACTATTTTTCTTCTATAGAAAAAGTTTCTATAATGGTAGAGAAATTTTAAAAAATCAATAATTTTGTATAGTGCATTGCTCATTGTTCAACAATGAAGAACTAAAACCATATAAAATACTTGAAGGAAGATAATATTTGTTTTTGTATTTAAAATCAGACATTGCTTGGTTTAAATCAGGGGTCCTAAAGAAAGAATTATTAAAATGCACTGATTTAAGAGTAAAAATATCAAGCTTGCAACCAAACTTGCACGTGATTATGAACCAAAAAGAGAAAGTTCACTCATCCCATACAGTTGGAAAATCAGTGTATCTAGTAACTAACTAAAAGGATTATAATAAGATTTTCATGAGTGTTGAAGTCATAAGAAAGAGACTAAAAATAAATAAACTTTTGTATGTGGTGTTAGCTTTTCTCTGTATTTTTTGAACAATTATGTGTCCATATTCTTAGTAAAAGCTATGAAAAATAAAATAATAAAATTTAATTTGTTTCTCTTTCATTTTTATATTCCAGGAAAATGTAAAAGTACACAAGCCCCGAAAGCGGGATGACTTGTATGAGAACAAATGAGAAGAAAAAAAAAGAGATCCCATGTCTACTTTTAGTTTTAACAAGGGGCATAGGCGTAAGAAGTAGGAGGGCTGGTGTGCTTGAGCCTTTTTTCCAAAATATATTTCATAAACCAATCGTCTCACATGATTGTATTTGAAAGATGAATTTTTTCGTACTTAGAATAAAAAAAAATTTAATTTCGACTATTTTTTTGGAAGCATTAAAAAGGAAAAAATTAGTCAATTTGAATGGTAAAAAATGAGATTTTGTTTCAGAGTGATTATTTCCTTAGAAATGAAACCATCGGATTTAAATACTTTACTTTCTAAATAGATTGTGTAGTTGAAATCTATCAAAAATAAACTAACGTATATGTAATTTTCTAAATAGGAAATTTGAACTACACAATCTATTTAGAAAATTACATTTTGTTAAAAATAAAATACTTCAAACAACCACTAATCTAAAAACCAGTACATATATAAATTCATATTTTAGCTTACAAGGCGTTTTCATGATTACTTTATGTTCTAAAGGTGTCCAAACGAAAAATAATATACGTTAGTTTATTTTTGATAGATTAACTCCATACTATTTTAACCACAAAAAAATCTAAATTTTACATCTTTGTTAAGAAAATGTTCAGTCCCCCCTGAAAATAACCATTTCCCACGCCACAGACAAAGGGTCCGTGGGCGCCGGAACCGGTATGGCTACTGCCATACCTACTTTTACCCATAGAGTGTATTGTAAAAAAGTTTTCGAAAAATGCCAATTAAAAAAAAAATTATTATTCCTTCTGTCATACCTTTTTAAAATAAGTTTCACCGCTAATGCCAATTGGGAACCATTGCTTTAGTTGACTACGGACCACCAAATAACAATTAGGTAAAACGCAGACCGCCATTTTCTAAAAGTACTAAATAAAGTTCCTGCGTCAAATATTATTTTTTTCACTAAATATAATTTAGAAATTAAATATTGCATTCTTGCAAATATGATACAATATGTATCAGCAGACTAACTAAGCCGCTATAAAAATAGTTTTTCAACAAAATTCCAATGTTTCCCTATCAAGTACTTTAGTACTTGATAGGGAAACAAATAATCATATGAAAGTTGAAAATGCGGATCCAATGCATATGTTGTTTTGATTTAAACAAATAAATGCTGATTCCTTATACAGATTTTTTTTTTTGTATAAAAAGAATAAACATTAGTATATACCTTTTTTAAAAAATCTAAAAACATTTTCATGGTTAGACAATAGCTTCATAGGGTTCAGACCCTTTTATTGAGCACCAGTGGTTTTATTGAACCACGAATTGGGAACCACTGTTTGAAATTCCTATATTAGTTTCGTAATATAATAAAGTGTATTTAATATTTTTCATTATTAATAATTTTTTTGTTTATTAAGTAAATTGCACATAATTCTAAACAGAACAATTTAAAATATTAATAAAAAGAATTTGAGCAAATTTGCATTCCAGATCCATTAGGGTGAAATAATAAAATAAACAGTTAGGGTAAAATGCGGGAGGGAAAATTGAAATTTTTTTCTTTCAAAGCTATTTATCACTTTTAACAAATTATTAATATGAAACTTTTTCTAGTGTATTTACGCAATATGTTCCTTGACGTCATCTTGGAATATATTTCATATATTTTTTTTTAATTGCTAAAGTTTCTAGTTTTATTTATATCCTTTTTCAACCACAAATAGGATAAAATGTCAGTGGGAAATCACAGAATTTTTCGTATAAAAATGCATTTTTAAAACACATTTTTTAGTGAAATTAGTAATAAGTAACTTGTAAATTCAAACAAATCGACTTTTGAACTTGATTTATATCAACCATAAATTTAATTTTTTGCTGAAATGTACTCCATTAACCGAAGTATTATTTAAAAAAAAAGAACGAGATCAAATTAGTAACTTGAATAAAATAGAATAAGTAGCAGCCATCAACTCTTAAAAACTCAGTATATTTAACATGGCATATAAAAACCTAGTAAGTCTTTTTAAAAATAAATTAATCTATTATTTGGGAAAAAACACTTTTTATTATTATTTATTAACTTCGAAATAAAACGTTTGCTTTTATAATTTTTGGTTCATTTTGATGCTGGAATATTTTTTGTATTTACGTTATTTTTAATTTGTACTGCAGACGATTTGTAATCGCAATGCGTTCTTCTTGTTTACAATATGTCTTAAAAAACCGGTATGTAACTTAATTATATTAAAATATAAACAGTGTTAAACATATTGTAGATAATTTTTGTCATTAACAGGACAAAATATGAAATGAGTCTTAAAACTCGATTTATGACGTTCAAAGTCCACTTTCTCATTGGAATGAAAATATTACAATTGTTTTATAAAACCGTTCACTTATTTTTGGAAACATAATAGTAATAGTATATTCTTATTTAATTCTGAGGATTATAAATATTTTTAATAATTATTTTTCTAAGTTAACCTACTACAATTCATAAATGGGGTAAATGCCTATTTATACTGAGGGAATTATTGAATTTTTTGTATAAAAATGCATTATTAGAACAAACTTTTAAGTCAGATTAATAACTTGAATGAAGTAGAACAAATAACAACCTTTAAATCTTAAAAAAAATCAATACATTGATTATTAATGGACACGTATTTGCATTATTATTAATTTGTTCCGCAGATGATTTTTTATTCCATTTAAAACATTATATTTAACTTCGAATACAACAAAATTTCAGCCAAAACAAGCATAAAGTATGTCATAAAGTTTTGTATAGAAATATGTTCTTTGTTGATAATTTATTTGAAAAACACAAGGTATGTAACTTCATTAAATTAACAGATAAACAATCAATACTTATATATAAGAATGGAGTGTCTGTCAGTGGAATCGAACAAAACCCCTCATTTTGAGTTTTCTCCACGAATTAGAATACGCTGATTCCGAAAATCACATTTAAAATTTTTTTGTCTGTCAGTCTGTCTGTCTGTCTGTCTGTCTGTTTGTCCGGATTTAACTCAAAAACTACTGCACGGATTTTTCTGAAACTTGCACCATGTGAACAAACTTTTCTTAGTTTAAAATCTGCACTTTGTTTCATGTGGATATCTGTAACCATTCAAAAGTTATAGAACTTTTTCCATTTTCTCTAACATTACGCCTATGGGAAATTTACATCTCGATCTTCCCTTCATAACATTATTGTTAAAAATCACCTTGGGGCGACCAAAAATATTTTTAGACAATACTGGGATAAACGATTCATTTTGATTGGCTGATGAGTAAATGTCGCCAGATGAATAAAAAATGTCACCAGATGAATTAAAAATATCGCCAAATGAATTAAAAATGTCGCCAAATATTGCCAAATGAATTAAATATGTTGTTAAATGAATTAAAAATGTCGCCAGATGAATTAAAAATATCACCAAAAAATGTCGCCAAATATTGCCAAATTAATTAAAATATTGCCAAATGAATTAAAAATATCGCCAAATATTGCCAAATGAATTAAAAATATTTCCAAATGAATTAAAAATATTGCGAAATGAATTAAAAATGTCGCCATGTGAATTAAAAATGTCGCCAAATATTGCCAAATGAATTAAAAATGTTGCGAAATGAATAAAAAATGTCGCCAGATGAATTAAAAATGTCGCTAGATGAATTAAAAATATCGCCAAATGAATTAAAAATGTTGCCAAATATTACCAAATCAATTAAAAATGTCGCCAGATAAATTAAAAATATCGCCAAATGAATTAACAATATTGCCAAATGAATTAAAAATGTTGCGAAATTAATTAAAAATGTCGCCAGATGAATTAAAAATATCGCCAAATAAATTAAAAATGACGCCAAATATTGCTAAATGAATTAAAAATGTTGCGAAATGAATTAAAAATGTCGCCAGATAAATTAAAAATATCGCCAAATGAATTTAAAATATTGCGAAATGAATTAAAAATGTCGCCAGATGAATTAAAAATATCGCCAAATAAATTAAAAATGATGCCAAATATTGCCAAATGAATTAAAAATGTTGCGAAATGAATTCAAAATGTCGCCAGATGAATTAAAAATATCGCCAAAAGAATTAAAAATTCGCCAAATATTGCCAAATAAATTAAAAATGTCGCCTGATGAATTAAAAATATCGCCAAATAAATTTAAATGTCGCCAAATATCGCCAAATGAATTAAAAATATTGCCAAATGAATTAAAAATATCGCCAAATATTGCCAAATGAATTAAAAATGTTGCCAAATAAATTAAAAATGTCACCAAATGAATACAAATGTTCTCCAATTGAATAAAAATGTTGCCAAATGAGCTAAAATAGAGGTCCTATATTTAAAACTATCATCACAATGGCGAAATTAGGGTATAAATAACAAAATTAATGTCGTTAATAAAAACCTCGCCAACTGAAGGAGGAAGATAAACCAGCCCTTTCGACTGACGCCATGTGTATTCATGTTCCAAACAACTTAACTTTATGACAATAGTGCTATTTGTTACGGAGTGGAATATTACTATGATGTTGAAATGGTCCACCCTAAAAGTTTAACTTAAGGTTTTCTATATTTATACCTCCATGTATCTTATTTTTAAATTATCACCTCAAAAACATATTATTAGTATTCAAAAATGAATATTTGATAATTAATTTTTTATAAGAAATATTATCCGTAAATATTGACCCGTATGAAGTTATGTTGAAAGACGTCTATATAGACTCAGGTCGCCAATTGGCACAAAAGAAGAAAAAAAAATTCACCAAATACGATACATTATTTCGATTTGGAAGAATGCAATATTTTTACTTTGATATATTATTGCGTCACCAATATTAAAACTAATGAATGTGCAGTTTACTACATGGGTTTATTGTCACTAAATGGTTAATTTTTATACAAAAAATATGCAATGAAAAAAATTCAGGAATATTTATTTCACAAAAAGAAACATTTTACAAAAAAATCAGTTTAAATAGTAGTCGCAATAGCATGTAAAGTCGTGAACATAGAAATAGATTTAAGTATCTCAAAAAATACTCAAAGTAATTTAATAAATCTGTATTTGGATAAAATTTATTTTTCACAGTGCACAGAGAGTGATATGCGATGGCTACGCTAACAAGACAAAATCGCGCAGCTCTCATTGCGCAAAGTGACCACGAGCAACGCCGGGCAATATTGCTAGTGTTAAATAAAGTGCAGTGAATTCTTGTTGTTTATAAGCTTTGAATTCATATTTTTGTAGAATAATTGCAGTTTTGCCGAAGATTATTAAATTTTTACGAATTTCTTATTCTTTAACATTAACAATTCGAACACCCATTTTTCCCACTTTGCAAAACAATGAAAAAAGCTAAATAAATTATAATTTTTTCATTGGAATGTATTAAAAGTATTATATTCTATACAAATCCCAATAATATTCGTCAATTATTCGACTTTTCTTGTTTATATACAGAAATTTTCATTATCGAACTATAAAAACAAAAATATGTATACTCAAACAAATCGACATTTGGACTTGAATTAAAACACCCAGAAATGTAATTTTTTTGGTAAAATGTACTCTATTAACGAAGTAAATTAACAAAAAAAGAATGAGATCAGAATATAAGTTTAAATATTGAGTAATTCAATATTTAATTTAAAAAAAAAACATTTTACCAAAACACGATTTTACTCCACCTTACCCTAAGCTTCAAGATAATATTTTTACATAATATTATACGTGCTCTGAAGATCATTAAATTTTTTCCAATTTCCAACCTTTAGCATTAATAATTCAATTACCCATTTTACCCCATCTTGCAAATAATTAAAAAAAACTTTAAAAAATTAATCGCTTTCTAATTTTTTTCAATGGAATGTATTAAAAGAGAAATTTTATTTTCTTATGGATATAATTAAGTTATATTCACCTTATAAAAGTTAAATTTATTGTTAATTCTTTATAATTTGCAATGTTAACTGAACACATTAACAAATTTTTATTGCTTGAATTTTTTTTAACACTGACAATTACAAAACAAAGCTTTTCTTGTGCCAAAATTAACAATTTGGGTGAAATGAACGATTATTTGTCAATTGTCTGCTTTCATTCAGAACAGAAATCAAAGCCTAACTAATATCTATTCATTTTTAAAAAATTAACTTTCTTTCACAAAATTAGTCTTTGAAATAGTTGATCTTTCCGCTCTGCCTGAATATAGTATGAAAAATTTATTGTTTAGATAGCATTTGACACATATACTAAGTTTTGTTTCCTTCACTTAAAAAATTCTCATTGTGAATACTACGATTTTAAACGATTTAGAGACGTATCAATCTCTCACTTGTAAAAGTATATTTTAAATACTTTTCATGAAAACGAAGTATAACAGAGTATACACAAAATAAATATTAACTGAACAAATTATACTCTTTATTGAAATTCCGAAAAAGCTTTACGACCTGCCAATAAGCTTTCATTCATGTGAATGAGAAAATATTTCTTTAAATGTTTCTTAAGGGAAAATGGTTTGTTGCATACTTCACATAGACATTGTGGTGATTCCCATGTATGGATTAGAAGGTGCTTATAAAAGGGACCTTTTGTTGTGTGTTACACACTTCACATATATGTGGTTTTTCACCTATGTGGATGAAGGATTGCTCAATGAGATAAAACATTTCATTAAACTGTTTATGGCACACTTCACATACATGGATTTCCTCACCAGCGTGGATGAGGTGCTTATTCCCAGTACACTTTTCTGTAAACTGTTTGTTGCCACTTCACATACATGTGGTTTTTCACTTGTGTGCATAAGGACGTGCATATTCACAATACCCTTTTCAGTAAACTGTGTTTGTTGCACTCTTCACACACATTTTCGACAGCATGGATGTGGAGGTGCTTATCGAGAGTCCGTTTTGTTTAAACTGTTTGTTCACTTCACATACATTGTGGTTTTTTCTCCTGCGTGGATAAGGAGGTGCTTATTCAAAGTACTATTTTCAGTAAACTGTTTATTGCACATTCCACATATATGTGGTTTTTCTGCTGTGTGGATGAGAAGGTGCTCATTGAGATTAGCCCTTCGTTTAAACTGTTTGCTGCACACTTCACATATATGTGGTTTTTCAGATGTGTGGATGAAGTGCTTATTGAGAGCACTCTTTTCAGTAAACTGTTTATTGCACACTTTACATATATGTGGTTTTTCACTTGTGTGCATATTCAGAATACCCTTTTCAGTAAACTGTGTTTGTTGCACTCTTCGCACACATTTTCGACAGCGCGGATCAGGAGGTGCTTATCGAGAGTCCGTTTTGTTTAAACTGTTTGTTCACTTCACATACATTGTGGTTAATCTCCTGCGTGGATAAGGAGATGCTTATTGAGAGTACTATTTTCAGTACTTGTGTGCATATTCAGAATACCCTTTTCAGTAAACTGTGTTTGTTGCACTCTTCGCACACATTTTCGACAGCGCGGATCAGGAGGTGCTTATCGAGAGTCTGTTTTGTTTAAACTGTTTGTTCACTTCACATACATTGTGGTTAATCTCCTGCGTGGATAAGGAGATGCTTATTGAGAGTACTATTTTCAGTAAACTGTTTGTTGCACATTTCACATACATGTGGTTTTTCTGCTGTGTGGATGAGAAGGTGCTCATTGAGATTAGCCTTTCGTTTAAACTGTTTGCTGCACACTTCACATATATGTGGTTTTTCAGATGTGTGGATAATTAAGTGCTTATTGAGAGCACTCTTTTCAGTAAACTGTTTGTTGCAGACTCCACACACATGCGGTTTTTCTCCCGAGTGGATGCGGAGATGCTTATTGAGACCACTCTTTTCAGTAAACTGTTTGCTGCACACTACACACACATGTGGTTTTTCTCCAGTGTGGAGGAGGAGGTGCTTCTTAAGAGTACACTTATTAGCAAAATGTTTGTTGCACACTTTACATATATGGGGTTTTTCTCCTGTGTGGATGCGGAGGTGTTCCACGAGATGATACTTTTGGTTAAACTGTTTATGGCAAACTTCACATACATGTGGTTTTTCACCAGTGTGGACGAGGAGGTGCTTACTAAGAGTACCCTTTTGTTTAAAATGTTTGTTGCACACTTCACATATATATGGTTTTTCACCAGTGTGGACGAGGAGGTGCTTATTGAGAGTACCCTTTTCTGCAAACTTTTTGTTACACTCTACGCATACATGTGGTTTTTCACCAGTGTGGACGAGAAGGTGCTTAATAAGAGAACACTTATTAATAAACTGTTTGTTGCACACTTCACATACATGTGGTTTTTCACCAGTGTGGACAAGGAGGTGCTTATTGAGAGTACTCTTCTCAGTAAACTGTTTACTGCACACTTCACATACATGTAGATTTTCACCAGTGTGGATTAAGAGGTGCTTATTGAGAGTACTCTTTTGTTTAAACTGTTTTTTGCACACTCCACATACATGTGGTTTATCACCTGTATGGGTGAAAAAGTGTTTCTTGAGAGCACGTTTTGTTGAAAAACGTTTATTGCACACGTCACAGACATGCGATTCTTCGCCAGTATTCATGAGAAGGTGCCTTTTTAGACTGCCCAATTGAGTAAACTAGTTTTTCCCCAATATGGATGAGATGCTTATTGAGTTTTACCTTTTCAGTAAACTGTTGCACAATTCACACATATGTGGTTTTTCACTTGTTTGAATGAGATGCTGCTCGAGATTTACCGTATTAGAAAATATTTTGATGGTCACTTCACATTCATATGATTTCTTTTCTGAATGGTTAAAGAGTTCCGATTGGGTCCACTTTACTTTAATGGGGATCTTCACGCCTGTAAATAAGACACATGATCTTGAGAAACGTATTTACACGTTATTTTTCACCAGCATGAATGAAGAGATTAAGGGTCAGATTTACTGTACGGTCACCCTTGGCGCGATTTTTTCCACATTTGGCGATAATTTTGTTTTAAATGGCAACCCACTCCGACCAGACAAGGAATTTCAGCAACCCTATTGGACAACAGTCGCGCCAAAATGGCGACTTTTGGCAAGATTTTGAAAAAGTCGCCAATGGTGACCGTAGAGTGAATTTTTACCGATATTAAATGTGCGTTCTGAGCAATTTGTTTATTGCACACTTCACATACGTGTTTTCTTCTGAAAAGGAAAGGAGGTGTTAGAAGATTACCATTCAGAGAAAAAAAAATTTAGCCCACTTGTAGTTTGAATAAATATGGAAGTTGAGCAGCCTTGTGAGAAAGGGGAAGGTAGGAACTAAACAAGTTTACGGAGCGTTCGTTTGTTGATTCACATAACTATCTTACGATAAACGTTTAATTAGACTATATTCTTGCTAAATTTCCCAAATTTAGAAGCGGTTAACAGTTGTTTCAATAAACTTTTGTTCCGTATTTAATTCAATACATTCTTCTGTAAAAATTTTATGAGAAATGTAATCTTCACTTCGGTACGACTGTCATACGAAAAACAATAACAAACCAACGTACCTTTTATTGCCATCTTTTTAGACTAAATGACTTTAAAAATAGAGTGAGAGAAAATTGCTGTACACAACTGACGTCATTAGACAGATTAATAAAATAGCATTTTTCACATCATATCGAATAGAAAGATTCTTATCATTTGAAATAAAATAAATTATGTCTTTGTTCTTCAGCAAGGTAAAATGGACTATTTATTAATGCCGGACCTGGGAATCGTTATCTGACCATGGCTCAAAAATACGTTTTGGTTTAGTTTTTATTAATTAACGTCGCACTAGAGCTGCATAGTGGGCTATTGGCGACGGTTCGGGGCCTATCTCGAAGGAACGGCCCGGGAACGATGCCTCGTATTTTCGAACCATGGTCAGATGACGAGGAAACACCCGAACCATCGCCAATACCCTACTGTGTAGTCCTAGGGCGACGTTATTTAATCAAAACAAAAGTTTTGTGCAAGAAATCATTGGGAACACGCTCTTGTGTTTTTTAGCAATGGTCTTATAACATAAATAACGATATTAGTTCACTTTTGAGCTCAGTACTCAAAAACGTCATACATGACGTCAGAAGTGGCTATTCGATCTCGTGAAAATTGCAACGATAAATTGCACCAAATCATTACCTACAAATTCCAAACTCCACAAATTTAACCTTAGCCCCAGACTGCCCTTTCTGTAACGAAGAACATACCATTAAGCACATTCTACTCACAAAAAATACGAAAATGCTCGAGAAACTTTCAGAAATTCAATTGGAATTTTCCCCTTTTCTTTTTCGAGGATCTTTAATTTAAACGAAAATGCCTCATCCAAAACAAGCGCAATCGTGAAATTTATTAGTGTTATTATGAAAGATCTTTGATCTTCTTTTTCCTCTTCAAAACAAGAACATTTTGTGAAAATTGATCCTTTTCTCATCCTTTTTTCTCACCATAGGAATAATAAGATAAAACAATCGTCTCTGGCGAGCAAAGACCTCAACTTCTTCATAATCAACCAATCAAAGCATTTGCAATTTAATTTTTACAGAAGAATGCATTGAATTAAATACCAAGCAAAATTTTAAGGACTGTTAACTGCTTCTTAGGTGAAGTAGTTTAGTAAGAATGTGTTCTAATTAAACATTAGTAAGAACGTTAGTAGTATTACCGTAAGAATTTGAAACTAAACTTGTTAAAATATCATGATCAAAGGAAATATCACAAATCTAAACATTTAGCAAAATGCCATTTATTTGAGAAATATGCTATAAAATATTTGCAGGGAATGGGAATCTTCTAACCGCACATTATTACCCTTTCAGAAGAAAACACATATGTGAAGTGTGCAATAAACAACTTGCCCGGAACGCATTTAATATTTTCATTCATGCAGAAGACAAAACGCATGCGTGCAAAATAAAGTTTTTAAACCTTATCCATACGTGTCCAAACCCTTATTCATGTAAAGTGTTTACACTCCCAAAAAGTACCCAGAAAAAATTACATGAATGTGGAGTGAGCATCAAACAATTTCCTAACATGATACATCTGAAGCAGCATTTCATTCAGACAGATTTAAAACCACATGTATGTGAAGTGTGCAACAAACAGTTTAAGCAAAAGGGACATCTCATTGAGCACCTCCGCATCCACACTGGAGATGTGAGGTGTGTAACAAACAGTTTACTAATAAGTGTACTCTTCTTAAGCACCTTCTAATTCACTCTGGAGAAAAACCCCATGTATGTGTTGTGTGCAACAAACAATTTACAGAAAAGGGTACTCTCAATAAGCACCTCCTCATCCACACAGGTGAAAAACCACATATATGTAAAGTGTGCAACAAACAGTTTATACAAAAGTGCTCTCAATAAGCACCTCCTTGTCCACACAGGTGAAAAACCACATATATGTGAAGTGTGCAACAAACAGTTTAAACAAAAGAGTGCACACAATAAGCACCTTCTCATCCACACAGGTGAAAAATGTGTGTGAAATATACAACAGGTCATTTTCTCTTACGAAACATTTACAGAAGCGCCTTTATATCCACATGAAAAAAATCTTTTGGCTAGTTACATTACTAACCCTGAGGAATACAATTGGGGGGGGGGGGGGGGGGGGGGGATGGATCAAAAGACATAATTTTGTTGATGATATTACCATGAAGCAATGAAGGTTTAGACGAGTTAAAAAAAAGCTAACAATTCCTGACTGCCTGACTCCTACTATTTCCTTATTGAGAAATATGTTATCATCATATATAATTTTTTTGAAATTTCTCAATAAAGAGTATAATTTTTTCATTTAACATTTATTTTGTGTATGCTCTGGTATACTTCAAGTTCACATGAAAAGGAACCAGTAACCTTCAAACAAACACGTTGGACACCAAGTCGAATCAACCACCACAACTTCAAACTCTGCCCACATGATAACATTTCATGGGCAACTCACTCACTGAGGGGGGATACTGTGGGAGTCACTACCCGATACTCCCACTTGCACCCAATTAATCAATTTAACCGAGTGACAGCCAAAAACTGCATAGTGCTGCAATATTTTTTTTTGTAAGCAAAATGTAAGATACAATAGAAAATAAAGTAGTACAATATAAAAAATGCACATTGCGCGTCAAAAATATTTTTTGTGTGTAAATGTACACAAGGAAAATAACGAATATTAAAAGATTTGGTCTAACGTTTAATACAAATTGCCTTTTGTCTTTTAAAACATAATTGTTACAAAAATCATATTTTAAGTCTAATTTGGCTGTTAAGGGGACGTTTATTTATTACGACTTCCTCGGTGAAGGGAGTCTATGTGTGACTGTGGCATGACATGAGGGAAAAGGGTCTCGGTGATTGCATGACGTAGCAAAAGTGACTGTAGAAAAAACAATACTGAAAATTGTTTCTTCCTCACTCTGATTTGTAACAGACATATCAATGCATTAGTATAGTTTTGGCAATCATAAATATAAATGGGTTAATTGACAGAGCAAGAGACAATATCGCACTAAATCTCTCGACAAATATTACATTTCCTAGATTACATGAAGCTATGTGAAATATCACTATTGTACTTAAATTTTGATAAATGTTTTTAGAACTATAAGAGTTACATAGGTTGTTCAAAATAATAAATTACTTTCAATAATGCAAAGGTGGACTTTAAGCTTTTATCCAAAATACCACACAACTATAGGAGTTATTAGTGCCTACCTCAATCCGCACATTTAATAAACTCGTACTTGAATTAAACAAAATAGAGTTTACAACTCCAGCCGCACTTTCTGCATGGCTTAAAATATATAAAATTACACTAATAATAAAAGATAAATTACCTGCTTGCCTAACTCAGCCATTAATGAAGCACAGGGATGCTATAGCCCTTATGTTATTACGGCACTGCGGGTATCGTCGTCGGCTAGCAATCGCAGGATTGTGAGTTCGAATACGGCCGAGTGAGACTTGACAAAAAAAAAAGTTAAAATGTAGCGATGTTTTGATCGGAAACCAGATTCGTTACGAAATAAAGTCGTGTAATAATCTACTTCCACTTTCGTGCATACGGGGCTGGTGCATGTTAAATCTGATCGCTATCCAATATTCCGACACCTATTGCCAGCTTATGTATTGTCCTAATAATCAGACCATGGTTAAAAAATATGAGGCATTGTTCCCGGGTCTTTTCTTCCGAGATAGATCCCGAACCGTCGCCAATAGCCCACTTTGCAGCTCTAATACGACGTTAATTAACCAACCAACCTATTTCTTATAGTTTAGTATATGCACAATATGCGATTTGACTAAATTCTAACTTTTATATGCATCGTCGTCGATGCACTAGACCTGGACGCACCTTGGGGTTAAATGAACTAGAACTGTACAGTAGACTATTAGCGACTATTTCGAATGAATGACTTCGATTACCAAATCACTACAAGAGAAATCCGCCGTATATGAGGGACTGGTGCACGTTAAATTTGATCGTAGTCCAATATACTGAGACGCATATTTAGGTTGACAACTCGGGTGTTGTTCTCGTCATTTGATCATGATTAAAAAATACGATATCTGAAACCTCGGCTTCGTAATTTTGAACGGTGGTTAGGAAATGTAAGCTGGCCCCTCACACTCCAATTTTATTCGAGCCCCAGTTGGTAAGGCGTTCAACTACTAATCAAGGGATTGGTGGTTCGAATCCGGGAAATGGACTTGACATAGAAAAGTAAAAAAGTAGTGATCTTGTGATCGGAGGGTTGCCAGCTTCACTACAAAATTACTAGAAAGTCGTCCAGAATATCCAACAAATTATACTGGTGTGTATACGGGACTGGTGCACGATAAATCTGATCGGGGTCCAAAGTCCCGACGTCTATTGAAGGCGTTGGGTGCCAGTTCAGGTGTTTCCTCGTCATCTGACCATGGTTCTAAAATAACGAGGTGCATGTATGAATGAATGTGTGTGTGAATGTGTTCCCGGGTCTTTCCTTCGAGATTGACCCCGAACCGTCGCCAATAGCCCACTGTGCAGCTCTAGTGCGACGTTAACCAAACCAAACCAAACCAACTTGAGATTACACCCACATCTTTAATTGTGAGCGAAAGTTGCCTATTTGAACATAAATATTTTTTATCTACGGCCCTCTGACCTTGAAATATCCCAATTAAAGCCATTATTTATGGTATGGTTAAAACGTCGCACTAGAGCTGCACAATGGGCAATTGGCGACGGTTCGGGACCTATCTCGAAGAAAAGACCCGGGAAGGATGCCTCGTATTTTTGAACCATATTTATGGTATGGAAAATATAACTTAAGATAAACACCATAAGAAATATCTACAATATTTATACCCCAACCCTAAAAATAACCCATTAAAGGATTTTCGTTTGGAAACTGTTTTCCCAAAAAATATTTGACATAGCATGGAAATACAAGAGTTTTGTTGGTTGTACGGGTGGAAATTTGAGAAGTGGGTTGTGTGTGCCAGCAAAGGCATCATCGTTACAACCATAGTTAAAAAAAAATAGTGTTCTCTGCAGTTTTTCTTCAGGATACATCCAGAACTGTCACAAATAACCCATTGTGAAGCTCTATTGGGACATTAAACCTGGTTCATTTGAAAGGGTATAACTCATTCTCCTGAAATAGTCTCATCCTTCAAAGTTTTTTTTCTTGAATTCATACCTGTAACTTGAAGGTATGACATAATGTCCATTTTCAGGTTAAAATTGCGATGTACTATTTACAGAGGTATAAAACACTATCTCCTATATGGAATGGTTTACTAACGGACATATTTAAGAACCATGTCCGTAGAAATCGACAGGCATGTAACACTTTGATAAGCTCTTCTATGAAATAGTAAAAATGATCATAGTGTCAAACACATATAAACATCAAAAAGTTGTCTGTAATGCACTTAGTACACGCTGAGAGCACGGCTTCACATTTGAAGGGTCCAGAGGTTGAAAGATCATGGTATACCCAGTGTGCAGAAAATAAAATTTCCAGTTGCATATATAAAGCATTATAATATTTTAAAGTGGTTTTTTTTTACAGACTATCGTTGTTTCACAACTTGGAACATCATCGTTTTTCCCTTAGAACTTTACATATGCAGGACTTTAAAGTTTTTTTTAAAAAAAAGTAATAAAACATTTACCAAATGAATTCAATATTTATTTACAATGTACACATATTTTAATAAGGCAAAAACAATTAAAGGAATAATCCCAAATGATTCATATAACACAGTATTTTTTAATACAAAACCCAACTGTTTTTAGTGAAGTCCAGACTATTTACAAAACAGGGAGGGATGGCCACAAAATGAACTTGACGTCTTCACAATAGTTGTTTAGTCATGATCTCATATACCATGCGGCGCCTGAAGTAGCTGATGTGGGCCTAAAACGATAAAAAACATCATCAATATTTAACTTAAAACAACCAATGGAAATACAGATGCAGAATTTAGTGCCAGAACTGAAGACTTTAGTGCATATCCCTTTCACAAATTTATTCAATATCTATCAAAAACGCTTTCATAATTTAAATCATACTATAATAGAGTTGCATATATTTTGTTCACTACTTTTACATTGAAAAAAAGTTGAATGTTCAGTTTCATGGTAACCAATATGCACATTACTTAGCTGAAATCAGTCATACAATTAACTGAAATTCACGGATTTGTGAAAAATCAAGATCCTGATTGAAGACAAATTGGAATATACCTTTGTACATTGTCAATTTCTCTTTTTGACTTAATAATTAAAAAACAAAATTTCACATGCAGTTTTAGCTCAAAAAAGACATAGAAAATAAACTGTTGATTATACGAACAAATAAGTAGCCCAGATCCAAAAGCAGCTAGATACACTAACAGCTTTTTTGTGTAAATCGTGATAAATTGTCAAACTTAACTATTGAAAATGCAATAATTTTTTTTGTAAAAATGAATAAACAATACAACATTTTTCACTAAAATGTGTTCTCAGATTACTGAATATATTATAGTTTTGATTTCACATAACTTGTTTTTAAACTAGATGAAAGCTTTTTACTGGTTTTGCCACTGAATGGGCCACCATCTTGTTTTGTTCAAGATGCAAAATCAGCTGTATCTCTTTTTGTCAATCAGAAACTTCAGAACAATCAGAAACTTCAGTCAATCAGAAATCAAACTATACTCAAGTTTACTGGATATAGATATTCATCTGTGGACTAGAGTTTTATTATAAAAAAAGTTTTTGAAACAACAACTTTAATCTTTTATTGTTTTCTTCCACTGATTTAAGTAGTAAAAAAGTTTAATTATAATAAACATCAACATTTCAAAACTGAAATCAATGATTTATTTTCAAATAACTATATATTTTCTTTTTAATTTTAAAAATACATAATTCAAAAATTGTTTAGCACTGAATTTGTCACAGTTTTATTCACAGTCTGCCACATAATTGCGAATACAAGCCTGACAACACAAGACGTAAGAGAAAGTTAAGAGGCGTTTTTATCAAGCATAAATTTCAAGCTATAAAGCACTAACACCTAAACGACATACTTTAAAAGGTTTTGCTATTTTCATGGTTTTAGGGCAATACCAGTTAACAAGTTTCAACCTTTAGTTAGCCATGAATCACAGAGTTGAAAATTCAACAAGGATGGACAACCAATTTCTATAAACACTAAATAAGACTTAAATTTAACATGTTTTAGGTACTAAACATAACACAAGTATTAAATAAATATATTTATTAATATAAAAGTATGACATTTTATAAGTAGTTTAGATTATTCAAGTATAGACTGATAAGGACGATATAAAAACAATACTTTCTTTGATAAAATGTTTCAAACTTTGCCCTTAATGACTAATCTTAACAAAACATACCAAGTGTTAAATGGCGATTCCAAAGAATAAATAATAGCTCAAATTCAATTTCATAATTATATTTTGTTTACAAGAGGTTTGCATCTCAAAAACAAAACCCATTTTTGCTAAAACACACAAAACATTATTACGATTGAGAAATAACTATGAACCACATCACAGACCACCAGCCGTCCAGTGTTGTGTACCACTATTATAAAGGCCAAATCACCTTCAAAACAGCACATTTTTTGTAGAAGGAAGAATACTCTTAAAATACATTCCAATTAAATACACACAGCCTGCTTAGCTATAGCTCCCACTCATTGGCAGGAACCCTGGTCCATTCAAAGTGAGAAAACAAGAGTGAAAAAGGAATAAAGAATTCAGATATGGCTTCTATATTTGGGGTTACAGTTTTGATTTTGGCGCTTTGCTTGTGAATGGTATTTCGAATAAAGTTTTTCAAGAGAGTTTGGATTTGTCATTTAATAAGTGAAGGAAAACTCAATATACTTTTGTAAAAAAAGTATTTTTCATTCTAGATAAAACTATTTTGGGTAGCTGAAAACATATTCACTAAACGTTTTTGTAACAAATATATTTTTCAATTTTCAGTTTAAATAAACTATCAGTATTTTCTACATTATATAAGTGGACTATTAATAAAAATCTGCACAAAAACAGGCAGTTTCAAAAGGTTTTAAGGCAGTTTCAAAGGGTTTTTACAATGATATAGTTAGATTATTATTAAACTTTGGGTGCTTTGTTAAAAAGAGTCAGTCCATTTTCATATTTACTAAAATGTTAAAAATAAATAAATTTAAATACATAAAAGGAAATTTTTTCCTTATATTTTTCTGTATTAGATACATCCTTAACAAAATGCCTTGATTATAAACCATTATATAATATATTTTATTACATATATTCCAATCAAAAGCACAAAACAATATATAATGTTTGTAAACACAAACAGACAAGAATCTCGCCTACTTGGGAAAGAAATTTTCAACATCCAAGCACTTTGGATGCCAACCATTGACAATGTTGAGCATACGAGTCTTTAAATGGACTCGACAGCCAAATAATCCATAATAACCATCTGGTGTTAGTCATTAGGTTAAAAATAAATAGAGTTAATCTTACCTGTTTAAAAGTTATTGGGGCATCTCTCGAAATATACTCTGCATATTTTAGAGTGAACATCCCGCAGTCACTCCCATTCATTTGCTTTGGCAGATTCTGTTTGAATACAAAAAACATTTTAAGTCATTGAAAAACAACAAAAAGTGTTTATTTATAAGGTCATACCTAGGAACAGTGACGGCGATTCGGGGGGGCAAGGGGGGGCGGTTGCCCCCGCACTTTTTTGTATGTTGCCCCCCGCAACTTTTTTATATTGGACTTTTTAAAACTAAATTACTAGTCAATTGTTTTATTGCATTGCCTAACAAAGGAAAAATGTTGAACCCCAACTTCCTCACACTACTGGGAACGTAAATAAGGGAGGGGGGGTTTCAGGAGGTTCAAATCCCTCTCATTCAAGATTTAATGTGCACTAGTCTCCTCAAAAAGACGATGGGAGAACGGGCTTGCAACCTCCCGGTAAGGAACTTTGGCGCTTTAAAGAGCGCCAAATTATTCGAATCGAATATTAAATCAAGTAGTATATTTTAATAAATTTTGTTTCAAAAGTACCAGTAATTGTTAAATTAAATCAAAACATACATTTGCAAAGTCTAATCAAAGCGATTAACTTTTTTAACCAACCATATAATTTCTATAGTTTTTCTGAAAGAAATAGTTTATAATAAGTTTACTTATGATTACTTAATAAATAGTTTGGTTATGAAATAGTTTATTTTAGTCAGAAAATCTCCGATTTTAACATTTTTAAAACACAATCCACAAAAGTATATTTGTTTACTTTACTTATCAGCGAATGTTCTCAAAGATGATGGCAGAAAAGATTTAATAACTTTTTTTTTAATTCTCAATGCTTTGATTTCGAAAACATCGAGAAAATAGTTTATTGTAACTACGTATTAAATCTACAAAATACCCATTGAAATGACTCATTCCCAAGTTTTCTCAGTTTTACATATAAGCAGTAGGGAAAAAAGACGAAACGGCGCCGAATATGACTTATGACTCTCGTTTGTACAGTCATTTTGGAGTCTACATAGCAAACTGTATATGACTTATGATTGATTTTTTTTTATTCAATCAAGGCCACAGGGCCATGGCTCAGTCTTTTTACACATCGTAGCCTTCGCTGAAGGGTCTAGTTAAATTGTCTTCGACTATAGCTAAAATAGCCAAGTGATATAAAGTTGTTTTGAACAGTTCATTACTTTTTATACTCCTGAAAATTGGACTTTAGTTTTTGTGGCCCTTTTATATAGTATTTCTGAAAGTTATCGTGCTTTGTTTTGCCTTTTAAGTCAGAATAACGAAAAAAGAAAGCTTTTAACTTGGCTCAAATCAGCTTTATGGTATGAAAAACTTCTTTTCTTAAATTTATGTTATTAAGTTTTTTTTACTGTGTATTTTAGGTTGGTATACTTCAAATAACACAAAATAGTGAGTAAATACAAGTGTGCAATACAATAGCTTTTTTATAGCAATATAATAGCAAATTTGTTTTTTAATCCACCCCCCCCCCCCCCATTTGGGGTACTTCTTGTTTCCCCTTTACCTTGCCCCCCCCACTTTCAGCACCCAATCGCCGCCACTGCCTAGGAATAAGAGCTCGTTCAATATGAATCAGATAGTATGAATTAAATATCAATCCCCTCAAAATGCAAATTCTTATAGTGTAAATTAATTCGCTTAGAAGAATTTGGATTATAAAATCTTCCACTTAATACAAGCAAATTTTTGAAACTGTAAGGTAGAACAGATTCTTTACAATTTAGTCCGGGGCCAGCTGATCCTAACCAAAAATTTCAGTATAGAAAATACATTTGGATGGTTTCTATATGGAAAAAGGGGTAGTAAAACCGAAAATGACAGGTATACCATTCAAAACCTTGATTTTTTTTAATATGACGTCATAAATTAGGTTATTCAGATTGCGGATGACGGCTCAACTATATTATTGGAATATCGAACTATTTCCACACAAATTATGTGCATGTTAAGTATTAAATGAAAACTCTTGATAACATTATTTAATGAAAACTAATTTAAAATGCTTTATATGCATAACTTGCTTATTAATTTTTTTTCTTTTACATTGTGCATTGCCATATATTTGTTGCCATGTAATATGCTAATCATTTTAGGAGACATTGTTTAAAAGAAAACTCTTATTGATTTTTAGTCGTCACATAACTTAAAGCCATGCACCGAATTTCTTTAAATGTATATCATACGAAAAGCTTTTTAATAAAAGTAAAAAAAAATTAATGTATAATTTTATTATTAATGTTATATTTATTCATTAAAATAATAATTGAAATTAGGGCAGCTATTTTAGGATGAAAAATGAAAAAAATTGTATGAAAAGTTAAATTTTTGTGTTCAAAAAACTATTCTGAATAACAAGAAGAGTCTTTAATAAAATTAAGAGTCTCTTAATTAAAAAGTCTTTATTTAACAAAATTCATTTTAATTACTCCAAATGATAAGTCTTTAACTTTAATTTTGTAAATTAAATTTTATTTTTGAAAAACTTAATCCAATTTTCTTAAGTAGTGCAAATTAAAGCATGATGAAATAGATTTACAAGATACAAAAGGATTGCAAGTCTTTCAAAGCAGATCGCAGCAAATCGTATTTAGTGAATTTCGTTAATGAAAAATTAGTTATAACCATCTCAACTCCGAATGATATCACCATCGTTTAACGAAACTATTTCTACATGTTAAAGATGCTATATTCTAATGAAATTCTCTGGTTTTTTTTATTGAGTATAGAATCTTCACAAGATAACATACAAACTGAGATTTTCCAATGATGTAGTGCCTTATGAAAATGAAATACCATTGAAAAAAAAATTGGACAAAAGGGATCAAAAGTTCACTTTTTTTGACGCAATGTCCCCCTTCATTCACGCTTTTCCTTCTTGAGTTTTTTGCCAATGTACACTCACGAATATCGGTCAAAAGTGTGGCATATGTAGCTTATATTTCTACAATTATTAAACTTTAAAAATGTGCTTGAAATTGAATTTTTGTACTCTAAATGAAATTCGGAATTATGCACTGTGAAATTTTTAATACACACAGAATTCTGGATTCAAAGATTTATAAAAGCCCGGAATTATGGGTTAGACCCGAAAAAGTAGCACCCCCAAAAGAAACATCCAAGTTTCCCCAGAACCCTTTCCATCTTCTATTCTCAACATTACTGGTTTCCTGGGTGCATTCGAACACCATCTTTTTGCGCTTACGGATTTTTCTTTCTATGTGGACGATTTCTGCAAAACAAAAATCCTCACGCAGGTCTAAGGCAAGACCCTCTATACAGACATACCGAAATTTTAATGAAGATTTCAATCCAAGGGGTGATAAAATTAAAGTCTGAAAAAGGGGAATTCTGTGTTTCAGCATAATTCAGATGTAAAATTTTGAGAGCACATATAAAAATTGACTTAGAAAGTATGTAGGTGTATCATAACTGGCATTTCAACAGTCCACTTTCTCCAACTTTGATAATATAAAAATCATGTTGATTGAAAATTTTCTAAGCTTTTTGTTAGAGGTATTTGATTATCATTATTAAGATCTGCTATGTTTTAAATAATCAGCATTTTTTGTAAGACAGTTTTTAAAATTTTATTTTGAAGATGGTGATACATTAAGTTTCCAAGCTAAAGCTAATTGTATCATCTACAATAGCAACTCTTTAAATTTTTGTTTCAATTTTTCTTAAATTAAATTTCTGTAATTTGCACATAGAAAAATTAAGTGAAATAAAAAAACCACTTAAATACTAATTACCATTTTGAGTTTTTGTTGCTTTTAAAGTCCTTGGTGCTCTTTTGCTTTACACAAAATAACACATTTTTGTAACAGGAAAAATATCCTTTGGAATTCATATTGGACATGTAGTAAAGAGTTTAAATGCCTACCTTAACAGTTTCAAAGGTGTATTCATCGGGTGACATGTCTATATTTAGCTTGTGTTTCTTTTCTGCTACTAGATATTCCCTGTAAAACAATCAGGTTTCAAACAATGTTCTATAAAGCAAACAATATTTTAAATTTGCAAACATTCACTAACCTCATATATCTTAGGCAACTATCTTGTTGGCTATTCATCGAGTCAAAGTACCGAACAGTTTTATGTCTATTATCAATCACCTAAAAAAGTTAAAGTGTGCTTTATTATTAATTTGTATAGAAAGAACATAAAACTTTAGATTGATTTTGTTGCATCTATAACTGAGAGGTTACCAACATTTACATGGCAATGTACAACCAAGATTAAAATTTAGGGACCGCAGCCGTATTTTGAGAAAAAATAGTAGTAAAAATAGAAATACTAAACACAAAAAATAGGAATTTTTAAAAAAATTATTTTAAAACAGAAAAGCATCGATATCCATTCTATAAGTCTGTCATTCAAGCAGCACACGATCAATGACAAAATCCTACATTTAAAATACAATTTAAAAAATTTTACTATAAAAAAAATCAAGTTATGAAAATTAAGTAAAGTAAAATGCATTTTTTTTTTAAATTAACCAACACAGTGTTGCAATTTGGCAAATGTTGTACGTACATGAATTAAGGAGGTTGCTACTGTTTAAAGGAAATTAAATTCTGTAATTTTTTCAAGGAAAATTTAGATTTATTAAAGAGTAAAACGTTTAATAGAATATCTACTTAAGCATGTTAATATAAAAAATTAAAATTTACCAAAACAATTGTATAAAGAAACAAGCTTATTTCAAATGTTTATTGTTAATACATAAAATGACAAGTCCTTAAACTTCAATTTCGTGAATAAATTATAGTTTCTAAACTGAAATTTTATGCTATTTTGTTACACAGTGCAAAGCAAATCATGATGAAATAGGAAGTAGTGAAAAATAAGCATTTATTTATCAGATGCAAATGGATTGAAAACATTTCCACGGACATCGCAGCAGATCGCGTTTAGTGATTATCTATAATTTCAAAGTTTTCACAAGAGAAAAGAATTCTTAAAACAGCGCCATTTTGAGATTGCATTCACCAGATATAACAAAAGAGTTTTATCCATCAACTTTCGTGTGAATAATCCTCGCGTTTGGCGAAGATTGCAAATATTTCTACCTGTTAAAAATGCTATATTTTTGTGAAATTCGTCGTTTTTCAAGGTTGAGCAGCAATTCCGCACAAAATAACAAAGTGATATTTTCCAATGATCAAATCCCCAAGACGAAAAAAAACGGACTACATGAATAAAGTCCTTTTTTTTCTGACGTGAAGCCCTTCTATTAACGCCTTTTTTTTATCCTTGCCATATTGCATATTTCAGACATGGTACAGACAAAAAAAATAAAAAAAGGATTAACTCCTTAACTTCAAAAAACATGTTTTCCCAAACAGAAAATTTTAAAGTTATAAAATTTTCTAGAGTCTATTGGGTGAGAAGTTTCAAATAAAAAAAATTAACTTTAATGAAATATATAAACATTACAACAAAACAGAAACTAATTAGAATATTATTGTCAGCCAAAGAAAAAGTAACAAGCTTCTTTAAAAAAATCAATTTTTAATAATTCAAATGACAAGTCCTAAACATCAATTTCATAAATGAACAATTCCCACATTTTCTAAAAATAAGTAAAAACTACTTTTTTTAAATGAGAAAACCATGCTGATTTCAAATATCCACATGATAATCACCAAAAAAAATTACTTTGTTAAGTATAACGAAAGGAAAATCGCAAAATTTGACTCCTTCTCGAATCGCTTCCTTATTGGCTGCTCCGATTATGACGTACGAATACTCTAAACACAGATCAGCGTATTGGGGGTAAAGCGTTCTTCTCGTTACTTTCCGATGACCGTTTCGTATTTGGAGATTGATGATGGTTAAAAAAAATGCGAATTTTGACATCATAAAGTTAAAACAATTTAACACTCTAAATAATTAATATTGCATACGTTCTTTACCTTTGTAGTGAATGTCAAACATAAAAAATTTCTTGACCTATTCGATTCCCTTGTTTCGGATATTATATGCTAAATATAAAATATAGGTCCGTTCTAAATCGGCATTTGTTGTTAATGTGAGACCTGTGTATTCACCGTTTGCATGTTTTTATAATATAACTTTATAATTATCATTTAAATATATCATCCAACATTTAAGTTCGACGTTATTTTCAATATTACTGCATTTGATAGAGGGCATAAAGTTTGAAGTTTATTTTCTTTCCTGAAAAAAACACCACACACATGCTTAATAGTTGACGGTAATCTTATTTCCATCAATCAACAAGTTTATGGTGCTGCTTGAGATTGAATCCATCAGCAAATCGTTTGTTGCATACTTCACATGAGAGCGGCTTTTCACCTCTATGCACAAAAAGGTGGCGCTTGAGAGTGAATCTACGAGTAAAATGTTTGTTGCATACTTCACATGAGTGTGGTTTTTCACCTCTATGCACAAAAAGGTGGCGCTTGAGATCGAATACAGAAGTAAATTGTTTGTTGCATACTTCACAAGAAATTAGCTTTTTTCCTGTATGCACAAAAAGGTGTTGCTTTGAGATGGGATTTTAGAGAGTAAATATTTTACTGCATACTTCACATTTGTGCTGCGTTTCTCCAGTATTCAAGAACAGGTGCCGCATGAGGTCAGAGCCGAGTAAATTGCTTGTTGCACACTTGACATTTATGCAGTTTTTTTCCTGCATGAATTAACAAGTGAGCTTTGAGATTCGACTTATTTTCAAATTGTTTGTTGCATACTTCGCACGAGTGTGGTTTTTTTCCTGTATGCAAGAGAAAGTGCTGCTTGAGTTTGAATCTACTAGTAAAATGTTTGTTGCATACTTCACGAATGTGGTTTTTCACCTGCATGCACAAAAAGGTGGCGCTTGAGATAGGATCCCGAAGAATAAATTTTTTACTGCATACATCACATTTGTGCAGCGTTTTTCCTGCATGAATTAACAAGGGAGCTTTGACTTATTTCCAAATTGTTTGCTGCATAATTTACATGTATTTTTTTTCCTATATTTAAGAGATAACTTTTAATACTTGACTTTTGAATGAATTGCGAATTTTGATCTTGGTTTGCAAATAGAATAGATAATCGGCTGCGTGGATGCATGACTGCTGTTCAGAATCATTCTTTAATGTAAGCATTTTCTGACGCAGTTATCCGAATACTATCAGTGAGTCACTGATACATTGTAGTTGTTATACTAGAGTTCATCAGGATATGAACACGTATTCTGTGCAACTGTGGGGCTTTGTTTGGAACTTTTTGAGTTGCTGATGCAAAATTGAGAAGCAACCATTCAAGTTTTGTCCAAAATATCCGAAAATGAAATTATTGCACCCCCGAATTCGCCTTCAAATTTTCTACAGAACTAACCTATTTTATTCACCTGAAACAAATTTTGTCAAAATGGAATTTTTTGTGAAGATATTCAAGAACCAATAAATGCATTTAGAAAAAGTTATCTGCGTTTCCCCACAATTCGCCTTATATAACAAAACACGTTTTGAATGTTCGGCTCCCCAATTGCAAAGATATATTGTGTACGTTATATTAAATTTATTTGTACGTAATCGCTACAACTTGTCTTTATTGAGCCAAAATCTCTACTCAGTTTTTGGACTATAAGGGAAGATATGCTGCAAATGTCGCGGCGGTGTGGTTCGCTTCTTCCGCTCGAGACCTAGCGAAGATCATGTGCCAGGTGTCTCGGTTTCTCCTTCGCCGCGTTGTTTAGGATATTGGTACGTCACAGCCTCTTCGCGCGCTTCTGGCTTGATTTCGCGCCCTTTTAAAAAGACCAACTTTGAAGTCGTATAAAAAAAAAAATACGAATCAGAAAGTGAAAATTTTGCGATGGATGACTCTTTTTCGGTTGTCCGAATTGAATAAAAAAAAATTTTAAAAATGTGGGAATTGTCCATTAGATAATATTTTTGAAAATTTAATGCAATTTTGTTAAGTATTGCAAATTAAATAATGATGAAATAGGAAGTACTGAAGCATAAAAATTTATTTATCAGATGCAAAAGGATTGTAAGTTTTTCAACGGAGATCGCAGCAGATCGCGTTAAGCGAATTTCTCTAATTTCAAAGTTTTTATGAATGAAAAATTCTCAAGAGTGCCATTTGAAAGTCTCATTTGCCAGATGCAACGAAATTTGAGTTATAACCATCTTAACTTTCGAGTGATATCATCTCCGTTTGACGAAGATCGTTATCCGTTTTTCTAGATCGAGTATCGATTCTTACCAAACGAACTGTGACTTTTCAATGATGAAGTGTCTTATGGTAACGAAATACCATTGACTAAAAAACGGACAAGGATTTTTTCTGACGCGAAGACTCGCCATTCGTCTTTATCTTTTCAAGTCTTTGCCAATTTACACTTGCATATAATAATCAAACTGGCGCCATATGTACCTTATACTTCTACAAATATTATTAAAAAAACAAGCAATTCTGGGTTAGGAGCTGGAAAAGTAGCACTCCCTGAAAAAAACATCTAAGCTTTCTCAGAACTTTCATTACAAACTGGTTCCCGAGGTGCATTCGAACACAACCTTTTTGCACTTTCGGATTTTCCTTTCTCTGTGGATAATTTCTTCGAAAAATTTTTCACGCATCTCAGAGTCACGAGCAGTGGCGTAGCCAGCATTGGGTTACTTTGGGTTAGAACCCCCCCCATAGCCAAGTTTTTTTTTTTTTTTTTTTTTTTTTTTTTTTTTTTTTTGAAAAATTACAAATGCAAAAAAAAACAAAAAAAAAACTAAGATTTTTTTTTCTCTGATTTCTATAGAGAAAACACACGTCGCATTTCCTGGTCTACCCCACATGTATCTCCTGCTCCTTTCCCTTCTGTCCTCTGAAGGGAGGATTTTAAGGAGAACAATGGTGAAACAACCTTGAAGACAGAAAATTCGACTTTTTGTGTGTGGGGGGGGGGGGGGGGGGGAACGATGGGGTAGTAGGTCTGTATGATTGTCTTGCTTGTTTGTACATGTAAAAGAATACTTTTCTTAACACTTGAAATGGGGCGGCAGTTGAGCCGGAATTCACAGTGCATCAATCCAGAAATTGCTTGCTTTGAAGTACGGTATTTTCCCTGACTCATTCACCCCCTACGTGCAGGCACGTCGCGCCGTGGAGGTTTGGGGGGGAGTCCGACCCCCCCCCCCCCCCCCCAATAATTTGGAAACCCTAAAAGTTGGAAATTTCAAGGTTTAAAAATACCCGAGTTGGGAAAATTTATGTCTGAAGAAAATTAATATTTTTAACAAATGAAAGCAAAAACACCAAGGTTATTAAGGGAAAATTAGAAATTGTCCAAATTGTAAAATTAAACTTAAATTCGTGTGTTTGGTTTCAGAGTTCACTGCACACTTTCGACCGATATGACGCTAAGGCTCCAGATGGAGTTGACTAATGTAGTCTGTAGCCGACACAACGCCAGTGGCGGAACTGTTTTATAAATTTCATTGTATTTTTTATTGCGTCAAGCGAAAAAAATTTTTAACCGTGGCATCGTTTCCTTAAAAAAAATCCCACATTTTAAATATATAATAAATTGTTTAAATTAAGGAGCAATGTTTTCAGATTTCCAGCAGGCGACTAAAAAATGGTCGCATCCGCTCATTCTGTTGTTCGTTATTGTCAAAGTTATATTATATGTTTTAACGTTCAGATTATCATTTAAAGAATTTTAAAATATATGGCGTTCCACTTTACGCAAACGTCACACAGTGTTCTTTTTATTAAAATAAGTTCTCTTTTAATTGTGTTAGGTGCGATTGTCTAAATCAAAATCCTCTCCTTTTTATTCGAAAATCACTTTTGTTTCATATAACCCTATTGGTTTTGCCTTCCACAATGTAAAATTTCTTTCAGCTAATATTCGAAGCGCCATGGCGCTTCGAATATATGGGACTGGCGCGTCAGTCCCATATAAATTTATAGTCTCGTGTCTAGGATTTTTTTGTTATTTTGTTTTGTTTTGTGATTAACCAATCACAAAATTATGTAATGTTGACGCTATGCGTTTCCTGTGTGTTTTTCTATAAATATTTTTTTTTTAGTTTTTACCAGTTTCAAATAGAAACTTCCAGAACTTTCGATGGGTTCTTTTATTTAAATCACCCCTCGGTTAAAAAAAATTCTCGGACTTCGATACGATTGCTACGAAAAATCTTATGCGCGGAGGACGCATCTTTCAGTACCTATTTTCTTTACCTAATTTTATGTGATGTGTGTTTCGTTTTAACATTAACTTTGGAGGATTCTCCCTTTGAATACTTCTAAGTTTATTGAATTTATTTATAATAATTTAAATTCCTGTTTTCCTGCATTGATTAATTTAGAATTAAAATGGTTATTAATTAAAAAAAATTATAATTTAATTACTACTTGATAAATATGGTCATATTGGTATGTAGATACTTTTTTATTTTTGAATATTATTTTATGTTTTATGTTAAGATTAGCAATGGCTGTTGGGTTGACACAACTGCCGAGTCCCTTTCACTCCCACTATTTACAGATCATGTTACATTTTCAGAACATTGCTGTATTCGTTATCCCCCCCCCCCCCCCCCCCCCCTTATGGCTTCCACAATAAAATTATCCTATAAAAAGTTGATAAGTTGGAACTTGGAATTTTTATCACTGTTGTGTTCAAAATTTCTTGTCTCAACCCCCCCCCCCCCTCCCCCAAATTTTTTTGTGTGACGGCACTGCCTACGTTTTTTAAGCTTTTAATTTACTTCTTAATTATAATTTATAAATAATATTTAATCAATTAAAATTATTAATTATAATTTTAATTTAAAACTACTGCTTAAATTAAAAAATATCATAATTTAAATTTACTAATTTTAATTTACTAATTTAAAATTACTACTTAAAAATTATTATGATTAATTAAAATTACTAATTTAATATTATCAATTAAAATTGCTAATTTAAAATTATTAATTAAAAATTATTAATTAAAAATTATTAATAAAAATTGCTAATTTAAAATGATTAATTAAAATTAATAATTTAAAATTATTAATTAACTTTTATTCAAATTATTAACTAAATTTTATTCAAATTATTAATTAAATTTAATTAAAATTATTAGTTAAAAAATTTCAAATCAGTTATTAATAAAAAAAATATATTTGGTTTTGGTCGGACCAAAAATAATTTATGGACCCCCCCCTTCGGACAATCCTGGCTACGCCACTGGTCACGAGCCTGTATAAAGACATACCGAAATTAAAATGCAGATTTGCATCAATCCCAGTGATGATAAAATTAAAGTCTGAAAAAACAGAATTCATCGCTTCCGTGGAATTGTACCACGTCTGTCACAAGTGTATAGCGATCAAAAGCGTACCATTCATAGCATATAATTCTGCAAATATTTGAAACTTTAAAAAATGTGTTTAAAATCGAAATTTTTACGAAATTGTTGGTTTAAAAAAAAAATCCAGATTTCCGCATTCCAAAACTTTTAAAACACCTGGAATTTCAGGTTCCGAAAATTAAGAAAAAACTTAGTATTCCGGTTTAAACCCGGAGAAGTACCACCCTTGACGATAAGAAACTGACTGCTCAGTGCTTGTGTGCGCGCATCGAGTTCAGCCATGGTAATGGCGTTCGCAGTTCTTTCCTGCGTATACATAGCTTCATAAAAAAATTACCGTTCATCGGAGAAACCCGAATCTACACGCTTCTTATAACTTCGGTGACAAATGTCTAAAAAATAGGAAAAAAAGCAACAATTAAAAAAAAAATAGGAGGTCTGCTGTCTCTGAAAATTTGACGCAGACCATCATTTTCTAATATCACTAAAAATACTACTTAAATTTAATTTAGGTACTAAATAAATTTAACACAGGTATTAAATGTATTTATTTTGTGAAAAAAAATATTAATCAAACGAGATCACAGTTTTTAACCTAAATGGTTGACATTTCAAATGACTGAAAATGTGTTTCAGCTGTACTTCAAATAATACATGTGATATTTGAATTTATTGTTTACCCAGTAATACTCCATCACCGCAACAAATCGAAAGATTACATTTATATTATATACGTTTTAGAGGTTTAATGACCAAGTCACACAAAAACGTACATGTCTGAGGTTTATTATAATGCAGAGCAATTTGATGGAATTAATACATTACTATGTTTGATAACAGTAATATACCTTGTCATTGAACCGCATTTTACTAGTTTTCACGGATAGTTTTTTTTTGTTCTGTGCTTGGCCTATCTCTGAACAATGAATTTGTGGGAAATATTTGTTTTGTGTTTCTTACAACAAACCATTTAAAATGTTTTATTCAAAACGTTTTTTTTTTCCTCCAAATTATTCCGCTTAACTATTTATACATTAGACAGTTTTACTTTCATTATAAGGTCATTCGAAATGTAGTTAAAAAAAATAAACCTTCCTCTATCACTCCTGTAGCAACACCCATCACATTGATTAGACCCCGGTTTACTCTATAATATCTTTTTTCGAATAATGTACTGATATTCACTGTTCCTGAAAGAACATAACTTTGAAAATTTCAATAAAGAGCCAGTTAAATAATATTACTTTAACTCTAATACTAGAACAATAAGACAGACAATTTAAAACTCACACACAATGCCCAATGTACGTTACTACAATGTAGTGGAACCATGACAATGTCAAATGAAAAAATGTTGACCACTCTTGTCCATCGCAGAACCCGATTAACTCCTCTCTGTTTCAACGATGAATAGAAGAACGTACTATACGTATATACACTGGGATAGTTATCCAGTTTGCTTCTTTCCACTATGAGATTTATGTAGAAGTTTAGAACCTACAAAGGGAAAAAAATACAGTTAGTAAATATTTATGAAACAAACTAGAACAGGATGAAACAAAATTCTGAAACAAAAAATATTCCCTGATTTTACAATTATATTAAGAAATGTTACATTCTTTGTATATAAACAAAGTATCCATGCTACAATAATACAAATATATTGCATTATAAATGAAAAATTATAAGCAATACTTAATTGCCAGTTAAAACAATTTATGAATACAATACAAATTATACAATTGTGACAGGCATAATAGTAATTCAACATGTTCTCTGAAAGCAGATATTGAAAAAAAAAGCAAGTTTCTACAGTTATTTCTTTGGGAGATAATTTTAAATGTTTTATATGCTTCATATTTCCTATTCCAATCATCAATAAATCATATATTCATTATCCCCTCGCATATTGTTTACAATCTAAATTTCCACACACTTTGCTTCTCCATCCAGCACTGGTTCACAATTTTACAAAAATAAAATTGAAAATATAAAAATAAAAAATGTGCATAATCATGCTTTTTTTATATCTTTTTCAGAACTTAAAGGAAATATTTACAACTAAACTACCCAGGATAAACGGCATAATAGACAATAAGTTCAGACAATAGTTTCAGTTTTCCAAATTTGAAAATTTCTCGATTTTTTGTGAAATATTGAAAAATTCTCTGACATCTCCAGAATTAAAAAATTCATGGACATGATTTGACTGGTTGGAAGAGTTTCAGTTTTAAGGATAGAGATGAGTGAAAAAGAAATGCATGGGACGAACGTAATTGAAAACTTGACAAATGAGAGTAAATGATGAAACATTAGCTAAAATTAGACTGAGAAATCGCATCACGAGGTGAAATTGTCAGTCAGAGAGTGAAAGCTTTGGTGGCTGTGAAAATAAGTTTTATAGAAAGGGAAGGTAGACAAATTATTAAAGTTAACTATTTACAGAGATGGTTTAAAAGGAGGTTATTTAAAGTGGGTGGGAGTTAGAAAATATTCTTTCATATATACATTTGTTTTTTCCATGCTTTTTTAAAAAAAACTATTTCAAACATTTTCACATACTATTTATCAAAAATAAAGCATGAAATAATGTTCTTAAAATTAAATAATTTTGTACTATATAAAGAAGATATTAGTCTAAAATATTTATTGCAGAGCATGCAGTTGACATAAATTTTTGCTGAATAACAGCAGTAATTCATAACCAAAAGTAAACTTCCAAATAAAAGTTATTAAATTTCAGATTTATAAATTTTTTTTAAAAAATACTCGATAATTCCATATAATATTAAGGATTTTCCCCCCCTTTATTTGGCATAAGGACAAGGAACTACAACAAGCAAAGAAGTATATAAACAAATAAACTTGGTAGGGCAGTGGCGGCCCGTGGTCTAAAATGTTAGTGCAGCCGAAATCTTTTGAATCCCCCCCCCCCCCCCCCCTATTTTCCAAAAACCTTACATGAAAGGAAATTTTTTATTATTCACTACTCAAATCAAGTTTCCTTTCAATTTTTAAGAAATGATAACATGCGAAAAAAATAGAAAACACTTACTTATTTTTTGAAAATTAAAGCAATCCTGTTTTCTTTTAAACATGCGAATCGGTCAATTTAAATATTAACTTACATAACGAAACAACAGCAGGACCTGTCCTGAAACAACAGCACAAAGTAAATGTATCACGAAAACCATTTCTGTTTGGATATAATCTCGCCTCCCCATTAGCCAATCAGCATATCGAACCTCAAGTGCAGCTAAAACACGAAAACTCATTTCGGCTGTACCTTCTCACAAATGCAGTGCATTAGCATATAGGGGAATCTCCATACTACGTAGCGGGTGCCATGGCAACGATGCAGCCGATTTCGAATTTCGCTTTTTGGCTGCAGTTTGATTGAATGGAGTTTTTCCCCCTCCTGAATTGTGCATTACGGTAACATGCTTGCTATTTATCGGAGATTTTGTTTACTACCGTAGAAATTTAATTTTCAATTCTAATCTTCATTTAAGAAAATTAGTAAAATATCTGATTTTAGTTTTAAAATACACTAACGAATTTAGGTGCAGCCCGGCTGTACTTGCTGTAGTGGGCGAGCCGCCACTGTGGTAGGGATTTTAAAATTTATTTTCTATTACCTCAGATATGCAGAAAAGAATACAAAATAATATCAATACCTCATCCATGAGCCAAGTGCCTTCCAGGAGAGTAACCATATGACGGCGAGTGACGGTAACTTCCAATAATGTACTTAGTGGTTCATTTTCATTAGCACATTGTGGAATCTCTAGAGCAGCATTAATTATGCTTTCCATTTCTGCAGTTATTTCTATGGGAAGGGGAAAGTAAAAAAATAACTAAAAATAAAGATCATAAATTCAATTCAAACAGATTAAAATAAATAAATAAAAAGAGTTGTTGAGTGTAAAGTATTTATTTTTAATATACCAATGGGCTATGATGTCAGTAAGTTCTACACTTTTTTTTATTGGCTTAATATTTTTATAATATTCAAAAAGTAAAGGAAAATGAAAATCTAGCATTTTCTTAAAAAATTATGTTTTCTTTAAATATTAGTTCAGAACCATTAAGGAACTATAATTTTTTTTATATAGTATAAACTTTTTCCAAGAAGTTAATTTTTAATTTAAACCTAATTGATTAACCTCTGATTTTTTAAAACTATTTTAGAAAGTGGATTAACCTATAAAAATCTAGGTTTATTATTCATGGTATTGTAAGTTATACTCATAATCCTCATCTAGTCCTATCCTTCCTTTTCCCGTGTACATACGCTCATCAACAATGAGAAGAAGTTGCCTGTGCTAAGTTCGTATACCGTATGTTTAACTCTTCAATCAAAAAGCCTTTGCAAATTATCAATGAAGTATTACAAGTTTAACTATCTAAGCATCGAGTAAATACATTATACAGTCCTGAACAATAATTTATACAGTGTTATTGATTTCTGTCTTTCTTTTTAATGCACTCATGTTAAAATTGGGGAACAAGAGGCAAGTTCAAATACCATATTAATTATTTGAATGTTGAAATGTTACCCTGATAAGACATGTTGAAAACTGTAGACTTAAATTATATTTAATACATAAGTACTGTAGTGGTTCCCATCCATACCACTGTATGGCGGCAATGTATGGAATGTCAGCTCTGACATAACTATGCAAAACTAGCCCGATGGAGAGAAAAGGTTTGTGAGCCTCATTGATAGATAACAAAGTTATTATTAATGCAAATAAACGGGTATCCTGGTCAATGAAGCCTCTTATTGACCGTCATATCCCTCGGTATTTTTTTTTTAAATGTTACAAATCAGAAAATGGTGCCGCAACTTGCTGAATTTTTTAATCGGTAGTCAGTGGCTATGTAAAGGTTGGAAACCACTGATTTAACAAAAGAAACAAGTTTTGTGCTTTTGTTTATTAGTTTTGTGTCCTTTTAGCTTGTACTGGCTTCAATAAATTGTCAGCCATAATAGATTGCACAATTTTTTAATTCATTTTATTGTTTTTTCCATTCTGGACAAAATGAAAGATAGAATTACATACCAAGACTGAAACCTTTCACCCGTGTTTCTAATGACCCCTAATTCTCTGAAATATCTTAGTAACCCTGTGCATACATGATTAACTATTTGTTAAGTAGATATTGTGCGAATGAAATCGTACAGATTCCCTCCACAGCCGATCCTCTAAAGACACATTGGATTGTATTTAAATGTATGTGTAATTAATGATGGGCCAGTAAAATTTCTATTTTAAAATGGAGTGGTCTTTACAGAGTTTATACACAATTTCCAAAAATAAAAATAAGGAATTTCTAAGAATTTTAATACATTTTTTTTTTTTTACACATTTGTAATGAAAAGAGTCCTAAAGTTAGGTATTGAGGTTTAGCAAAATGATAGTCGTCTTACGGACTTTCTCCAAGAGCCTCACATACGTTTTGGAAAAAAAATAAAGTTGGTTGGTTGGATGGTGTTTACTGGCACAAGAGCCAAACTGGCTAAACTGCGCCAAACATTGACATAGTTACGACTCTTTAGACATTTAAATATAATTTACTAAACCAGTGTCGTACAGAAATTCGAACAAGTTTGGGTGCGGATCATCATTTAATAAGTCTTTTAAGGTGGGATTTGCAGTGCCGAAATATTTTATTCTCTCATTCTTAAAGTTGGGACAAATACACATAAAATGTTTAACAGACTGAACACAGTTACACCGGAGACATGTCGGTGTCGGTTCAGAAACTAAAAGGTGCTTGTGGGTCAATCGGGTGTGGCCTATTCGAAGCCTTGTCAAAATTACATCATTTTTCCTATTGCAAGATGTATTTTTAAATGCTTTTAGTTTTGGCTTTATAGCCTGTGATTTATTGCTTGTTTGGTTACCCCAATGAATCTGCCATACTGCATCATGTGCTTGTTTAATAACCAGTTTTGTATCATCCAGAGGTACAAGGTTATATGAATAATTACGAGCATTTTTAGCTGCGTTATCCGCTTTATCGTTACCAGGAATGCCAACATGGCTAGGTATCCAGCAAAGCATGATTTCAAAATATTGTTCTTGGAGCCTGGTATACACTTCAACTATTTGCAAAATCAACGGATGGCTTTTGCACGAAACATTTTGCAAAGCTTCAATGCTGCTCATTGAATCTGTATATAAAATAAATTTTTTGTGTGAAAACCGAGACAACTTCGTCAAAGCTACATATATTGCATACATTTCAGATGTAAAAACGGTACAAAATGAATGCATTCTACTAGAAATTGTTATCCTGTTAAAAACAGCAGCCGCTTCGACGTGGTCATTAGATTTAGATCCATCAGTGGAGATGGCGTGGTATTCTCTGTACTGTTGTCTGTGTAAATAAAACATCTGATTAAAAACAATATGACAAAAATAAGGACCCAGTTTAGAGTCACTGTATAAGCTATAGTCTGACTATGAAAAGAGAAAACTCTGCTTCCACTGAAATCAGTTCTTATTTGTGGTCCGAATAAAACACAAACTTAATTTTATTACAATTGCAGTAAATATTTTGAAATAAATTTTACCTGGAAAATCATTTCGTGTAGTTTCAGTAGATATTTCTGGAAATACGTCACCAGGTACTTTATACTTTTCGAAAAGACGCTAAAAAAAGGTACAGGAAATGCAGTTGTATTAGCAACGGAGCAAATAGTTCAAACACATAGATAATTATACAAAACCTTTTAAGATATTTCACGTTAACACATTTTATATAAAGTAATTACAAAAGTTTTACTGTAAAAAGAAGATAAACTTACTTTTTCTTCAGTAGACTTGGCCTCTCTCTGAAAAAAAGAAGAGGAAATGAGAACTCTGAAAATTATTGTAAACTAAGAGATTAAGATATGATGCTCACAGAATTGTGATAATTAGGTCATCAATATTTTTTTACCACATAATTAATAAATTAGATTCCAATTATAATTGTAATAATATTGTAATGTATAATATTGTATGCTCATTAAAATTATATTTCAATGCTCAAATCGATTTCAAAATTTTAAAAAAGTTAATGTTCATGTATATCATGTCACCTTTCTAATATAGTTCAATTACCTTTTTTTTTATATAAAAATACATTTGCTAAATAAGCAGTATACTGAATATATGTTGCATCCCCAATTATTCATGCAATAAATAAATAATAACCTCCATCCCTCAAGAAATTTGTTGAATGGTGAATAATATTAAGTTTTTTAGGTTTAAAATATAAAGTAAAACACATACTCTTTCTTTATAGCGTTTGATTTTATCTTCTTCCTGTTTAACCATATCCATTCGTTTGACAGTTTCTTCATTTATAGAAGTTTTTCTATGTGGGAAATAAATTATAAAATACAGCATCAGTAGATAAACTTTATATATATATATATATATATATATATATATATATATATATATATATATATATATAAATGTCAGTATGATTAGGAGTAGTTATATTACAAAAAGCATGCTTGAAGAACTTTATTCAAAATACTATTATGCATAAACAAAGTGCCCAAAATCAACATTATATCTCTGATCTTTAATATCCCCGTAATAAAATAATGTTCTGCATTTAATTTCAAAATATCATTCCTTCTTGATTTCACCATTTTTGGCTTAATGCTTTGAATTATCATCATTTCCAAAACATAGTATCAGACGGAAAGAGTAGAATTTAATTAGTTTTCCTAAATACGTTTCATTTATTCTAATTTAAACAAAAAAAAAAAACCTACAAGTATGTTTAGAAGATGATTTCGTTGGTCTCAACATACTGTCGGCTTGGTAGATGAACTCGCCAAGCCAATTTTTTTAATGTGCCTGCGTAGCACTAAAGCAAAATGTTGTTAAGAAAAATCTACATGTCAATATTAAGTGTAGATGAGAAATAAAACGCTGTTGCATGTGTTGAGATTAATGCAGTCTTCTATGTTTCAGCAAAAAGAAAAGCCTTAATATCTCAAAACATCTTATTGTACATTGAAAGAGTTTCTTCACGAAGTCGACGATTATAATGTGTAATGGAACAGCTGTCAGATTACAACTCGAAAATATTCAACTACTAAGTGTTTAATAAGTTATTGGGTCACTGACCAAAATTGAAGGGAATTTGATGACATTTTATAAATAATAATGCATACTATGGCACAATTTCTTTTCGAACAGTGATATAATTTATTTTAAATAAACTTTAATAACTTTCATTATAATGGAGTCGAAACAATTCCAGAACAATAGTCACAATTTTAATATCCTAACATATTCTTGAAATATTACACAATAACTTGAAATATAAGAGTTTTAAATCATTTAAATCGTCTATTAGAACTCAACATTTCATTGTGGTGTGGGTTTAATTTCCTCAAAAAGGCAGTAATGTAGTATACATAAAGGAAGTTTTGTGGTACAATTGACATTTCACGAAGTGAATGCCAAAGAAATGCACTCTCTGTTGTGATTTCATCCATTAATCTCGCAGGCAGCGGAAATTTTCTGCAGCCAATCACTGATAGATTTGATCACTTAGCTTTTTTTAGTTCCAAAAATTGCATTTTGAATCATTTTAAGAACCATGCTTAAATATTGTTTATTAAACTAATATTAGTTTAAATATAATTTCTGGTGTCAATTATCATTAGCACATAAAAAGCTTTTATAAGTAAAATTTTAAATTAAATATTTGTTTTTTTAATTCTAGAATCTAGCTATTGTTTCCTTTTATTCCAGTATTCATGTAAAACATTTAGTCAGTTGACAATTTTTTATTTATAATTTTCAACAAGTATTAATTAGATTTAAAAAAATATTTTACAAAACTTTTGACACTTATTTTTATATTCTACTGGCTTATTTTACGAAAAATTATAGATAAATTTCTTAATAGTACAGATCAAGTAAAACAACCAAAATGGCATATAAAATATAGAATAGAATTAGAGTAAAAAGTGTAGAAAAAATACATTATCGGCAACCTACAAAAAATACTTAACCAAAACTTTAACAGAACATTTCTGTTAAAACACAGTAAGTTTAATAAAAGATGCACAATAAAATTTAATATAGAGTGGAAGAGCAATGAAAAATGATTAAGTGAAATGATTGACTGAATTATACTTACAGTTCATTGATCCATGCTGCGTCGAAGAAATCTGGTTTGGTTTTAGTTTTAAACCTATAAAGAAAATGTATAATAATACAAATATCAATACATATATATATATATATATATAAGAATGGAGTGCTTGTCTGTGGATTCGAACAAAACCACTCATTTTGAGTTTTCTTCACGAATTAAAATACACTGATTCAGAAAATCACATTTTTTTTTTTTGTCTGTCCGGATTCAACTTAAAAACTACTGCACGGATTTTTATGAAACTTGCACCATTATAATAAAATGTTCTCAGTTTAAAATACGTACTTAGTGGTTAAAATATGTAGTAACTTGTTCTATTTTCTCATACATTATTAATATGGGGAAATTACACATGCAGATAGTCCCTTTATAACATTATTTCTAAAAATCACCTTGGTGACCAAAAATATTTTCTACAATACTGGCTGGCTTCCATTATTGGGATTTTTCGTTATAAAACACATTTAATAAGCAGATTATAGAAATCGGTCGTTAACTAAAACCTCGCCAACCGAAGTAGGAAGATAAGCTAGCGGTTTCGTCCGACGCCACGGGTACCCATGCATGCCCAAAACATTGATTTGTTTCAAGATCTTAAAAGCATCAGTGCCTAATTTCCTACACAACGTTGTTACATTTATGCCAATAGATTTAATAAAAATTTATACGCATGTGTCAGAATGGGCCCTCCTAAAAGTCTAACTTGGGGTTTCTATATTTATAACTCCATGAAGCTTATTTGAAAGATTTCACTTTAGAATCTTTTTATGAAATTCAGAAATGATTATTTGAACATTCTTTTTTAATAGAAAAGTATTGCCTGTAAATATTGATGCAGGCATATTCAAAATTATTCTATGTCACATTTCTCTGAAATTTCAGAGTGTACAGTTACAATTTTTTTTTTTAAAAATAGTTATTAAAGATGGACACCAAAATTCCGGTCGCAAATTGGCACCAAAAAAACTTCACCAAATACAATAAATTATTTCCAATTGGAATATTTTTGTGTGTTTTTTGCATTATAAGTATTAAAAATAATGAATGTGAAGTTTAATAATTGCATTTTTTTGTTACTGGTGTTAATTTCTATAAAAAATATATAGTTTTTTTTTTTAATAATATAAGCTTTCGACACTATTTGGCATTAAAACAACATTGCAAAGTGTTTTACTTTCATTTCCTGCAAAATGCATTATTAGAACGACATCATATTACAGGCTAATATTAAGGAAAGCGTTTTTAAATATACAATTTTAGGGACTTTTATATTGCAATATATATATATTTTACAAAAACATTAGTTTATACGCATGTAAAGCAATAGCATTTAAAGTCGTGAATATAAAAATTAAAAAATAATAGTGATGGAAAGAAAGATGTTACAAATATTGATAACAGCCTAATAACATTTCACTTTAGCTTTGCATTGTTTTCTCTAAAACTACCCTATAGATTTGATTTGCATGAGGTAATTATACATTTTATTTGAATGGCATTTATGTGACATAAATAGCATATACAATGCAAGTACCTTACTAAGACTAAGTACGGTTTTACTTTTTATTCTCATGGACTATTCATGCAGAATTCATTGATATCAAACTCGTGAAGTATCTAATGAGATGGCATTTTTTTTTTTTGCAAAATTACTGAATGTTTTTGAGCCATTTCTAACAACTAAATTAAACAATAAAATAATTTTTCAATTATGACATTATCTTTGCTGCCATTCTAAAAGGATAATAACTTTCATAACAAATTGGGATGTTGTAGCACAGGATATGGATAAGATATTGTGTTCGCTCCACAAAAAAAAAACTATTTTAAAAGTGCTTTTATCAATTCAGGGGATTTCAATTGGCTAGAAACGCTAAGCGATTACAAATTTTGTATCAAAAATAAGTTATTGCTCTATATTTCATAATAGTACAGCAAAAAGACCCACTATATATCAAATAAAAAATATGTTGTTACTTTCCTTATCTTAAAGTATATATATAAAGAGATTACAACAGATAGTGATTTCCCAATATTGCTTTTAATATAGTCAATCACAATATATTGTATGTAAACTCTCTATGCTCATTATTGGTTAGTTGGGAAAAAGTTGAATACAAGCAAATGTTTTATCTGCTCTACATTGATGAATCACATTTAATAACATTCTTATAATTTGTTTGAATAACTTTTAACTCTTCTCGGTCAAAGTCAAAACGGAAACTATCAGCATTGTATGGCATGTATCGCACATGTCACATTGTCCAAAATAGATAATTCAATAAACTTGGACTTTTCTATTAACTACTTGTTTGATAATTATAATCATAAAAGCAATTTCCATGGAAAGAGGGTGGAAACATTTACGATATTAATAAAACTTTATGATTTATACGATAATAAAAATTTACGATATTAAAAAAAACATCTTTATTTGCATAAATCTAGAAAATGGTTAAAAGCTATATATGAAAAATCAGCATAAGTTGTAAAGTATGCAAATAAAGATGTTTTTTTTTAAAGCAAAAATGTCTAACAGAGTTATGCATAATTGCATGAATTTACAACCCAAAATAGATTTAAAATAAACATTTATAAAAAAATATTGCTTTTGTAAAAAAAAAATGAATTTGAATACAAAGTTTGGACAAACCTAAATTCTGGCAAAACAGGCGAAATTTCTTCTTTGACTTCCTTTCTTTCAGCTGAGAAGAAAATTTTAAATTTGAATTAAAGTCATACTGTAGTTTATTTTTATTTAAGAATTTATATCTAAATAAATCGAATGGAAAGCAAATAAAAATGAACATTGAATTATAAAGTTTTACATAGGATTTGATTTTAGATTAGAATAATCAGATAAAATATTATTAAGTAAGTATGTTTTGAGCTGGTACCCCAGTTTTATAACTTCCACACCCTGACAAATGTGCGGAAGGATTTGACATTTCTGAAATGCCGCCTTCTAAATGGCTATTGTTGGTTGAAATATGAGGTTTGAACTCAATACCTGGTTATGAACTTGTTGCTTCCAACCAAGCATATGCTTTTGAAATTGCAGAGTTTGGTTGATTGAATTATGCCATAATATTAATGTTTTGTTTGGTTAAAAAAATTTAGACTTAAAAAAATTCATCTAAATTAAAATTTTTAAAAATGCTATTTTGTGACCTATCTAATGACCAATTTTATTTTGTATATTTCTAAAAACAAATTTGACATAAGACGCATGCAGAATAATAATGGAAGTATAATGTATTATAAATTAAATGCAATTAAAATGTATTATAAATACAAATAATTTATTAAAAGTTTCAATAAAAATTTTAATGCTAAAATTAAGCTAAATATTGTATAAATCCAGCCAAAACACTGCAAAAAAAACCCATTAGCTAGCACACCATTCTCTAAACTTCCACATCCTAACCAACAAGGGGACATTTAGATCAAAACACGTTTCACACACTTCCCTCTAGTAGGCAAAGTGTGAATGTAAGACGACAAGAACACAACTTGCAACCCTCCGATTACGAACTTGTTGTTGCTATTTCCACCAGGCTAGTGTAATTAGTTGGAAAAGGCAAGATTTTTTTTTGTTTTTGCATGAAGTATGTGGTCGGTTGAATTACGTCACAATAATGTGCTATAAGTGAAGGTTCAAGACTTATTTTGAAAGACAGATGCAGAAATACTGCCTCATATTTTTGAACTATGCAAATGTAATTAATGTGGCGACAGTACTAATGACGAGGCGAATATTCAGTTAGGCTGAATACTTTCGATATTCGTTCAATTATCAGCCGAATAGCTGTTACAGCTAAGCAGGGCGTGAAAACCGGCCAAATCACTATTCGTCACATCCCTAGAAACAATTTGATAAAGTTGAAAACAATGGTCTAGTACACTTCAAACGAATAATTATTTACCAATGAATAGACTAAAAGTTCAAACTGTGAGTGAAAATATTTTTTAGTTCCTGAACACTTACATGATTTCTTCGGCTGAGTAATATTAGTCTTAACTTTTGTGACCAGCTGACACGGTTTGTAATACTCTTTTATGAAGTCTCCAACATGCTTCTCCAAATACTCCTTCTTGAAAGGCATTGCCATTACCGAGTCTTCGCTTTCATCTCTAAAAAATGAACAAATAGTTAAACTTAATTATAAATGTTTTATTGATTTTTAAACTACATGCGAGATGAGTGCAACGATAGACCGGATATCTAAATAGCCACATACATACAAGTAGTTTTCACTAAACATACACTGTTAAAACTTTTAAAAAAATTATATATTTAAATTTGAAGTTTGGTGTGCTTTTTACTACTGTTAAGAGTAATAAATGTTAAAAAAGACAAAATGTTTACTGTTTAAAACAAATGACTAACTTTTCAAAAGTGGCAATCGAAAATTTTTGCTGCTGTTGCCACCATCGCCAGTTTCAAATTTTTTTAAATCCGAATTTTAACAATTTTGGTGAAAAATGACATCAATTTGGCTCTTTATCCCTCTTTACTACAACAGGTTGTAAAATTTTCTAAAAATTAACTGTCCATCTTGTGGTTGAACTAGCCCGATTCTAATTCCTGAACAATAAATATTGGATGTTTGTTATAAAAATCTGCATGTGCCATCCCTGTTTAGCTATTAATGACAAGATGACTATTGAGAACATAAAAACAAGAGAATTCCACAATGCCATTGTGTCTATTTTTTATTAGTGAGAAATTCATATATATGTTGTTTAATTTCAACAAAGAGTTGTCATATTACTTTGTTCTTGAAATTAACATGCAAATAAGTATATATTTTTTATAATTCTGTAGAAAAAATTTTAATGACAATTTTTAAATATTATATTGATTATTGCAATAATAAATATTATTTTGCATAAAATTTCAATTAAGACAGTCATCAGCTTCTTAAAATAGTGGAAATACATTTTACAGATTAATTTTTTTAGTGCTGCATGGACTTAGTAATGTTGCTACATAACAAACTGGCCAGTGCGCTTTTCAAGTCTAGTGGTCACTATCAAATTTTCACCTGAAATGCACGTCCAAGCTGTAAACACAACTTTTCACTGTCCGTACAGGCCGGTTGGTTACAGTGCTCAAAATATCTTAACATTCTAGTTTTCCCCATTTCGATTGACAAAGTGAGGTAACTTCACAAAGTTTAAATGAGTGTACACCATATACCCATGACGAACTTCACAAAGATGCCAGGCCTCCAGATTTCCGATTTTCTAATGTAAATCGGATCAAACTTTTATTTTTATTTTATGAAATAATCACCATTCAGCATTCACACAATTTAAGCTGAAGCTCAATGCATAAAAGACACTCGAAAGTAATAGCAGGGCTCGCAACACTTTTTACATTTGTCCCTAGGGAAAAAGGGTCCAAATATCTTAAAAAAAAGGGACAAAAAAGGTCTATAAAATTTAAGCCTGCGTTAAATTTTCGTTAACTCTATCACCATTATAAATATCGCACATTATAACTATTAATATTATTAAAACAATTTCTTAAATCTCATGAATATTATATTATCATACAGTATAACATAAATCAGTGAATGAATGTATGCGTTATGTTGCAGCAACAAAACTATGTTTAATAACATATGTTGAATCGTTTTAACTTTCCGTCACTCTTTTTTCCAGTACCCCTCGTAAAAATTTGAAAAAATATTTTTTTTAACTACATTGCATTCTACTAGTTCAAGTATTATTCCAACCAAATTTAAAGAAAATCGGAGCAATATTAAAAAAGTTAGTAAATTTTTGCAAAAAAGTTTTTAAAAAATTCATTTCGTAATAATCTCAAGTTATTTGTAACTTTTGGCCAAATTTCTTGAAGGATGCTACTCACTACAAGAAACGTCTATTTTTTAAATCAAAAGTAAATCCAACAGTATTTGCATAAACAAGATCCAGTGGCTGGGAGAACAGTTTACACTTAGCCCACATTCCACAATAATGTGATTAATTACATTTGTTAACACAAAACAGCGAGCCTTTTTCTGGTTTAAGGATAGTCGGTTTAAGGATAGTCAAGAGTTGCAACACCCTAGCAGCAGATTTAATACATATAAGAACATGATTGTAATGACCACTACATAATAATTTTTTTTTTAAAATAAGGAGGAGAAAGGGCCAGAAATGCATTATTATGGTCATAAAGGGTGGAAAAAAATTATTTTTGAAAAAATAAGTGAAAAAAGGACCATATTCTGAAAAAAAGGGACCGTTTGCGAGGCCTGTAATAGCCAACAAAGATTCAAAAAAACTTTTTTATTTACAAAGGGTTAGTCTAGGGTGCTGCTAGCAATGGGTGTATGTTTTGTACACTTTAAACTCAATTTCTGAATAACTGTATTTTTACCATATGCCCTTTCATTCCAAACATAAAAACTCAAGTTTGCTTAAACTTTTGAGAAATTTATTTTAACTTTATATTACTTGTGAGATATTATGACCCTCCACCATAACGATTCGTTAAAAAACAATTAATAGAATTTTAAAGTTAAAAACGAGAAAAATTCAAAGGAGAATCTGCACACCGTTAATACATTGGTAGAATTTTCAGGAAAATACTTAAATACCATATTTTTAGCAAAGATAATTGACCGCCACAAAAAAATCTTCGATGTTTTATTCATCCGGATATCCGGCTTGGAAAATCGGATATCCGGCACTTTACTTCCGGATATCGGATAGTTACCGGATAGTTAAAAATCAGCCGGATACCGGATAGTTACCGGATATCCGTTTCATCCCTAATTATAATACGTACAGCTTTAATAAATTACTCCACTTTATTATTACTAAACATATTTAAGTAAAAAGTAATTCAAGGGGAAAAAAAACTTACACTAATTAAAAACAATTAAAAGTAATACTTACTGCGTTAAATCTACTTGAATCGTCGTAGTTTCCTTCTTTACCATAGGGCGATAAGCTGAATTTTTAACGATTTTGTCTAATAATAGTCCATACATTTGTTTCTCTTGCAATCTGACAACCTAGGTAGGAATAAAATGATTTTACTATTAAAATAAAGAACTAATCTTGTTAATTTTGATTATCAACTTTTACAATAACTTATAAAAATGCTAAGTTTTAATAGCAGTTGCAAATGCATCATAAACATGCAAAAAACGCCTAGAGTGAACGCTGTGAGTACCTTAAAGCAAACAGTAAGGGTTGCTATTAGCTGAGGGTGATTGGTGACGTCAGTTGCTCCACCACTTACTGAAGCGTTTTAAACCGCACAACTTCAGAATATTTGCTCAATACCGACATAAAACGCAAAACACTATAATAAACTCTATTCAAAATAATTAAATTTTATTTTTAAACAAAATAGTTTAATAAACTATCTTGTACAATTTAAAAATATATCTTCTGAACTTTTAGAAAAGTCTTGTTTTTTGTGCATAAAATGACAAAATTTTCATTTCTTCAGAAAAGGCAACCAAAGTTTAGGTTCATGGTATTTCTATATACTTACAATGCATTGAAATTCACCTAACCTCAGCTGTAAATGAGACATTTAAAAAACAAAGAGTGGTTTAGAAACAGAAATATACAAGCATTAAAACCAGCAATTAAAGAAAAAACGGCAATTATCATTGAAACTAATTTTCTTATCCCCTGATGCTCGTGGACGTGAAATCACGTCCTGGGATCTTCAACAATTCCTGTAATGCACCCGATTTTAAAATTCATAAAACTATCCCACTGGACATTTTTTTATTTTAAAGGTTTAAGGAACAATTAATAAAATATATCTTCATAATTAATTAATAATAAAAGAGCATGCATAGAAAAAATAACTTAAATATCCAAGCACACAAAAAAAACTTTACTATTGCAAAAATCACATGAGCAAACAGTGGGTTAAAAACACAGTCCTCAAAAAAGAAAAAGCCAGAGTTAAGGATGAATTAAATTTTTCTGTTTTGTTTGAGCAAACTTCAATCTGGAAATCCCAAATTGCTGATTTACTTTCAATCTCAAAAATTGAGTCACCAGTATTTATTCGACTTTCAAATAGTTTTGCTATCTCCTTTACTTGTTATATTGGTTTCATTTGACAATTCCATTACAAAAAAAAATTTACAAGGCCAGGCAATTCGAACAAATAAAATATTCATTCTTCCATACCAAACAAACTAAGGAAGGATTGTGGGGATGGAAGGGCATACTTGAATGCCGTTTTGTATGAGTGCAGATAATCGGGTGTTGTCACAAGTCCCTAATAGATTTCATTTACTGTAATGCCTTATCACGCTTACGTCACCAGCAGCTAATAGTTAATAGCACCTTAAGGGTCTGATATTTTGAAAAAATTTAACTCAAAAACTAAGAATAAATTTAATAAAAAAAATTAGCTGTTTTCCAAAACATTTAAAATATTGAAATTCGTAAAAAAATTCATTTAAAATATATATATATATATTTTTATTTATACAGTAAAATCTGTTTATAACGCTGCCGGGTATAACGATCCGTCGGATATAACAATGTAAAATGCAAAGGAAGTTTGGATTTCTATAGCAGTCCATGTTAATATAACGATTCCGGATATAACGATCAAATTATGACGGTTCCTTGAACATCGCTATAAGCGTTTTTTACTGTATTAACTATCATAAAGATAACATTTAACACTGGTTTCATACTATTTTAAGGTTTCTTTTAAATAACATAACAAGTTGGAATCAAATCTTACATCATGTGCTGTATATCTTTTACTAGAGGATATGGAACTTTGCCTGGAAGTTGAAGGATCTCTACCATTCATTGCAGACCTACGGGAAGCATCCTTGGGTTCAACTGAAGTACCATCAAATACAGAAGGCGTCACTGGGCCGAAAAATTTACTGGATTGTTTCCCACTGTCAATCTCCGATACAATCTTCATTTCATCTGAATAGAGCACACCAATGTCCCGCGAGTCTAGCAGGATCTCAACGTCTAATCCTGGGTTAGTTATGGGTGCTATGCATCGTCCGTTTGATCTGTGCTGCTTCTGCAAGTTGCCTTTGGTTTTGGGGACGTTGTTTTCGAACACAATCATTGGAGATATGTCTGTTCTTAGGCCAACCCTGGTTCCATCTTTATAATGTGGATAATATGGAGTTGAGGTGGTTACTGGTTTTGGTATGCCATTATGTGAACTGTCTGCAAATGAAGAAAAAAAAATGACCTTATATTTATGATACAGAAGCATCAAAATATAATTCAGAATAATTGTGGATTATGTACCTCGTAGATAAGAACTATGCCCTTGATCATGCAGTGGTACTTCAGGCTAGAAGATAAAATTTTAAAATAAAATCGGCAATTCCAAAAAGTTATGCAGTTTATAACTAGGGATGAACCGGATAGTGGTTTTGCCGGATACCGGATATCCGGTGCACATTACAAACCGGATATCGGATATCCGAACTGGATTTTGCCGGATATCCGATCGAATATCCGGCAGTTTCTTTTTTATGAAAATATCTTCTCGTACACACTAGGAAATACGGAAATCGGTCAAAAATTACGAAATATTTTTTTATTCTATAATATTCCCCAATTACTTACCTTTAAGGTGATACCAAGATTGAATAAACATTCAAAAAACTTTTTTATTTAAAAAGGTTTAGTCTAGGGTGCTGCTAGCAATGGGCGTATGTTTTGTACACTTTAAACTCAATTTCTGAATAATTGTATTTTTACCATATGCGCTTTCATTCCAAACATAAAAACTCAAGTTTGCTTAAACTTTTGAGATGTGATGACCCTCCACCATAACGATTCATTAAAAAAAAATTAATAGAATTTTAAAGTTAAAAATGAGAAAATTTCAATGGAGAATCTGCACACTGTTAATACATTGGTAGAATTTTCAGGAAAATACTTAAATACCATATTCTTAGCAAAGATATTTGACCGCCACAAAAAAAATCTTCGATGTTTTATTCAACCGGATATCCGGCTTGGAAAATCGGATATCCGGCACTTTACTTCCGGATAGTTAAAAATCAGTCGGATAGGCCGATACCGGATAGTTACCGGACATCCGTTTCATCCCTATTTGTAACAAAAATTAATGTTTTACTGTAAAGAGTCCAATAAATAAAACAAAAATAAAATATTTCATATCTGCAAATTCTTAAAACTGTCTTTTCCTCTGAGAAATGGTGTATATTTATCATTATTGACAACTACTTAATACATTTTATATACAGTCAAGTCTCATCAAATATGAACAATTTTTACAGCCCAGTTTCTTTAGTATAAGGTAATTTTTTTTTTGCAATATTAGATTAGACAAACAACTTTATTCTATTCAAGCCTTGTTACACTGTGTGAATTTAGTTTCATTGTTTAATTTTCTCATAGTACATCAATAATTGAATCAGCATTTGGAAAAAAGGGATATGTTCCACAGACTTAACAAAGAACATATCCCCTTTTTACAAATGCCGATTCGATTGTGTGTACGTCCATGTTTTCCCTAGGGATATATCAGCCCTTGTACCACCACTTTCTTTTTCATTGACTTCCCACCACCAATGAATAAGTGATTAGGTATATCTGCCCAGTAAACAACATTTAAAGAGAAAAATTCCAGGAGCAAACAAAAATTTGAGGTATCGGAAACTAATTTCTGATGTATTAAAACAAAAAAGTTGTTTTGAAAAGGACAAATTGTGTTTTTTTAAACTGAAAGATTGTGGAGCATTTATAAAATTATAATTTCCGAACATGGTATTTTTTATTATTTAATTAATTGTAAAGATACCGCTTGTAAGTTGTACTTCAAACCTAGTGTTAAATTGCTACAATAAATGGAAAAGTAATTCATTTGTGTTGGGTGATAAAAAATTACAGTTAAATCGTAAAATTACAGTTATTTTTTTTATTATACCACTTGCATATTTTATTCGTATTTGAAAACTTATTTATTAAAGGTATACAGGGTGTCCACAGGGAAAGCATTTTGAATTTCCCTGATAATTCCCTGCAAGCCGTACTTTTTTTTACGGCAATATTTTTTAAATGTATTATTATTCCTTATTATTATGCAAGATATGCTTTGACATTATCTTGTTATTTCGCAAAAATATATTTATTTTTAATATATAAGTTTACTAACTATTTCGCTTGATTTTCGAACTCCCAAAAAAGTGCAACCAAAGTTTAACATCCAAAAATCAATAATCAATGCATAAAAATTTAATGTACCCCAAATTCAAAATTCCAGAGCATTTACCAAATATCAATAATTCAAAATGCTACTTAAAAATCATAAAAGTCCAAGTAAGTGCAATATATCTCTTAGATTATTAGTGATAGTACTTTAAGATCAAAGACTAAAGTAACCTCAACATTAAAAACAAATCCAATACACTCAAATAGTAGAAACCCAATGAATCCCTATCCCTAATAATAAAACTAATTTATTAAATCTAATCCAGTATCTTAAGATATACAGCTTAGTACACAAAATATATTTCCTAAGATCTAAAATGTACCCAAAAAATAATAGAGGCAACAACAGTTTCGTTAAGTTTTACAGAAAAAAAAATCATTTTAGGGATGTTCAAAAGAAATTTGAATTTCACTAGGAACTTAGCAAGTTTTAAACATTTGAAAGATCTATTTTTAAAATAAATTGAGTGGGCGGGCAAGTACCTAGTTGTAGATAGCCAATTGGTTTGTCAAATTTTAGAAACATCAGCATTTTAGTGCGGTTTCTACGAGAAAATGTTCACTTTTACACACTTTTAAAAGTCCCATACGCAATTTCCCTCTTTTTGATTGCATTTAAAAAGTATTTGAATATTTGCAACCAATCAACGATATTTCACAGCTAGAAATCAAGTTAAAAATATTTTTTTTTGTCCAATTCCCTGATTTTTCCTAAAAAATCCCAAATTCCCTGATATTTCCCTGATTTTTCCAGAATGGTCAAATTCCCTGATATTTCCCTGTTTTCCCGGTTTTCCCTGCTTGTGGACACCCTGGTATAGATGACAAAGAGTTATCCTTGCCTGCACTCTACAAGTTCAATATATTATATTTGCTATGTTTAATAATTGTTGCTAAGTTGTTAGAATTTTAAGTAAATTTTTACTTTATAAAACATTACGGAATAAAATAACTTACAACTACAAAAATGACTAGCAATTTGGTAGTTTTTTTTATACTTATCTTTCTTTTTTAAAAACTTTTCAGTTAAAAAACAATATTGCAGATAGAATTAGGAAAGCTTAAGGTATTATTAGTTGAAAAGAATATTTCTTTATGCTGTAGTTGGAAAAATAATTATATAATATCAAACTGGTACATATTTATAATATGAATTATAATGCACTACTTAAAAGTCAAGTTAGAAAAAACAATTTTAAAAAAGTTAAAATTTGTATTAGGTTTAATAAAACCCACTTGGGCATGGGTTTTACTGATTTTTCTTTTAAAATGTGGCCGGGTCCGAAACTCTGGAAGAGGTGCAGGTTGTTGTGGTAACCTACAGAAAATATAGTCCTCACCATTACTTTTATAGCACTAGAGGTGGTATTCAAGGATTCTTTATTTTTCATGTTCCTTGTTGTTTCCAAATCCTCACATACCAATTATTGGATTTAAAAGAAAATCTTGATTCAGTCGTTAACAGAAAAATAGACAATTGTATTAATTTCCTCTTCGCATGTTTAAGACACCACTTCAACAATAACTCCTCTCAGGCTGTGACGATTAAAAAGACAAATACTAGTTGTACACAGGCATACTCTACTACAGTGGTTCCCAAACTATTTTAGTCGTGGAACCCCAAAATTTGTTGCCAATGATCGCGGAACCCTGAATATTTTTTTATCAAAGACTTTTCAAAATTTAATATCTGATATTAAATAAAACAAGTATTATTTTGGTATTTCAGATTTTATTGAATTAAGCAAAATTAAAAAAAAAAATTCATCATAGAAATAATTAATAAAAATACAAAACATAAACTAAAATAAATGGAAAATCTTTAATGTGAAGAATGCACCTGCTTCTTTGATTCCATGATTATTTTAAAATTGGGCGTTAGGTTTGATAACTGAACTCGCATATCTGGTGCAGCATCAAGTCTGTTACGATATTTGGTTTTTGCCGCAACATATTTTGAAAACCCAGCTTCACAGAAATAAGTGGTTGCAAACGAATTCGAATAGCCTGTTTTGCTAAATTTGGATATTCATCGAAAATGTGAATATATTAAACATCATTCTTATTTTTTTTAATCAAATAAAATTTGTCACGCGGAACCCCTAAATTTTTTCGTGGAACCCCAGGGTTCCACAGAACCCACTTTGGGAACCACTGCTCTACTACAATGACAATAAAACTGAGACACTCATCTGTAATCAAATCAAAATTTGCACCACCCTTGTTAATTATTGGAAGGCAGCAACATTTAAATTTTGTGTATAAATTACCAAATACAATTTTAAATATAACACAGTACTGAATACTTACTGTATCATCAATGGCTACAATGTCCTCCTCATCCTCATCATCTATACATATTTCTTCGTCATTGTCATCAACGTCGATGACCTGTGCTGATGCTGCTTCGGCTAACATAGCTTCTTTGACTTCTGGTTTCAGCGGCAAATCAAAAATCCACTTCAATGCACCGAGGAACGTTGAAGTAAAACTTTGCTTGATATCTGAAAATAAATTCATTTCAAAAGAGTGATATTACATTTATTATACAATCCAAGTGCAAGCAACCACTTTTAGAAGCTATTTATCAGATACTAATGGAAATACCCATTCTATGCTTTATTTCACCTAGCAAATTCTTTTAGTTTTGTTTTTATTCTTAGTAAATATACCAGTCTCAAGCTGAGCTGTTTGAAAGGGAGAGGTTTCAGAGTCCAATTCATAAGAAGGAAGAAGCCCATACATAGAAATTTTATATTTGAAAATGGCAAATTGTGGAAGGAAAAAGGGCCTTATTTGGAATCCTAAATTGATTTAAAAAATCAACTACCTTGCAAGATATATATATATATATATATATATATGTTACCGTTAAAGTATGAAATCTGTTATTTCATAGAATACATAGTTATTCCATGAAATAACTGATTGTGTCCGTTAAAATGCAAAACTCTCTTGTATTTAATGGTTTAACTAGTTATTTCATAGAATAACGATCTGCAGCCCGTTAAAGTGTAAAATAGTCTGTTTAAAAGAATGCAGTGAAGATATAGTTTGCTTCAAATGTATGGAGCCTGTCAAATATATCATGTTCGGAAGATTATGTTTCAGAAGTTGAAGTTGAGCAGAAAATCTGCAAATTGTGTTTTAATGAACTTAATGTTCAAAGAGAAAGAGAAAAGTCTAAAAAATGTTTAGAAATTCAAGCAAAAAAAATTAAATTAATGTCGGATAAATCTCATTCTGAAGCCTCTGTGGGGTTTACCGTCCGTATCCCAGTGCCTGAAGTTGACAGAGGAAAAAATGATGCCAAATCTATTTTAGCTATCATCATAAAAATAACCGAAGAAGGATTTTTCCAATTGCATTTTTTAAAACAAATTATAAAAATCAAGTGTCTAAATGCATGATATAAAAAAAAAATATAAAAAAATCCATTACAAATAAATTTTAATGACATAAGAGGAGCACTTGCTTGAATAAATTTATTTTGTTATACCTTATTTTAAAAATTTCAGATTCATAACTTTGTTCAAATTTGGGAAACAAAATATATCAAACGTCATTAATCCCAGTGGTTTTTAAGATTTAAAAAGTAAGAAAAATTTGTCTAAAAGTAGGAATTACAGGAAAACATCTACTTTGAGTGTAAAATTATTAGTCAATAATATTTAAATCCAAAGTAAATATTATATAGATAACATAAAGTAGATCTCACAGGCAATCAAAATTTAAGTATATTTTTAAAAATTGGCCTCAACTTTAGAAAGTTATAAAAAGTATACAATTACTTTTCAATGTTCCTAATTTTAAAAATTATTTTTCATTTTCAGCGCATTTTTTCTTGAAGTTAGTTTTACCTTTCTTAAAAAAGGATTCTTTTATTGTTATATTTTTAGTTTTTAATTTACAGGTCACTTTGGCCCCCTGCGATCAGTCAAAATGTAAACCCAGTTGTTTCAAATAGATACATTGCTTATTGAAAAGAAAAAGGTGATTTTTAGTCTATTGCTGAATTTTACAAATAATTGAATGATGGATAATTGGTAAACAATAAAAATAATTTTAAAGCAGAAAATATTTTTATTTTTAAAAGTCCTATTAATATGTCCAGATAAATATAAGCCTAATTATTTTATTTCAACATTGTTATTTTTTCCCCAATGTGAGTTTTCTTTATATTAACAAAAAAAAGTGATTTTTTCTACTACTCCGGTTAATTAAGAATCCCGGATAGTTAATTCGGATAACCGGATATTTCGTACAAAAGGCTCCAAACTGAAACCTTTTTTATCAAATAAAAGATTTCTCCAAATATTTGAATTAAACAGAAATTATGCGCGAAAATACAATAAAAAAATACATAAAGGTTGAATTGATAATATTGATTCCAGCAATAAACAATGTTTAAATTTAATATAAATATTTAATGTTTCAATATTTTTCTAAATCTGTTCGATTTGGATATAAATTAAAAGTTAGCTCTTTAAAGTAAACAATATTTTTTTAAAATTAAAATAAATGTTCTAAAAAATGTAATACGAACTCTACGCAAAGAAAACTACTTTACAATTTTGGTAATTTGCTGATCGTTTGGAGGGTAAATTTAATACCAATTTGCAAATTGTATTTCTCAAAAATCAAAGAGGTTTAGAAAATTGGCATTTGTGGCAAGATAAATTAACAAATGCCACACAAAAAGAATGATCCACAAATAATGAAATATCTTACGTAATAAAGACAAAGGAAACATACTTGTTTCCCCATTGCAGGATCGCTTTTTCTTCACTGAGGGAAGATATTCATCACTATCACTACTGCAAATAAAATGATTTTTTTTATAGTATTGAACTATCATTTGGTACATAATACAAAAATGTAAGCTTATTAAGTGTTAATCTTGACACATTTTAATTTACTAGATATTCATAAGTAATGACAATTGGGGATTAGACAAATATATTCGGCCCATATGCGGAATATCTGATTAGGACGAATACTTTTGATATTCTGTCAATCATTAGCCAGTGTTCACTCTAGGCAAAAGGAAACATCCACATTTTTTTGAAAATATAAGATTTATATTATTAGATTTAATACTATTATTATTCTATAGTAAACACAAAAATTATATTACATATATTATGATAATTTTATGTCCTAAACCTTTACCTCAGGTGTTTGGGTTGTTAACCTGTATAAAGAATTTTAAAAGAAATTGTTTTTCGTCCTCAAAGTCAACCGAATATTCTGTATTCGGCCATACCACTATCCGTCACATCCCTCATGACAATAATGTTCAAACTAAGTGTTTCAAATTTATTTATTTTTAAATTGACTTATATGTTTAACTTACTTACTACCTTCAACACCAATAAATGTGATGACATTTAACGAAGTTTTAGAGTAACTAAGGTACAGATGTAGTATAAGACATTTGGCGTGCAAGGTTTTTTTGGCGTGTTTTATAGGGGCGATAAATTTATAGTATGGCAACCCAACCTGACATTGTTGGTATTTTCCGATTCTTGTGGCGACTTTCAATCTGGCCACCCTATGCTATGTTTAACAGCAATTTTTCGTTGCAAAAAAAAACATGCCAAATGTCCTATACTACATCTGTTTCGTAACTAAAGCTATTTCCACAGACCATAGTACTGGCCACTGAAATCTCAAAGTGTTATCAAAAAACAGAAAAACTACAGAACACGTTGCCTTATTGGTTATTTTAACAAATGTAGAGTTGGAGATACAAAAGCATTTATGTAATGCAAATATTATTATGTGGTATATTTAACTTAAGATAAAGGTTCTAACTATAAGAATTATCAACATTTTTAACTTACTTTGAGATACAAAAAAAATATCACACAATTGGAAATCATCAGACTACATTATTTAAAAAAAATCTACTGTAAAAAAAAAAGCATTAATTTTTAGTATTTTTTCTACTACCTCCCATAAAATTTGCCAATGAACTTGTCCATTGTATGAAGAAAAGAAATATTCTACTTTTATCCTTTCAGTAAGTTGAAATTTAGTATTCAAAAACCAGTTCTCTGTTGTTTTTTATGGTTCTAAAGTTCAAAGAAAGGAATCTGGGATAGTCAAAAACTGGTTTTTCTAGACTTTGAGGAATGATTGTCTGACTGTGGCAAAAAATTCCAAAGTTTCATGTATATTTTTCAGTGTCCTATTTGTGTAAAGAATTTTTCATATAAATTTGTGAATAATCTAATTAACAAAATTTCTTGGAATATGATTTCTAAATCCATATGCATGTAATATAAAAAAAAAAAGTTGAGTTGAATCATTTTATAGCCTAACTAATCAGAGGTTATAAATAAACAGGCTTACTGAAAAATATTATGGAGAAAATAAAAAAAAAACATGCAGTTTTATAAGCGAATTTTGAATTATATGCTTACATAAAAATAGAAATCACAATAAACAATTTTCCTACAAAAGAACTACCATGACAAACGTAAACAATACAGCAAAAAATTGGTGTGTACCCTTATAAGATTGACTCGCCTTGTTACCAACACATTTCTAAGAATATATTTCTTAAATTGTTGAATTAACAATTATCTCTTTATTTAACTGTAATATTACTGCGTTTCAGTTTTGTTTGATAAGATTGAAATATCAATGCAGAATCTTCCTTCCCTCCGGATTTCGGTACAGATGTAGTATAGGACATTTGGTGCACAAGTTTTTTTTTGGCGTGTTTTATACAGGCGATAAATTTATAGTATGGCAACCCCACCTGACATTGTTGGTATGTTCTGATTCTTGTGGCGACTTTTAATCTGGCAACCCTATGACGTCATAGCGCCGTTTAACGATAATTTTTCGTCGCCAAAAACAAAAACGCGCCAAATGTCCTATACTACATCTGTTCCCGGATTTCGTGTAAACTGCACATAAACAAACCTGAATGTGACAACATTGTTTGGGTTGGGATTTAGAATCATAGGCGGGTAGCTTTTGGCGACTTTTTCGGGCGATTCACTTCTCAATATGGGAATAAAGGGACGATTGTTTACAAATATGAAAGGATAAGAATTTGCGGGATTGGTTCGGAAGGTCACGTGACTTCCGGGCTTAGGAATTTCCGTGATTGGTTTAAAGAATGACGTGATTTTTGTGCGGGAAAAATTAAAAATAAGAATATTCTATTCGAATAGAATTCGGATTTTGTTAGGTGTTGTGATTTTAAGTGTGGAGATTTTTAAACTACGTATATCGTTGTTTTGTGTAAGTACCCTTTATTACTTGTTGGTATGGCTAGCAAATGTGGTTTGTTTGAAAGAATAAATTCTTTTTTTTTTTATCAGATGTATGCTGACAGTTTGAAAGATGATGTTAGCAATATGAATGCGATTGACTGGTGTCGAAAGGTGGGTTTGTTAGGAACGAGTTATGAATGTCCCGTGTGTAAGAATGAAATGAAATTGGTAAAAAGTGCGAATGCGAAGAATGATAAGTGGCAGTGGACGTGTCGAAAGGAAGGTGAAAATGGGCATCATGTGCGTAGGAGTATTAGGAAGGGTACATGGTTTGAAGAGAGTAACTTGAGTTTGTCTGAAATTCTTTTGTATACATTTTATTGGGTGAATGACCGCAGGCAGAAAACTGTGATTGAGGATATTGATTGTAGTTCTACAACTGTGAGTGATTGGTATAATTATTGTCGTGAAGTGTGCATTGAGGTGTGTTTGAATACGAGTGAAAAGATCGGAGGGCCTGGACGAGTGGTTGAGATTGATGAAAGTAAGTTCGGCAAAAGAAAGTATAATAAAGGTAAGCATGTGGAAGGAAAGTGGGTGTTTGGAGGTCTTGAAAGAGGAATGGATAAATGTTTTTTTGTCGTTGTGCCTGATAGATCGAAAGAGTGCTTGCTTGCTATTATAAAAGATTGGGTTGTTCAAGGTACAACGATAATATCAGACTGTTGGGCCAGCTACAATTGCTTAGGAGACGAAGGTTTCCAGCATTTGCGGGTCAACCATAGTCTGACGTTTGTTGACCCTGATACAGGTGCCCATACTAACAGTATAGAGGGTACTTGGAGTGCTGTAAAAAGGTCCTTAAAAGGAACATGCCATGTAAAAGATCAATTCGATGGATACTTGGCGGAGTATATGTGGAGGAGGCGGAACAACATCGAGATTCAAAGAAGATTCATTACATTCCTTGATGCAATTAAATCCGTCTATCCTCCACAAACACGCGATTGAACATTGTCTGGTGAGTGTTTTTTCTTCAATATTTCATATTGTATGCCGCTGTTGTAGTTGTTTCTAAATATTTTTTGTTTACAGCTGTTCTTTGAAAAAATTTCGCCATTCCCCGGTGCTCAAAGCGATGAGAAGCCCAAAACGACGGCCCGGAGGATTGCCTGTAAGCACCATGATCGACAGCCCGGAGGGGGTCACGGATGTGATCCTGAGTAGTCGGAGGCCGCAGGCCGGAGACCACAAAATCGACGGCAGGAGCCTGTGACTTTAAGCGCGCGGAACGTGTGTGCGCTTAAGAGTGCCATCGAAATGCCCCAAACGACGGCCCGGAGGATTGCCTGTAAGCACCATGATCGACAGCCCGGAGGGGGTCACGGATGTGATCCTGAGTAGTCGGAGGCCGCAGGCCGGAGACCACAAAATCGACGGCAGGAGCCTGTGACTTTAAGCGCGCGGAACGTGTGTGCGCTTAAGAGTGCCATCGAAATGCCCCAAACGACGGCCCGGAGGATTGCCTGTAAGCACCATGATCGACAGCCCGGAGGGGGTCACGGATGTGATCCTGAGTAGTCGGAGGCCGCAGGCCGGAGACCACAAAATCGACGGCAGGAGCCTGTGACTTTAAGCGCGCGGAACGTGTGTGCGCTTAAGAGTGCCATCGAAATGCCCCAAACGACGGCCCGGAGGATTGCCTGTAAGCACCATGATCGACAGCCCGAAAGGACATTGTTACATTCGAAATAGGCGCCGAACTGCCGCCAACAGCCCAATATAAAGCTCTAGTGCGATGGTAACTAACCAAAACAAAGTTTCGAAATCAATTCTAAACCGTCGCCATTAGCCCATTGTGGAGCTAAAGTGCGACGATATTTCATTCAATCGTGCAGACGTAATAGAAATTCTTCGAAATGAATTTTGAACCGTCACCGATAGCCCATTACACAGTAGAAGTCATCCGATCAATCAACCAATCAATAATCCGATTGTGATTCGGAAATAAAAGGCAACGGTTAAGTTGTTAACTGTAATTGTTGATTTAACCGGAAGTAACCCTTTACATCGGAAAAGAAAGAGGCGTGCGCTCCGTATCGGTTCATTTGGCGTCTACTTGTAAACACAGCCAAATCCGCCTATGATTGTAAGTCTTTACCATTGTTTGTTGAAAGATGCAATTTTATTTTTTAAAAGCTCATTATGAAACCGAAATGAGATTGAAAAAGGAATAATAGAAATTTTCAAATAATGATAAAGCACATCCAAGGTGTTCAACATGTCCTGTATGTTATTGTCAAATTTTTAAAAATTGGCTACTAAAACCCGTCTTTGTAGTTTTCTATTAATTGGGGTAACTTATAGAATAGTTTTTGCAAAGTAAGTACTATTTTCTAATGTAATTTAAAAAAATAACTTTAGAATTTTTATTGAAGTCAACTTCTCTTCTAAGAAGATACACAATAAAAACTTTAGCACTTTAAAGAATCCGCTTTTTCTTTTTATCCAACAGTGATATTTCGAAACCTATACTAAGATGACAGAATTTATTTTATTATTCGGCAAACAAAAATGCGTTGTAGCTGTAGAGAAATTGGCGCAATGGAGATAACCCTTACCTTGAATCGTCATCTGACCTGCGTTTTCCTATGATGTTATGTGTAAAAGCCGACATTTAGCGAAAGAAATTCAGAATGCAAATTCTTAGCAAGGAAATTTTGAAAATAATTACAAAACATAAATTAATTTCTTTCAAGATTTAGTGCATTCTTTTAGTAAACGAGGATAATTTTATGAAAGTTGAGTAGTTTACTTGCTGACTAAATTCGAAATATAGAGCTGTAGCAATGACGTAAGCCTGCAACGTTTCGTAGCGGGCAAGTAACACGAGCGGTTAACGACAAAATGGACTCCCACCAGTGATTGGTTTACATGGCATCATATGCAGGATTCTAATTTAGCTGGGTATATGACGTTAATTTCAACCAATCACAACTTGCCTTTTTTTCGTTTGTTACCTGTTGTTGTCTTCTACGAAAGGTTTTTAGCGTAGTAGAAGGGGGATGCAACTAAAATGCAAGAAAAACTTTTTTCGTAAAGTTGTTTGGTTAATTAACATTGCACTAGTGGGCTATTGACGACTGTTCCGTGAGTCTATCACAAAGAAAGGGCCCTGGAACGCTGTCTCATATTTTCGAATTACAGTCAGATAACCAGAAGAACATCTGAGCAGGCACCCGACGCAACCACAATAGGAACTAGGACATCAGACCACGATCACATTTACATACACTAATCTCATGATGGATATTTTTACACACGAAAAAAACGATTTTAACAATCCTCCGATTACTAAATCTCTACACACATGCTGAGTGATCGAATCTGCATTCATCGGATGCTTGCCGAGCATAATCGTTTATGAAACTTTTCTAGTTCGTTCTTATGCTTGGAATAAATTTGAAAGCGTTGCCGAGAAATTCTTACGAACCTTTCATTTTGAATTGATTTCTGTCTCTTTTTCCGACAACAAATCTTTCAACAAAATGGTATTCTCGGTTCAAATTGGGGTGGCGACGCGGCCTTATGAGTATTTTATTGTTTTCATACTGTTCGCGAATCATCCCATCAGCCTCCATTGTTAACTTTTCTTTGTGTCTATATTGACTTTTTGTTCCACCGTTTTTTATTTAATAATGGTGTGGTTAGATGAAAATTTACTAAAACTGATTGATAATTATAAAAAGGCATTTTTACTATAAGATATTAAACAAGACTATTTGGATTTTTAATCATTTTCTCTAAACGTGTATTTTCTTTTCTTAAAATGTTTTGGAAAAAAATTTCTTGAGAAACTAAATTTGGGTCCGCAAGAGGGGTAGGTTACCGATACCCCACCATCTCGACATTTCGTATAGGACAGTGTGTTTTGTGTCACTGTGAAATAACGTATAAATCAATTCCATAGTGGACATTTAGCTTAGGAATTTATGGGGAAGAGAAAGGAGGGTGAAACTTCTCACTCACACATCTGGTCCAAAATACACTTAACATCATTCTGTTATCTAAATCTCAAACAAAACTTCGCCGGGCAGTGAATACAAGTCGTAAACTTGTCAAAGAGGGGGAAGTTTTTGATGAATTAACTGTCCCAGTGGCGGCTCGCCCACTACAGCAAGTACAGCCGGGCTGCACCTAAATTCATTAGTGTATTTTAAAACTAAAATCAGATATTTTACTAATTTTCTTCAATGAAGATTAGAATTGAAAATGAAATTTCTACGGTAGTAAACGAAATATCCGATAAATAGCAAGCATGTTACCGTAATGCACAATTCTGGAGGGGGAAAAAGCAAAATTCGAAATCGGCTGCATCGTTGCCATGGCAACCTCTATGTAGTATGGAGATTCCCCCCATGCTAATGCACTGCATTTGTGAGAAGGTACAGCCGAAATGATTTTTTTTGTTTTAGCTGCACTTGGTATTCGATAAACTGATTGACTCGTGCGTGAATCGCGAGGATTGGTGGGAAAACCGAGAATCTCTCCAAACGGTAATAGTTTTCACGATTAATGTGCTGTGCTGTTGTTTCAGGAGCATTATGGTCCTGCTGTTGTTTCGTTATACAAGTTAATATTAAAATGAACCGATTCGCATGTTTAAAAGAAAGGAGAATTGCTAAATTTTCAAAAAATATATAAGTTAGTGTTTTCGATTTTTTTCGCATGTTATCATTTCGTAAAAATTGAAAGGAAACTTTGATTTGAGTAGTAAATAAAAAAGAATTTCCGTTCATGTATGGTTGTGGAAAATAGGGGGAATTCACATGATTTTGGCTGCACTCACATATTCGACCACGGGCCGCCACTGCTAATTCAATTTTAAAATAATGTGCATGGTCGAAAACTACACATTAAACTTGATAAAGTTTGGTTTGATTAACTAACGTCGCACTAGTGCTGCACAGTGGGCTATTGGCGACGGCAAAGTTTTGATATTCTAGGTGGTAGGACAAGAATATAAAAAAATAACAAACTTTCAAAACCGAATTCTCATGGATCTCAAAAACAGAAACACTTTTTAAAAATTAAAAAAAAAACTGTCAAAATAGAAATTTTTAGACTTTTTGTGAACATTCTCGAGAGAGAAGATGAAATTACTATTTCGTTTAAATGTTGAAATTTTTATTTCACAATGAAACTGTCTCTTTATACTTATATTTCTTTATTATTCTTAAATAATTAAGCTTTTTGCGTTAATTAAATTTCGATACCCTTTTTAAAAGCTGTCAATTTTTTATAGGGAGAAATGGTAATTTTTTTATTAGTTTATAATCCTTTGTAAAATATTACATTGAATTCATTAAATTTAGACACGTTAAGCACAGACCTAAACATCCTAAATTACAAGGCTTTAAAATTTAATGAGTTTTAAAAAGACACGAGGTATGCTTTTAAAACTATTATTATATAATCATATACTATATTATAAGTCAGACCCAAATGAAGGCTCTAGCCCTTTGCTGTAAATCTGCTATAACCACTGCCTTCTATATTAGCTGCCTGTCAGATGGGCTCGGAGGGGAGTTTGGTGTAGGGACAGTTTCGTCCGCAACAGGCGCTAGTCAACCACAACTCCCGTCTCGAAGTCAGTGTGTTTTGGTCGCTGTGAAATAACGTATAAATCAATTCTACAGTGGGGCATTTAGCTTAGGAATTTATGGGGAAGAGAGGGGAGGGTCAAGCCTTTTCCCCTTCACACATCTGGTCCAAAATACACTTAAAATCATTCCGTTATCTAAATCCCAAACAAACTTCGCCGGGCAGTGTGAATACAAGTCGTAAAATTGTCAAAGAGGGGGAAGTTTTTGATGAATTAACTGCATGCCCCCTCCCTCCCTACACACCCATCTGTTGATTGTCAAAGGACAAACGTATTCTCATTCTTGAATCTTATCTGATGTTTGAACACTTTGAATGGAAAATACACTAAAATACCCATTCAATTCCCTGTTGAAAAGTAAATTTCCCATCTTTAAAACTTCTGGGGCTTGTTGTACAATGAGAGTCGATTTTCAGAATGGATGTATTTTACTGTAATTGGGTGGGTTTGGAACCACTTAAAAACAGTGATTGAACAAAGAGTCTAAACTTTCATTTTACAGGAAGATTGACGATGGTCAGAATACATCAAGTCCACATGGTTTATAAACGATCTCCCCTTCAAGGTGGCCGACTTAAATTGTTAGAGGGTTGTTATGCTAAAATCTGATAACTCGTAATTTTTTGAAAAATTAGATATAATAAGATAATGGTGTAGCGTTTTAAAGTTTTATTAAGAAACACACTTTTATTGTTCCAGTCTGAATAACAAATTTTTACAATAAAAAGTAAGTAAATTATTTTTATATTGATTTATATATTTTGGTATAAACTTTTTTGCAAGTTGTTTGAAATTTTAAAAAGTAATGCAGTTAATGGTCTAAAAATGCGGGAAATACATATACTATTTTGTATTGTTTTTAAGAAAATTATTTTATATATATAAAAATTCCATCAGAGAATATATTCATTGATGGAATTTCGACTTGTATAAAAAAACTAAAAAAGATATGCATGTATAGGCATGACATCTAGTGAAATCTGCAGATTTGAAGGAAAATATCTAAACTTTGCCGATAGACTTAGTTAAAGAACATGGTGGTTGCAGAGATCCAAGATGTGTTTCTCTTTGCTGAGGACTAAGGAAAGTATATAAATGAATTAATAAAAATTCGATAATAAAAATTCAGAAAATTTCGACCTCCGCAAAAACTAAAGGGGGGGGGGGGGGGGTGAGTCGCATACTTTTGAAAATATATATTTCGGAACTGAGAATTAAGTGATTTTTAAGTATACATATGAAATTGGGATACACTGTTTTTTGTAAATTTCCAATACCATATTAAAGTGCTGTCTCAAAGTGCAAAGGCACTTTGGAATCTATGAAAATGACAATAAAATATTTCGCTTGTTGTTATATTACCCTCAAATGGCTCTAAGCAAAATAAAAACAGCTGATTTCCGGAAAAAAAGTAAAACAATGCCATTGTGTTTATCTCAAATTAAACATATTTTTTGAAAGAGCATAAAAGCAATAAAAAACTTAGAATTTTTCTCCCTCATAATAAAAATGTAGTATACTATTTTTCATTAGGATTCGGATTATCATCAAATTTCATACCTTTTAATGCCAAGCTGTGAATTTCTATGGAGGTCAAGTGTACTATGACTCAATTTTTTTAATGGAGATAGCGATTTATATGCTTCATCGGTTCCATCAATGCGAGCCACACAATACACAACTAATATTCCATATATAGCAAAGAGACAAAGATTTCACACATCTGCTACTTGGAAACTTTTAAATGTTTTCTAATTTCAGTGTTCACGCTGTGCGTTTTTTTAAGGAGAGGTACGCCTTGTCCGCCCTTTTTTCTTGAAAATTGCGCCCTCCTGCCCTTTTATGTTCGAATCACCCTTTCCGAAATCCCACTATCCACCGGATCATGTTAGGAATATATTCGTTCTCATCCTTTTCACTTCAGTATAATTTTTTTTCTTTCTTTCTTTGAGAATAGGATCAGCGCTAATTAAAAATTGGACAGATGAGATGGCTGACTTAAATTATTCGCGAATTGTATTATGCTAAAGTTTTTTCTTCGGCTTTATTTCGGTTCTGCAGTTATTTTGCTACATATTAAGAGATCTTCAGTTAGACCATAAAATAATGGCAATTAAAAAAAAACTGCAATTAGACACCGATTTTTTAAAAATCAATTTTGCGACTTAAAAAGCAGCTTTAGCTGTGGTATTTATTATGTTAAGGGTAAACTTTAGCTTTGCAAGCATATTTTAATGTACCATAAAACTTCCAAAAATATTTAAAAAAGGCAGTTGTTTTATTTAAATTCTAAATAAAAAAAATATTCACACTAAAACTACTTTAAAATTCTAACATTTCTCCACCGAAAAAAAAAAATTAAGTTGAAAATTGTAATTCCCTGAATCAAAAAACCACAAATTTTGTTACCAGACCAATGCTAAAAATGTAGCAGTAGCGAGCGCCTCTAGTGGGAACGGAGGAAAGTTCTCGCGAAACCGGAGATCAAAGCTCCGACCCTCGACCTGGCAGGCAACTAATATAGAAGGCAGTGCTATAACCCTAAATCCGCCCTTGATTGATAACATAATACACATTGAGAAGGGCAGTTTTTAATTAAGCTTTCAAATGTCAAAAGACCAGCTTCACGTCTCCAGAATTTCTTTATCTGAAATACTAGGAATTAATCTCTACCCCAAAAATTCATTGTCAAATATTGGATGATGCAAATACACACACACAACTTTTTAAGGTATATTTAAATTTCACGCACATTGGAACCAAACATTGTGATTAAACGAATTGCAGCCCTTTATGAGCAATTGATGACATTATAGTTACCAGAGAAATTATATACGTCTTTAGTTGAAAGTTAAAGTTTTGTATTTAATTTGGTGTTAACTTTAGTATAACTTTTTAGAAATTACTAGCAACATATTTTACATAACATTTTTATATTATTCGTCTCTTTGACAAGATGTTCTAGATTTACAGGCCTGCTCCAGCCAGCGAAAGGCGATCTCTCAATAACGGATATCTCATCATACTCGTAGATTTCATTTAAAACGAACTTACAAACGACTTCTTTGATTCGTGGTGCCATCTAGCGGCATTTATGTCAATGAAAACTTAACTCGGGATCCAGTGTGCGCTTAGAGCCTTCCTAAAGTGTGAAGCAACAACCTCGGAGATATTATCGTTTGTTTACAAGTAATCGGCTACTTGCACGAGCTCGAAATCCACAAGGCGGAGGAGAATCGGAAAGCATGAACCCCACTCCCCCCCCAAAAAAAAAAATCTAGAAACCTTAAAAGTTGGGAATTTCGTCTTTTAAAAATCCCTGAGGTTGGAAAATTTATGTGTGAAGAAAATTAATTTTATTAATAAATGAAAGCGCGGCAAGATTAGAAATTGCCCAACTTGTAAGATTAAACTTAAATTAGACCTAAGAATGGCCCACTATCTTCAGGAAGATTTTGTATATAATTAAAATATATTTCTGAGCCTTATTTTTTATAAAAAAGGGTTTAATGTTCATATTTGATACGAACAAGGAGCATTTAAAAAGGTTTTTTTTCCCGATATCACTTTATAAATTGCACTTTTATTTAGTATTATTAGAATATTATATATACAATCATAATCGAATAATTTATGCATTTTCATTTAAAAGATTATCGAAAGGGGGCATAACGAACATATTTAATTCAATCTTGCGTCATACTCAAAATGTTTTGCTAGCAGGTCCAAAAGTTGTAACTTTCGATACCTTTTAAAATGAGAGCAAAAATTTAAACTTGTTTAGTTTTTATTAAAATCCGCGTAAATTGTTTCTTCAATAATAATTTATTTTTTCTGTATTCTGCAAAGTCATCTATAGAATGTAAACGTTGAACATAAGTTTAAATACATCCTTTTCAAATATAGCTATCCAACTCATAAAGGAAATTTTGAATTTAAAATTAAGTCATAGTTTAGACAGTGCTTTAAACAATATTAATAACACTAATTGTAATTTCCTCCAGTTATTTTATCCTGTAAAAAGAAATCGGGAGTAAATTTTGACGGATAGAACTCTTTCAAATGGGTTCAAGCTGTTCTGGTAAAGCGATCATTGGCAGAAATTTGCGTCACATAAAAACTGTTGATCTTTTAAAGTTCCGTAAATCTATAGGGAATCAGCCTATGGGGATAAAAGAAACTATCATCGTGCAGAGAAAAGTGGGCTGCGTCGGTCAGGAGGGTCATTAATCCACCCCTCCCTCTGATCTTTTTACCGTGTGAACCCTGCACATACACCGGCTTGTAAAACCACTAAACTTTAGTTCTAATCAACGAGTCATGGCGATTGCGGATTATTAAATTATATAGAACGACGAGTCCTACAATTATGCATAACGTAAAAAAAAGCATTCTGTTTATTGAAAAATTTTAAACAAAAAAGTATTTACAAATGCAAAACATTCTTTGTGTTTCTGTTTCATTTAGTAAAAGAAGGGAAAGGGGGTGGGGGCAGAAGGAGGGAGAATTGGTATTTGTAAACTATTATAAACGAATAAATTGTACATAAAATAAAATAAAATTCCCGCATCTCTATCACATTGATTGCCAATTTATTGTAATGTCGTCTCAAAAATACTTGTCAGTAAAAATTATTGAAAATTAAATAAACTTTTCATTTTAATGAAATTACTAACTGTCGTTAAGGCAGTAAAAGCTAACCAGAAATACTTAAAAATATTATTCACACCAGTGTCATGACCCTCAAGAAGTTGAATTAATAATTATATAATTTCTCGCGTAAAAAATACTTACCAAATATATATTTGGACATTTTTAAATAAAAAATGATTTAAAAAAAAAATGGTGGTGATTGACCACGGACACCATTTGCTAGTCGAAAAAGCATGAAACATTGTAAAGAGGTGAGGGAAAGCACTGGCTAAAGTCTTAGCCCCCCCCCCCTGTGAAATCTGCGTGGGGCCTTCAACAACCCATTCATGCCCAACATTATTTGGTCAAGTGGGGCCAGTAGGCATTTAAAATTTATGTACGTTTCTACTCAAGGTTAAATGTGGATCTATTTTAAGGATCTAACTGGCAATTATACGAAATTTAAAAAAAAATAACAGAAAACCATTTTTTATTCCTATTTCAAATGAACTATGATTTTTACCATCCCAATCTATAACCGTAATGCAATGGTTCCCTACAAGTATAACGTGTGTAGCATAAATTACATTTTACGTTTAATTTTACAACAGGCTCCATCTCTTTCAACGCGCTTTATAGCATAATGCATCAATATTTTTTTGCTAATCAATATAAAAACATTTAAATAATTTTTTTTTAACTACAAAGGGGAAAAGAAGTTTATGGGAATTTAGTTTGCAAAACTGCCCACAGATAGCGCCACCTCCATTATTCCGTTCGTTTGAAAACGTTTTACAGAACTTCATTTTCTTAAAAAATTAATTGAAGTGGTTAATCGTCAAAATGGCTTACATATTGATAAAATACAAATGCGACGCAACACTTTTGTAAACAACAGACCCTAAAAGTTTTTTTTTAAACTATAAACAAAGTTTTATATTCTCATGCTACTCTTTATCCAAAATAATTTTAATTAATTAAGGCAACTCGTATTTTAAATAATAAGTATTTTAAAATAGGCGATTCCCCAACCTTAGATAATTGCGGACCACTAAATTTAAAAAGTGGTTAACGGGGCTTTTATAGTAGTATAAAATTCTCGTATAATTTTCGCACTATGTTTAATTCATGTATAAAATATTAATGCGATGCGATATATCAGCACACTGATTAAGTTACTATAAAAATACATTTTCACTAAAATACAAATACTTTACTCAATACGTTCAATATTAATAAAATATAAGCGCCATGTAAATCAATATAAAATTATTTAAAATAAAACTTTTTAAAAACTACAAATGGGAAATAATGGTACCACCGACACAAACCTACCATTTATTATTATTTTCCCAAGTTATTTTCGTGCCTTTCCTGCGTTTTAACTCAAATTCTAACTTTATTGTTAGTTTTGAATATAATTGACGTTAAGCTTAACGTAATATTGCCTACCAAATATTATTGGATATTCTGGATGACTTTTCTACTATTTTTGTAGAAAAGCTGGCAACTTTGCGATCGCAAGCAGGCACGTAGGTAAGGGGGTGGTTCAGGGGGTTCAAACCCCTCCCATTGAAGGTCAAGAAAAAAAAAATCGAATTACTGTAAATATCATAAAAATTTAGAAAAATTTCAATTTCTAATATAATACTTCTTGTTCAGTTGCATGAAGGAAAACCTGGAATTTTGCGGTGGTCCTATACCGGAAAATAATTTACAAAAGGTTTCCAAAAACATGTTTTGAGATTATTTTTATCTCAAACTAAGCGTAGCATGACGTCATCGTATTTCATTATACAGCATTTGAATTTCGGCGACTAAGGGGAAAGATTTTAAAACGATATCCATATATTATTTTAAACAAGGAATTTCAAAATTTTAATTTGTTTTCTAAATTTATTTCAGAATTAGGGAGTGCTACTAATTTACTATATTAATTTAATTATATTAAATAATTTACTAATTTTAAAAATAGTTAATGACTGATATTGGTAACGATTTCATGAAAAATAAAAGACAAATGTAGCTGTTTCGATACTTTTATGCCAACGTATTCCTGTTTACTTGAATAAAAATTAATAAGTTTAAAAAAAAGGGGTGGGGGTTAAGTTACTCAGTCACTGAACCACCCCCATGAAAACTCTATACCTACGTACCTGATCGCAAGATCAATACTTTTTTACCTTTCTTTGTCAAGTCCATCGCACGAACATTTGATCCAGGCACGAACATTTGATTATAAGCTGAACGTCTTTGTTCTCTGGGCAACTGGATGCCCTATATTCCTAAAGAAAAATAAGACCCGGAAACACTGCCTCGTAATTTTGAACCATGGTTTTATGACGAGGACAACACATTAACTGGTACCCCACACAACTTGAACGTTTGGACCAAACCGGATTCTTTTCCTATACAGCGGAATATTTTTGGCATGCGATGCTTTTCCCCGCAGATCAAATCGCTACCTACACATAATAAGAATCGAGCACCCATTCCTCAGGACACAGGTCCGATGTGTTACCCTAATTTTTTTTTAGAAGGGCCCTTTTCTTTCCAATAACGCCCTGCCCCTTTTTATTTATAGAGTGGATACAACACACATGATGGAATGCACACATGCTTTTTGGAACACTCTTCTTCCTGTTTGCAGAGTTTCCTCCAATCAGGGCAGCGGACTTCATGTTCGTCAGAAAAAATATATATCCAAGATGGACGTCACTCGTGGTATTCTTCCGCTGAAATACAAACAAAAAACAACAATTAAAAGTAATCCGACATGCAGTATCGTATTTTGTGCAATGAACTTTGCCACTCATCAAGAAGGGTCGCACTCGATTACGATTCTTTACAGGACGAACTTGAATTGAAACATTACATTTTCTTGAGCAGCTTTGGTTTTTGGTTTGTTTTAATTAACGTCGCACTAGTGCTGCACAGTGGGCTATTGGCGACGGTTCGGGGCCTATCTCGAAGGAAAGACCCGGGAACGATGCCTCGTATTTTTTAACCATGGTCAGATGACAAGGACAACACCTGAGCTGGCACCCGACGCAACCTCAAAAGGCTTAGTTTGTTTGTTTTAATTAACGTCGCATTAGAGCTGCACAGTGGGCTATTGGCGACGGTTCGAGGCGTATCTCGAAGGAAAGACCCGTGAACGATGCCTCGTATTTTTTAACCATGGTCAGATGAGACCTCAATAGGCGTCAGGACATTGGACCCCAATCAGATTTATCGTGCACCAGTCCCGTATACACGCCAGTATAATTTGTTGGATGTTCTGGACGACTTTCTAGTATTTTTGAAGCGAAGCTGGCAACCCTCCGATCGCAAGATCATTACTTTTCTTTGTCAAGTCCATTGCACGGATTCGAACCACCAATCCTCCGATTAGTAGTTGAACGCCTTTATACACTGAGCAACTTCTGTATTGGTTTTGACTCAGTGGTTTGGTTAATTAGCGTCGCACTAAAGCTGCGTATTGGGCTATTGGCGCCGGTACGGTTTGGTTAATTAACGTCGCACTAGAGATGTACAGTGGGCTATTGGCGCCAGTTCGGAGCTTATCCTGAGTGAAAGATCGGGGAACAAAACCTCGTATATTTGAACCATGGTCAGATAACACAACAACACCTGAGCTGGAACCCGACGCAACCTCAATATGCGTCAGGACATTGAACTCCGATCATATTTATCAATGCTTTCATCGTGCACCTGTCCCGTATACATGCCAGTACAATTTTTGGAATATTTTTAGACGACTTTCTAGTACTTCAAACGATTTTCTAGTATTTTAGTAGCGAGGCTGGCAACCCTCCGATCGCAAAATCACTATATTTTTACTCTTCTGTATCAAGTCTACTCAATCGGGCTCGAACTCGCAATCCTGTGATTGCTAACTGAACGCCTTTATCCACTGGGGAACTAGGGCTCTCTGCGTCAGTGAGAAGACCTGATACAAAAATAGCGAACAAACTACAAAAAAAGTAGAAAATAACTGGCGTGGAACATGGTACAAAAAAACTTTATTTTTTCTACTTTATTGCTCTAAGTCAAATTTCTGTAAGCGTTCTAACAAAGCCCTTATTCTCTAAAATTATACTACACGATTAGACGAAGAATCGGTTGTGGAGTGTTTTTAAGGACTTGTAGAATACTTTGCGAATTCTTTATCAATTACAGACCTCCGTGGCCGAGCGGTTAAAGGCGTCAGCTGGGGATCCGAAGATTCCTGGTTCGATCCTAGGCGATGGACTTGACAAAGAAAAGTAAAAAAAGTAGTGACCTTATGATCGGAAGGTTGCCAGCTTCGCTACAAAATACTAGAAAAGTCGTCCAGATCATCCGCAAAAATGAACAGCGTGTATACGGGACTAGTGCACGATACATCTGATCAGGGTCCAATGTCCCGACGTCTATTGAAGGCGTTGGGTGATAGTTCAGGTGTTTCCTCGTCATCCGACCATGGTTCTAAAATAAAGAGGTGCATGTATGAATGTGTGTTCACGGTACTTTCCTTCGAGATAGACCCCGAACCGTCGCCAATAGCCTACTGTGCAGCTCTAGTGCGACGTTGTTTAACCAAACCATCTTAATTACAAAAAGGTAATTTAGGCTTTTTTTTAAAGATTGGGATTCCTTAACAACTAATTTTTAAGCCGATTTCACACATTCCGAAATAAGTAAGCAAATACGCCATGACAAAAATTCGGGCAGTAAATAAAAGCAGATCTGTTTCCACTTGTATAAGGGCTAATTTTGGGCACTAAACTATAAAAAATATATCAAGCTAATCCACTGAGCCAAAACACTGGAATGAAGACTCGCATGTCATTAAGGAAAATGCACTTCATCGTGCCGAGCGGAATAAATATTCTACCTTGGGTTTTACACCGTTATTGAATCGATCTTGAGTACTTGAATAATTAATATTCTTTTTTTCTTGTAAAAGAAATTAAAAATGTCGAAACATGAAAATGTGGTTTAAAGACTAGGATGCATGTACAGCCGCGGAAAAAAAAAAACGAACCACCGAAGATTATTTCGTTAGTTTTTATAGTAGAGCTAAACTTAATAGTATACCATTCTTCTTTTGACGTGGTCACTCATTCCCCCACTCCCGTATACCCCTCGCCTTTATATAAGAATTTATAATTTTATGCCAACGCGATCACAGCGCTTTTAATTCTCAAAATTAGTAGATTTATGTTAAGTTCTGCAGATTTTAAATTTGTGTATGACCCCTTAAATGATCATTTGATGCACAATTTAATATAGCCAAAAAACTACAAAGAGGAAAATCATGAAATTTTAGATATGCATATAAAACGTTTTTCTGAATCCATCACTATCAAAATATAGCCTGGTTGCTATTCATAAATTTTATAAATATTAATATCCTGATTTAAATAAAATTAAAAAATATACATATAAGTAATGAAAGTAAGTGTATTTTATTTGTGTTGTTTAGAAGTAACACAGATAAAAATATCAGCTTAATAAAATTATTATTTCGAAAGATATGATTAAAAGTTTAAGCAATTCATTTAACATTACGAGTTCTAAACTTTCGATATTCATAATTAATAAACTACTTAACAAAATGACTTGCAAATTGATATTCAACGATAAATTTTGTCGTAGATTCTAAATATTGAATCAAAATTGGGTGTTGCTATTGGAAATTTTAAAGTTGGTGCGGATTTTAATATGAAGATAGTCCCCTATGCAAATTTTTTGTATATCAATGTATACTAGACTTTATTCCCTACAAAATGTTATATTAAGTTTAGCTCTACTATAAAAACTAACGAAATAATCACCGGTGGTTCGTTTTTTTTTTCCGCGGCTGTACTTCATCCTATGACAAACACCATGCGAAAGGACTATATTTTCTACATTGGCTCAAAAAAGGTGTGTGCAATGGTGCAAATGGGTGTACAAAGGTGTGCAGTATTCCCTCCAGTGATCATTATAGCTCAGTGTGCTAAACTTTTTAAAAAAATGCTTTGGATTCTCCATTTTATGGACATAGGCATCACTGAGGAATTGGACTCACGTATTCAAAAACCCTGATATTTTGAAACACACCGATATTCGAACGTTTCGAAACAGAATTTAAACACGAATGCGCTTAAGCGCCTAACTATTATTTTTTTTTAACAAACATTAAAAATTTAGGAAAACGGACACAAACCATTTTAAATCTGAAATCTACATGTACGCATTTAATTACTATTTATACTTATGCATTCTTATGGGGGGGGGGGGGGGGAAAGAAGTTGGGCCAAGAACTTTGCCAACTTGAACGATTCGAAATTTCCAACTTAACGACGTCGAGTACCAGCTGAGATGTTGTCGTCGTTATTTGACCATGGTTCAAAAATACGAGACATTGTTCCTGGGTATTTCCTTGGAGATAGGCACGAACCGACGCCAATAGTCCAATGTGCAGCTCTAGTCCAGTGGCGTAGCCAGCATTGGGTTACTTTGGGTTAGACTTTGGGTTTGGGTTTACTTTGGGGGGGGGGGCATAATTTGGAAACCCTAAAAGTTGTGAATTTCAAGGTTTGAAAATACCCGAGTTGGGAAAATTTATGTCTGAAGAAAATTAATAATTTTAACAAATGAAAGCAAAAACTAGGGAAAGGAAAATTAGAAATTGTCCAACTTGTAAAATTAAACTTAAATTCGTGTGTTTGGTTTCAGAGTTCACTACACACTTTATACTCCTAAGGCTACAGATGGAGTTGACTAATAATATATAACAAATTCTTTAAATTAAGGAGCAATGTTTTCAGATTTCCAGACAGGTAGGCGCCTAAAAAAATGCTTGCATCTGCGCATTCTTTTGTTCTTTATTGTCAAAGTTATATTATATGTTTTAACGTTCAGCTTATCATTTAAAGAATTTTAAAATATATGGCGTTGCTCTTTACTCGAACGTCACACAGTGTTCTTTTTATTAAAATAACTTCTCTTTTAATTGTGTTAGGTGTGATTGTCTAAATCAAAATCCACTCCTTTTTATTCGAAAATCACTTTTGTTTCATATAACTCTATTGGTTTTGCCTTCCACAATGTAAAATTTCTTCGAGCTAATATTCGAAGCGCCATGGCGCTTTGAATATATGGGACTGGCGCGCCGATCCCATATAAATTTATCGTCTCGTGTCTAGGATTTTTTTATGTTTCTTTTGTGATTGGTTAGTTAAATCTTCCCATATTGTGTAATGTTGACGCAGTGCGTTTTCCTTTATGTTTTTCTATCTATATATATATATATATATATATATATATATTTTACCGGTTTCTAATAGAAACTTCCAGAACTTTCGATGGGTTCTTTTATTTAATTCACCCCTCGGTTAAAAAAAAATCATTCAGAGTCCCCAAAAATTTTATGTGCGGAGGACGAATCTTTCAGTACCTATTCTCTTTACCTAATTTTATGTGATATGTGTTTCGTTTTAACATTAACTTCGGAGGACTCTCTCTTTGAATACTTTTAAGTTTATTGAATTTATTTATAATAATTTAAATTCCAGTTTTCCTGCATTGATTAATTTAAAATTAAAATGGTTATTAATTAAAAAAATTTAGAATTTAATTATTACTTGATAAATATGGTCATATTGGTATGTAGGTACTTTTTGTTTTTGAATATTATTTTATTTATGTTTAATGTTAAGATTAGCAATGGCTATTGGGTTGGCACAATTGTCGAGTCTCTTCGACTCCCACTATTTACAGATCACGTTACCATTTTTAGAAAATAGCTGTATTTGTTTACCCCCCCCCCCCCCCTTATGACTTCCACAATAAAATTATCTATAAAAATTTGATATATGTTGTTAAGTTGGAAATAGGAATTTTTGGCAATGCCGAGTTCGGAATTTCCTATCGTTAAGTTTGGTTTGGTTAATTAACATCGCACTAGAGCTGCACATTGTTCGTTAAACCTTAGAACGGACACTGCACTGGAACATGCATGCAACAAATGTTGCGTGTCACAACGTTGATTCGGGTCTATCTCGAAGGAAAGACCTAGGAATAATGCCTCGTATTTTTTAATCATGGTCAGATAACGAGAATAACACCTGAACTGGTACCCGTACCCGAAGCCGTTAAGTTGGGAATTTTGAATCGTTAAGTTGGGAAATTTCTTGTCTCAAGGTTGATGCACATTCGTTTGAAAATTTTTATGGGGGATTATTAAAAAGTAATATATAACTACTAGGAGGCTCCGCCCCCTGCTCCACTAACGCTCCGCCAACCCCCGGAGGATTGCTACGCAATCCTCATAGGTTTGCTCCGCAAACCACTTCTTGCTTCGCTCGCTAAAAGGTAGGACACAATAACAATGTGTCCTAGTAATTTTTTTTAAAATTATATTACCAAAAACTTTAAACGTTGAAACTAAATTTAAATTACAATTCATCTCGGCATAAATACATTTTTTCGCCATGTAAATCAATATAAAATCATTTAATTTCTTTTAAACTACAAATGAAAACAATGGAACCACTGGCAAGCCATTATTTGTTAGTTTATTTCTACCATTATTTATTATTTTCCACATTATTTTCACACCTTTCCTGCATTTTAGTTTAATTTTTAACATTATTGGTAGTTTGTTTTGACATAATTGACGTTAAGCTTACCATACTCTTGCCTACCAGAAGTGTGTACGTAACTAAGTTAATACGTCATAAAAATGAAGGTCATAGAAATCTAGTTTTCAAAATTGCCAACAGATGGCGCGACGTCAATGTTCCGCTCATTTGAAAACTCAAAAGCGTTTTTCAAAACTTCTATTTTTAATGTAATAGGGTTTATATTCTTCCTAATTTAAGCTGACATCAACAAAATAATTATTTACTAATGAATTGAAGGGGCTAATCGTCAAAATGGCTTTCATAAGGGCAAAATAAAAATACGGGCACAACAGAATTTCGTAAACAAAGTAACTGTTGCCACTCAGCGTACAGAAAAACCGCGTTTTTCAATCACCGCGTAAGAGAAATATATATAAAGATTATAAATACGAAGGGCACATAATGGAAAAGTTGGCTCCATTTACGAAGGGTGGGGTCAACAGATTCTCGCTTAAATCTGTGTTCATAACCTTTTTCTGGATTTTTTTCTGCGGCGCTGCATCTCGTGCTGATGATTAGGCAAGCATTTTTTCATTGTCTAGCTTCACTGATTCTACAAATTAATGTTTTTTTTACGAGCAACGCCAATTTCCGTTATGATTTTGCCGCAATGCGCCGTTTTGCTGCGTCACGCAACCAATGAAACCTCCTCCCCCATGTCACGTCACAGTCATGCATGATAAAAAATTAAACGGAAAATAATGATTATTATTCTGTTATTTTTAATTATATATTAAAGAATTATTTACAAATTTAAAATTACTACTTAAAATTTATTATTATTAATTAAAATTACTAATTTAAAATTGTTTCAATCCGGACCCCCCATCAATATTTAGCTACAGACTTAAATCCCAGTAAAATGTCAGTCAGATTTGTTAGTAATTTAATAATGAATGGAAATGACTGAAGATTAACCTTCAAAAATTAAGCTTTTAATTTACATCTTATTTATAATTTATATATATATATTTAATTAATTAAAATTATTGTTTAGAATTTTAATTTAAAGCTACTGTTTAAATTAAAAAATATCATAAATTAAATTTACTAATTTAAAATTACTACTTAAAACTTATTATGATTAATTAAAATTACTAATTCAAAATTATTAATTAAATTTTATTCAAATTATTAATTAAATTTTATTCAAATTATTAATTAAATTTTATTCAAATTATTAATTAAATTTTATTCAAATTATTAATTAAATTTAATTAAAATTATTAATTAATTTAATTAAAATTATTAATTAAATTTAATTAAAGTTATTAGTTAAAAATTGCTCAAATCAATTATTAATAAAAAAAGTTATTTGGTTATTAAAATAATTCCGAACTCAACAGTGCTAAAAATCCTCACCCCTCCCCGGTGCGACGGGTCTGGCGGCTGTACGCAAACAGCTGATAAATTTAATTGCCAACAAAATTAATTATATAAAATGTAATGAAAATTTTAGTATTTCCAACTTTGGGGTATTTTTTATGGAAAGTAAAAACATAACACTCAACAAAAAGACAATTTTCATGAGGTCACCTTAATTAATATTGCAACCATAGTTCATCTTACGTATTCAAGTCCCTTTCGATTGCACACGTCCAACAACTTTCGAAGTCACAACATGACCTCGATTCAAAACCCCATCCCTTCTTTGTATTGACTACGAAATTGTTTATACTACTCTTCCTGATTCAATGATTGCACATCAAATCACTAGTAAATGCGGCGTCATGATTTTTATGCCCACGCAGTAGGGTTGGTCGGAAAAAAAAAACTAAGATTATTTTTTAGAACTGCTTTAGTGAGGAAAAGTTGCCAAAAAAAAACGACGTTAAACAATAAAAAATCTGTTGAAAATCCACGTCGTGCGTCGTTTTAAAAGTTTATAGAAATTGGCGAAATTAAACAGTTTTCGTAATTTTTTTTTTAATTAATTAAAATTCTACGATCGACACGCTATAGTCTGGTATGCTTTTTTTATGATTCAATAGATAAATTAATATTAGTTTTCCGGTCGCCCAATGTGGTTGAGAAACTGGAATTCACAAATAAGTCTCATTGTGCTAATCAACGTTGTCAGTTGTCTATAATAACGGTTTTACAAAGAAAAAAGTACTTAAGAAAATTGTTCAGTTTATGTAAACACGGAGTACGATGTGCGACTGGAAAATGTCAACTAATTTTTAATTTTTTACGTCGTCTTTCGTAATTTTTCCACAAAGGTTCGAAAAAATTGTTTAATTTTTTTTTTTACCCACAGAGCCTTGCGCTCTTACAATAATGTTTTTTGGATGACATTAGAGGAGTAACGGACAGACGAGCCCCCGGGCAAAAAAGTCTGATAAGGAATATTTATCGATTTTGTTTTTATCCAAAACATTAATTTTTAATCATCATATTTTGGTTTTGTGTGGTTAAAAAACGTCGAACTAGAGCTGCATGCACATCGGGCTATGCGACAATTCTGGGCCTATCCCGATGGAAAGACCTGGGAACAATGCCTCGTGTTTCTGAACCATGGTCAGATGACGAGAACACACCTGAGCGGCGCAACCTCAATAAGCGTCAAGAGCTGCACAGTGGGCTATTGGCGACGGTTCGGGGCCTATCTCGATTGGTTTGATTAGTTTGGTGTGATTAATAGGACCCCAATCAGATTTATCGTGCACCAGTCCCGTATACACACCAATATAATTTTTTGGATAATCCGGACAACTTTCTAGTATTTTTGTAGCGAAGATGGCAACCCTCCGATCGCAAGATTACTACTTTTCTTTATTTTTTTAAGTCTACCGCACGGATTTTAACTAGCAATCCTCTGATTACCAGCTCAACGCCTTTATCCACTAGATGCTCAGGGCCTATCTCGAAGGAAAGACCCGGAAACGATGCCTCGTATTTTTGAACTAGGACAGCACCTGAGCTGGCACCCAACGCCTACAATAGACATCGGGACTTTGGACCCCGATCAGATTTATCGTGCACCAGTCCCGTATACACGCCGATAATTTTTGTGGATGTTCTGGACGACATTCCTAATGTTTTGGGGCGAAGATGGCAACCCTCCGATCAGAAGATGACTACTGTTTACTTTTTTTAGTCAAGTCAGCCGCACAGGATCGAACCGGGAACCATTCCCAGCTGACGCCTTATCCACTGGGCATAAAGAGACAACAATTTTGTACGGGTTTAAGGCCTGAACCGTCAACAATAGCCCAATATGCAGCTGTTGCTCAATGTTTATCAATAAATCGGAACTTTTTTTTGTTTTGTCACGGGCCAGCTTCGCTACTAAAATACTACGAAGTCGTATAAAAATATCCAGCAAATTAGACTGGTGTGTATACGGGACTGGTGCACGATAAATCTGATCGAGGTCTGATGTCCTGACGCCTATTGAAGTTGCATCGGGTGTTATCTTAGGTGTTGTCCTCGTCAGCTGACCATGGTTTAAAACTACGAGGCATCGTTCCAGTGTCTTTCTTTCGATGGTTGGTTTGTTAAATAACGTCGCACTAGAGCTGCACAGTGGGCTATTGGCGACGGTTCGGGGTCAATCTCGAAGGAAAGACCTGGGAACACATACACATTCATACATGCACCTCGTTATTTTAGAACCATGGTCAGATGACGAGGAAACACCTCTTATCTTCGAGATAACCGTCGCTAATGCGACATAATTAAACAAACCAAACCCGTTTTTAGGAAAATTATATTATAATTTTGACTGACCTACGTATAAGCAGCTGACCAATTTTTGGTATCATAATTACGCAATCTGTTTTAAAATACCGGGAGGACTTGATCAGTGATCTTGTGCAGGAATAACAAATTAAAATCCTAATTCTAATTGCTTATGTAATTTATTTTTGTCTATTTGTTCAAATTGTTTTAATTTTTTTTAAATCTTATTATCTTGTATTTTGTATTATCTAATTTTGTATCCGCCTTCGTTAAATTTATGTTGCCAATCTTTGTAAATGGGCTACGGCCCACTACAATAAACTAATCTATCTATAAGCCGACCCTCATACTTTTTGAAGAAAATTTTAACTTACATTTCTCCGCTTATACACGAGTATATATTATAGCTATCGTAAAAGAGACGTGGTAAATTGGACTTAATTTGATTTTTCTTAAGACCCGTGGTCTAATTAGTTTAAAATTTTTATCGGCGGATTTCATGAAAAAACATCGTCAATGTCTATATGTCCAGCGTTAATTTCGCGTCGTGAGGGGGCCCTGGCCTCTACTCGCTTACGCTCCTCAACCCCTTGAAGATAGCTACATAATCCTTGTTGGTTTGCTCCGCAAACAAATTCTCGCTTTACTCATCTTTCCTGTGTTTTACCTGCTTAATATTTTATTAGTTTTGGCACATTTACAGTTCACTCCCTTTCAATTGACACCTTGATTGTAAAAATTGGTTGTATAGTTAAGAGGAGTGACAAAAAAGAGCCTCGTCTATTAAATATATAGATAGGTTTGTATACCTTACAAGGGACTTTCAGTGGCGTTGAAAAGAGGTTCTTTCGTTGGGCAAAGAGGTTCACTTTAAATTGCGGGATGATGAAAATGAGCTGTTTTCTTTGAAATGGCAGACACTCTTTCATGAGTGCAAACCAAAATAGATTATTTTTCCAAGAACCGACGTTTTCACGTGAAACGTCTTAAAAATCAGCTACAAAGTGGCATCAGGACAGAAACACTATGCCACGCTTTTAGGGTCATCTGATACCCTAACTGCCTGAGAAATAGCACGATTGACATTAATGGTCTGTTTTGATGAACTATTAGGGACCCAATGCGTGTTAAAAATCCTGAAACACATTAAAGCAAGTAAGAGGCAACGAGTAAGAGCTAGGGCGTTAGGCAAATTGTACACGAACGAGATTTACGCGAGTGAGATTCTGCAGATGGCTCTGCAATTGGTGGATACAAAACCACGTTTGTATGCTCCAATTGCAGAGCCATATGCAAAAGCTAACTCGCGTTTATGACGCCCGTGTAGAATGGGCCTTAATCGGAAGAACTTGTTTATATACTTCCCTTTGAAGAGGTTGTGTTGGTGACCAATTCTTATTTCCCAACAATCAACTGAAAAGACGTTTTAACATAAATCTTTCGAGCTCCGACACAGTCACGCCAGATTTTTTGTTGTTAGTTTCAATTTTTAGATGAACTTTTATTGGAAACTATTTCAACTAATATATATTTTTATAAATTTAGGACGTCACTTACCGGCAAGTTGTAATTAGATCTCTGTCACAGTCTCGCCTTGGAGATGAAACGCGAGCAATAATTCTAGTCGTGGAAAGTTGATAGCGGCAAGCCTGCAATAAAACAGAGGAAATGTTTTTGTTTTTTTAAATTACAGTAGACGCTCGTTTTTACGAACCTCTAATTTACGAACATTCACGATTTTACGAACTAGTGTCTGGTCCCGAACATGGTCCCATAGGCATAATGATATTTTTAATTCCCATTTACGAACTAAAATTTTGAAAAATCTCTTTTTTGCGAACTCATTTTCATACTTCGCTAGCGTTTACCAGACATCAGACAAAGTTTAAAAGCTCATATCTTTAGGTTGTAACAAAGCAACACATACAAACATTTCAAGACCATTCTGAGAAAAATTACAGGGGCCAATAGCAGGTGGGTAGCAGGCATGTGATTGGAGAGTGGCAGTTTGACGTCAATCTTTACCCTTCCCTTACATTCAATAAGCATGTGTCAATGTCGAGCGGGGAAAGGGGGCGCTTTGTTATAAGATTATGTTTTGTAGCTGGTTAGTTTCATCTGGACCCTTAATGTCTGAAGTTTCGTGTGAGTTCAGAGGGAGTTGGACCCAGTTTTAGTTGAGGAAATTTCGTCATGTCGCAGTTGAAGAAACGCACTCGTTTATCTGCTGAATCAAAAAAGAATTTTTTTTTAAAGAAGTAGAAGAGAAAATTTCAAGCAAGGCAGAAATCTCTAAGAAATATGGAATTCCAAAGAATAGCCTCTAGATAATTTTAAGAGCAAGAGAAAAAATCGTTTGATATGCAAACAAGACCATTAAGAGTGCCCCTTTCGAAAATATATTAGAGCAGCAAAATATCCCAAACTGGAAAAAGCTTTGCTTTCTTGAATGAGGAAAATTATAGGAACGAACATTCCGTTTAATGAAATGCTTAAGGAACAATTGAACTTTGTTTTAATGGTCAACATCAAAAGACTTCAAGGCATCGTATGGTTGGCTGCAGAAATTTTAATCCAGACGGGTTGAGCTTCACAAAACTGAATGGTTATCAAGAGTAAGCCTCTTTTGAGGAGGACAATAGTGAAATGCTTTCAAACATCGATAATATGAAAACATGTATTTTCCAAAATGTTGTTTTAAAATAGAAAAACTAGCGATTATTCTGATGCTTAATTTTTCATCAATAAAGGTATACTTATTATTTTTTTATTTAACTATTTTAATTTACAATTGTTTCTTATATAGAATAACTATATATAACTTTATTTCCTAATATAATCTCTAAATAATGCTTTATTTATAAAGAGAAGACAGTTTAATAAAAATAAGCATAACATTTATCTACTTCTTATGATATTCTATTTTACGAACTTTCGATTTTACGAACAATTTGGTTGTTCCCTACGAGTTCGTAAAAACGAGCGTCTACTGTATTTTGAAATTGAGTTAACCATGTTAACAAAATTATAATTACTAATTTTTATGCCGGAATCAATAAGTGTAAATCCCTTTTCCCATTCACACCCAAACTGAGGTTATCGTCACAGCTGGTCCTCTTTTTCCCACCCTCCACTTAACTGATTTTCTGTTTACTTAAAGAAGTGTTAAGAAAACCTGTTTTTTTCTTCTTTTAACAAATTTATTATGCAAATTTATAAAAATGGCTTAAAATTAGAGGCCACGAATCTATCTTTACGCGAGTATACGAGAACAAGTTGTTCTCTTTAATTTAGAACAGAACTATGAAACCAAATTTTAATGTGAAAATACAAATGATTTGAGTTGGAAATGTGTTGTCGATGTTGGATATTTTTCTACGTTTATATTTTTAATTATATTATAATTAAATGAATTACTTTGAGATACATTCATTTTTTTTTCTAAATGTATATTACTTTATGGAGGTTGTATCAGAGAGTTGTAATATTAAATAGAGAGCGCCTTCAATACCAGACTCTCGTAAGGCCGCGGTGTCAACATTGAAAAGAAAAACCTAATCACGTGGTTATAGCGCAGCCACATTTGGCGTTCAGACATCTGCAGGAGTTTCAAATTTGGCGCTCTTTCTTCTTTTTTGGTGACAAGGAGTTCCGTCCGTATTAAACTTCTTAACATGTATCTACGTATTTACTTATTTTCAAACAATATGCGCTAAATATTTCCTCTTCATTAAGGAAACGAAAATATTTTATTTGTGTTCAATACTCGAAGAAGCGAAACTCTTTATATTTCTCAGGTTTTATTGTTCATATTTTCTTATTGAAGTATACAAAATAACAATTGAAAGAACTTCGCTTATGGTAATTTTTTTACATAAAAACGTAATGCAATTATTTCAAAACTACAAAGTAAGAAAAATCTCCTTAATATATCTGTTAAACTCCTTTAAATTGTGCCACTCGTTCAAAAAACGATATTTAAATACAAAATTAAACACAAAACCATATTACAATACTTTGATCTCGTTTAGTTCTTAAAGTCGCCAAGGCCTGTCAAGTAATATTGGCGCATGAATGAATTGGCATTTCCACATATCACGTGGTTTCAATGATGGACACACGGAAATCAGCATTTTTATTCATCTATTTGTATCATTACTCTATAAGTTGTATAGCTTGGATTTTGTGAAAATGAACTTTGTGAAACATATTTCATTTTTGGGAACCCACCTGCAGGCCAGTAATTTTCCCCAAATGAAAATTTTTTATACCTTTCAGTGTTTTTTTTTATAGTTTACAAAGGTAATTCCGACCTTAAAAAATGTGATCCAAATTTCGAAATTGTCAAAAAAAAAAATTTTTTTTTAGTCAAATAGGGCGCCGAAATCATGCTTACTTCCATCAAATTCATTGAGCACCTAGTCAAATTCAAAAGTAGATTCATGTTTTTACAGCGGAAGAACAATGCTAAATTTAAAGCAATGCCCTACAACAAGGTCCCGATATTTTAAGAAAAGAAGGGGCGAATTCCTACTTTATAACAATAGCGAAATAGGTAAGAAATAACGCATATTTTTGAATTGTACATAATTTAATTAGATAAAGAGGTAACGCTTCTAACGAGATCTGCGCGTCGCAATGAGCATACAATTTTTAGTTTTGGTAATTAGCCAATTCCTTCTATCTTTGAAAAGAGAATAGAACTCTATAGTAACTGGTGTAACCAGCGTTATCCATTTATGTATTATCTTATATGTTTGTCCTATTATCATGTCTCCGTCACCTGTATATATTTCATGTTCCCGTTACGTGTCTATATATTGTTCCCGTTATTACGATTGTAACGCCCTCTACATATTTTATGTCGTTCCCACTGCGCCGGGAAAGCGTCAGTCATGTAACTGCACTCTTGCGGTGTATGCGTATTAGGTTCGTCCCTCCCCGAGATTTGTACCGTAACGATAGGCTTATGTGATTAAAAATGTTTATGTTCAATCCTTGAGCAGTTATTTAGTCTATACGCCTTATACTGGTTAATTAATGAACATCATACCAAAGACAACAAACATTTCAATACACCTGTTCATAGCAACTGTTTAAAAAAAGAAGAAAAAAAAGGAAATATTACATCTATTGAATAGAGAAAATACAATTCTCCTGTCGACAGGAGATCCTGTTATGGAGGTCATTTGGATTGATTAGTTTTATTCCTGGTTTTCCAAAACAGTAAAAAAGAATAGCACGTGTCTTTGAACCAAAGAAGCGTTTACAACAACGGCGGAGAGGGGACTTAGAAGTCAACAAAGTAAACCAGGATTCCAGTGCTATTTCCGTATAACGTCGTTATTGGTATCGTTTTAAAGTGAGGAGTAAACATTCAAAGCGTTTTTTGTCACATTGAGCGAGGTGAGTCGGGAGGGAAACAAATAATTTTACCTATTCCATGGTTATGGTTAAAATGCAGTGATTTTTAAGTGTGAAAATATCAAGCTTTCAACCAAACTTCGACGAGATTAAATTAAAAAGAAATTGTGTTCAATCCCATACAGTTCGAAAAATAGTGGAAATCTATATTAAGTTACTATTATAATGTTTTCAGGAGTTAAAAGGAGTATTAAATTAACAAGATAATAAAAGTAATTAAACTTTAGATTGTGGTCGTATCTTCTATGTATATATGTTGGATAAATTTGTGTCCATATCCTTCGTAAAAGCTGAGTAAAATTAAAAGAAATTATAAAATTAATTTCAGAATTTTCCTTTCCTTCACTTTTATATTCAAACAAAATTAAAACGGATACATGCCAAGAAACCCGGGAGACTTTAGTGAGCATATATGAAAAAAGGGGTCTCCGGTCCTATTTTAATATTAACTAAGGGTTTGCAGCTTAATTATAATTAGGAATCTCTGGAATAGAAGATATAAAAAAATGGCACAGTCTCTACTGTACCATAAGGTTCGGTAAATGAATTATTTATACGCACGCCTGCTCTTTCTTGCGTTTTCAGTAAGATCTAGATCTCTCTGCAATTTTCAATAGATTTGAATTCTTGGTATCATTTTGTTCGCATTGAGCCTTTTTTTCGACATTTTTTAGTTTCTTATGCCGCTATTGAACTTTAATGGCATATTTTGGCTCTAAAGAGAAATCTTCGAAACATCGTCCCATTCCACTCTACACAATATTCTCCCAAATAGATTAAACTGTTCACTAAACTAATATAATTGTAGAAATTGTCGTTCTCCTCAATATAAGCAAATACTCGGCACGATCCATCGATTAGAACTGAAGTTACAGCGATTAAACTGACCACAGAATGTCCAAATTTGGAATCTTTTTCCCTCCCACGCGGTACAAATGACAGGCGAGATGGTAGTGGATTAGTAACTAGCTTGGGAAACGCAGGCCTACTTTCCTCTTCACGATGGTAGATCATTTATCGAAATAAGCCTTAAATTCTCTCCAAAAATTTTGATCAATATTTCCATTTGAAGTCAAAATATCCTTCTAAAATTACACATGCGGCATACAAAAACTTAGAGAGATTAAAAAAACAATACAAGACGAACAAAATGATACCAGAAAGTCTAAGTTTTTGTATGCCACATATGTAATTTTAGAAGGATATTTTGACTTCAAATGGAAATATTGGACAAAATGTCACTTTCTACTTTCTATAATTTCATCACAAATAGTTTAAACTGTCACTAGATAAATACGGTTTTAACAAAACTTCTTTCAAGCTAGGATTAGCATTTCCGTCTTATTAAACAATGAATTCAGGATGAAAACATTTAAATATAAATTTTAATGAGGAGCTGAATTTATGTGACCGGCCAAGCTGGGGATTACTTGCTCTCTGATTAGAGTGAAAAGGTTTACAAAGATTAACATTTCGCGGAAGGATACATTTGGTTATGTTCTAATAAAATGAAAGGGGTGGAAGACAGTTCCATTTGGGAAGAGTTCTTTTGCAGGGAATTATGTCTGTTACACGGTCTAACTCGTTGACGCGGCCCACCTTCCTCTACATCAGTGGTTCCTAAACGTTAGGTGAACGTGGGTCACCGACTTAAACCATTGCGCGGACCACCATTTTCTATTAACAGTAAAAATATTCAGGTACCAAATATACAGGGTCTTACTGGAAAATTAGAGTGGCAGTGTTGACCAGCCCAAAAATTAATGAAGTTGAAAATTATACACACACACACATATGTTAAATTAACCCTTTGGGTACATTTGACGAATGAGACCGTGGTGAGACTCGTCATCTGCTTACTTGGGAGAAGTTACCGTGAACGAGTCTGACTCGTCATCTGAATTTAAGAAGCAGGCGTTCATGTTGATTAATAATAACTTAATTTTCATTCTACAATTAAACTTATATTATTTGCTACAATTAATTTCGTTAAGTGCTTAATTCTATTAGTACATATGATACATAATTAACAATTTGATCATATGTAGCGTTGATCACAAACAATTTGTTGTAGGGTCGGTCAAGAATGGGATCAATTGAACTTCACCAAATCCGTCCCATGGGCATAAGAATCTTCAAATAATTCAGCACTCAAATTGTTAACGTACAAATTTTACATTAAATATACCAAACACATTAGTAAAAAAGATTCCTTATATGCATTGAATTTGCACAATTTCGTCGTGGCGGTCCTACGATATGTCTGGCTGGTCCTGGACCGGTGATTGCATCGGACAATCATATGACCAGTAGACCAGTCAGCCCCTTCTCCTAGACATCAGTGAAACCACCTTATGTGAATGATGACGTAATTACAGGAAAACACATTGGTGCAAAAAGAGTTGTCAACAACAAAAAAAGTTATTTTCTACTAAACATTATTTGAATAGCAATTATCCTTTTAGGTTTTTATTAATTATATATGTGCCCAGAAAGATATTACATTTACAACATAGTCCTTACATTTTTTTACTTTACCAATACACAGAGAGAGTTAGCCTGAAAAACATACACCACTTTCTATTAACAGTAAAAATATTAATAAACTGAAAAACTTATAAACCAGATGGGGGGTAAAGGTAGAGACAGTAAAATCCAGATACATTAAGCATCTTATTAAAAAAGAAAAAAATTCCTTAAAAATATATATCATGAATAAACTCGAAGAATTGGGGATGAGAAAATCTTCGAAAAATTATTCTACTGTACTTTAACACATCTAAATGATTTGATAAAGGATTGTTTCTCACATCCCACTAAACCGTCGTATTAGCTAATAATTTCATGGCTTCACTGGATTCTTAACAAAATTTGATCGGTTCCCGCCAAAGTCTCTTATTGGTTATTGTTGAGTGGGATGACGAAGTTTATGAATAAATATGTCAAGTCATTTCCTTTCTTTATATTTACGACTAAAAAATAAGATATCTTTCGAACTGACGCCAGAAAATATAGAATCATAGACTTTATTGCATTACAATTCGATCGAACTTTTCCCGCCAAATTCGTGAGTTTAATAAAAGTTGGTTAATTAGTGTACAAGTTATGCGTTAAACAACCGTGAGTAACATAAACACCAGCTGCAAAATATATCATTCAGCGATTTGATTCCATCCATTCGACATAAATCAGTAGTTGAAAGTATGAGCGCATTTTGTAGCAAAGACAAAATGCAGTTTACGAAAACACAGTAAATCGTTTGGAATCATTTTGCTGCGTTCTTGAGCTACTTAATTTATTCCTTTCACTCTTAAGAAAATCCGAGCATTATTAATAAAGTTAGTAAACTTGTGCAAAAATAAATTTTTTTAATAATTTTTGCGTGCTAATCTAGAATTTGTTTGTAAAATTTGTCCGAATTCCTTCAAATTTGCAGAGATGCTAAAGAAGTCGTATGTTTTAAATTAAACGTAAAACAAACGGTAATTTCTTAATTACAATAAGGAGTTCTGAGAATTCATATAATTACAATTCAATTCCCACTTGCACCTGCTATTTTTCTGTCTTCCCGAACCAATTCCTCATTTACATTTGTTTATGATACAATGCATGAACGAGATCTAGTGGTCGTAGAGCGACAGAAATTAGGGATAGCTCAAATCAGTATTTCGGCCTTCGCCATTTGTAATATCGTGTTGAGACTAAAGGAAAAGCATGAAAGCAATTATTGCTTGTGCCAGGCAAATAATTTATAATCAGCAATTTGGAATCAGTCCCAAGTTCGGGACTTTTCCCTTACCAAATTCAAGTGTTTAATAGCTATTGGTTAAATAGTGTATAGGTTATGCACTAAACATCAGTGGCGGTCAGTTGTCGAAAATGTTAGTGCAGCCGAAATCATGTGACCCCCCCTCCCCCCCTATTTTCCTAAAACCATGCATGAACGGAAATTCTTTATTATTCACAACTCAAATCAAAATTTCCTTTCAATTTTTACAAAAGCAATCCCGATTTTTTTTTAAACATGCGAATCGGTCAATTTTAATATCTTTATATATACAGCGTATGTTTTTTCAAAACTTCTATTTTTAATGTATTAGGGTTTATATTTTTCCTAATTTAAACTGACATCAACAAAATAATTATTTACTAATGAATTGAAGGGGCTAATCGTCAAAATGGCTTACATAATGGCAAAATACGCGGTGATTGAAAATCGCTGTTTTTCTGTACGCGGAGTGGCAACAGTTAGATTGTTTACGAAATTCTGTTGCGCCCGCATTTTTATTTTGCCATTATGTAAGCCATTTTGACGATTAGCCCCTTCAATTCATTAGTAAATAATTATTTTGTTGATGTCAGTTTAAATTAGGAAAAATATAAACTCTATTACATTAAAAATAGAAGTTTTGAAAAACGCTTTGCTAAACTTTACATGAGCGGAACATTGAAGTGGCGCCATCTGTTGGCAATTTTGAAAACTAGATTTCTATGAACTTTATTTTTATGACGTATTAACTTAGTAACGTACACACTTCTGGTAGGCAAGAGTATGGTAAGCTTAACGTCAATTATGCCAAAACAAACTACCAATAATGTTATAAATTAAATTAAAACGCAGGAAAGGTGTGAAAATAACGTGGAAAATAATAGAAATAAAATAATAAATAATGGCTTGCCAGTGGTTCCATTTGTAGTTTAAAAGAAATTAAATGATTTTATATTGATTTACATGGCGAAAAAATTTATTGATGCCAAGATGAATTATAATTTAAATTTACAAATTCAACGTTTAAAGTTTTTGGTAATATAATTAAAAAAAGTATTGTTACTAGGACACATTGTTATTGTGTAATACCTTTTAGCGAGCGAAGCGAGAAGTGGTTTGCGGAGCAAACCTATGAGGATTGCGTACCAATTCTCCGGTGGTTGGCGGAGCGCTAGCGGAGCCTCCTAGTTAACTTAAATAACGAAACAACAGCAGGACCATGTCCTAAAACAACAACACACAGTAAATGTATCACGAACACCATTTCCGTTTGGAGATATTCTCGTAAGTTCTCGTTTCACCCACGAGCCAATCAGCATATCGAACCTCAAGTGCAGCTAAAACAAGAAAGATGCAGAGCATTAGCATGGGGGGGGGGGGGGGGGGGGAAATCTCCATACTACGTAGAGGTTGCCATGGCAACGATGCAGTCGATTTCGAATTTCGCTTTTTGGCTCCAGTTTTGATTGAATGGAGTTTTTTTCCCTCCTGAATTGTGCATTACGGTAACAGGCTTGCTATTTATCAGAGATTTTATTTACTACCGTAGAAATTTCATTTTCAATTCTAATCTTCATTTAAGAAAACTAGTAAAATATCCGATTTTAGTTTTAAAATACACTAATGAATTTAGGTGCAGCCCGGCTGTACTGGCTGTAGTGGGCGAGCCGCCACTGCTAAACATCCTTATTCCTAAGTCTTAGTAACATAAAAACCAGCTGACTTCAAAAATGTATCATTTAATTTTCAGTTTTATAACATCAATTTTATTCGAAATTATTCGAAGGCTGCGTGTATTGAGATGGTCTTGCATTGAGTATAACTCTTTACAAGTCGCGTTAAATAAATGCGTACATATTTTTTCCCCCATGATTTAATGTATTATAAGCTGTTTGTTACTTTCGCCAGAAATAGTCATATATCATATACATCGATGAATGAACATATAACGGGCAGCACATGCCTTTTGTTGCAGCAATAAAACTATGTTTAAGAACACGCATTGAATCGCTTCCACTACTTCAACTCGTTTTTCCTGTACCCCCAGTAAAAATGTGATTTTTTTTTTTTTTAAATCAGTTTTTTTTAACTATTATAGCATTCTACTATTTCAAGCATTATTCCAAACAAATTTTTGAAGAAAATCGGAGCATTAATAAAAAAGTTAGAAAATTTGCGAAAATGCTTTTTTAATATTTTTGTAATAATCTCATGCTTTTTTGTAACTTTTTAAATTATGGTCCGAATTAAAAATTTGCAGGAATGCCACTTACTGCAGAAGATGTCTATTTTACAAAAAAAATGTAAATCGAACATTATTTTTTTAATACAATATTAGATACTTGGAATATGCATCCATCTCTCGCTATCTCGAACTCAAAGGGAAGTGTATAAAAATTCGAGATATCGAAAATTCGAGTTATCGAAAATCCTATAAAAAATCTGTTTTGGTAAAAATAAATACAAGTATACTTACCCTACTTTATTTAAAATATCTATCCAAAATTTTTTGGTGAGTATTTCTATTTATTTCGGAATCAATTATATTTTCCAAATGCATGATTGCTTGAAATGTCGCTGTTTTCATTTCCGGCCACGATTCAATGAATGCACGCATAGTTTTTATGGTAAAACTATGCGTGCTTTAGAGGAGGTTCGTATTCTTTATCTTTTTCCAAGAGCGGTCTCTCATCAAAAGCTGCTATAGAAAGTGTATTACATTTTCGTTTTGTCGCAATTATTATTAGCGACAAATTAACACCACACGAAAGCCTAAGCAAAAGCGAGAAGGGGGTCGAGAACCTGATACGGACCTGGCAATTGCATATTTGCTAAAGTTTCTTCAAAATCCGTAGTTTTGAGAGGAAAACCAAATTTTGAGTAGTGTGGAAACTTTGATTTATCGAAAATAAGGAAGAAAAACTTTGAATTAACGAGATAAAATTACATTAAATAAGAAATGAAGGTGCAGGGAAATTGATTTTTTTTTCGAGATATCGAAAAATTCGAGTTATCGAAGTTCGAGTTATCGAGAGTCTACTGTATTTAATTACAATTTACACTTGCACCTGCTATTTATCATTCTTCCCCTGAACAAGGTTATCATTTACATTTTGTTTTTGATGTCCTAGAAGGACAAAAATTGTTTACACATAGGCCTACATTCTACATCCATGTGATTAATTACATTTGTAAAAAGAAAAACAGCAAGCCTGCTCATAGTTTAATGATATTTCGAAAGCTGCAACACCCTATTAGCAGACTCAACATAAATACCAATGGCAATTTTCTTAACGGCCATTACAAAATGAAAAAAAAAATAATCTATGGTTAAATAAGGGAGGGAATAGACCAGAAATGTGCACCAGAAAAGGACCACAGGGATAAAGAATTTTTTTTTTTTCTAAAATAAGGGAAAAAGGGACCATATTCTGAAAAAAATAACTTTTAAGTACCTCAAGTAACAAAAAGGACTTTTAGGGAAAAAAGGGACCTGTTGCGAGGCCTGCATTGATTTATATATTTGCAGCAATGCTTTTTTCCTGCATGCACAAAATATGACATCACTTGCTTCAATGTCTTAATTGGGCCCCGAGTTGAAGGCGACACGCTCATTTACTTCGAAGTAGGTTTTAAAGACCCTAACTTGTCAGTTGCAATTTGAAGTCACCCCCCAAATTTTTTTTGCAATACATTTGTTTTCCAGTGACATTAATTAAAATTGATGTTATGAGCAAAAATAAATTTTGAAAAATAATAAAAACATGAAATAAAAATATAATGAAATTAAATTTAGCGCCCTCCTTGGTGGGCGGCGACTTGGGCAACTGCCCAGTTTGCCTAGCCCTTAAACCCCCGAGCGTGCTCCCCCCACCCCCCTCTTCCCTCCCAAGGTGAAGAGAGCATTACATCTTATTACTAATTAACTTGTAGTAAAATGTATTTCGACTAAGGAGGACTGTAACTTGTTTTGAATTTACGGGTTTGTACTAAAATAAATAATATACGCCACACACATTCTACGTAAGCCACACTGAGAACCGTGTGTATTTTCTGAAAGTAAGTAAATTACAAACGTATACTCACTTCGACATGACGTTGTCCGTGTTCCACGGTCGTGTTGGGTGTTCAACAAGGAGAGATGGCCATAGGCTACACGTAATCCGGAAGTTGGCCTGCAAAAGACTCGGAAGATGGGCAGTTAGGAACAGATCACTGAGTTGGGTGAATCACTGAGCTCGAACTGTAACTTCTGAAAGGCTCAAAACTTGTTTCCTCAATGTGCGCATTGAAGTGAATTTGGAAGTAGCCATACTGTGCTCCAACATTTATTAAAAAGGGATTTAGTGGTGTTTTTCAATACAATAGCATTGTAGAAATATTAAATGTATATAAATATTATATTTTCTTCTTATAGAATTAATTTTTATATTGCCAAACAAATAGTTTTTACTCTTGTTTTTTAACCACTTCGACTTTAGACTTGCAAATGACTTTTTGTTTTAATAGCAGATTGCATTTAAATTGGGTTTCTAAATAAAATAGAAAAAAACTCATCCAAAAGCAATACATGTCGGCTTATTTTAACATGAAAAATAAACGAAATTTTGCGATAGCAGTGAAAGTGGGTTACAGTTGTTACCTCTTCAATTGGCTTCAAGTCAACAAAATGATTTGCCCAATACAGAAGTTACAGTTAGAGATCAGTGGAGTGCATGCACCAGTTACCGAACTTGGAAAACATATATAAAACTAAGCGCATATACTTTTAAAAGTCCCTTCAATCAACGTTACTCAAGTTTTTAAATTTAGGCGCAAAGTACCAAGCTCTTCTCAAGAGAAACACAAATCTGTACGAAAACAGGATATTTTTTAAATAAATCTTACTCGCAAGTACTTGTAAATCAGATCCTTATCCTGCGACATGCCCGAGGCTAACGCGTGTTTATTCGTTCGTGTAGAATAGGCCTTAGAGGGTCTCTGCAATGGAGCAGCAATAAAAGTCAATGAAACACAGACCAATGATAAATGACGCAAATAGAAGGTTTGCTCCAATTTCGATCCTGCAAAGGTGACGCCAAAAGCAAACATTCGAATCGTTTTTCAATAACTCGATATTCGCAAGTTTCGTAATCACCAACCACAGCAAGTAACCGAAGATTTAATTCTTGTTTATTTTCCGTTGTTTAATTTTAATAATATTTATACAATATCTACATAGTTTGATCATTACTCTTAAGATGTACACAGTATGTGTCCTATTACACAATTTCACCAACTGTACTTATTTAGAATTTTTATTGCATGTTATTTTTTTTAGTGTTCTTACAATTGAGAATTAGTAAAAGTTGTGTACACATTGATATAGGATGCACACACAAAAGTTAAAAATAACCCTTACTTTTGTAAAATCAAAAACGTAACTAATTTTACACATTCATACCACGTTAACAAGCCGGTAAAAATACTAAATTGTGACACATTGTTGGAATGGAAGATTGTAGTTTGTAAACCGAATCGACAGGTAAAAGACACGCGTACTTTGATAGGCTCAATGGAGAACTGTGTGATGCTGCGCCCTAAATTTTTGTATTAAGATCTTTCATTTGGTAACTCAAAGGAAACATACTTCCCTCTTGAAAATCTTAAAATGAATATCAATTATCTCATTTTTATTTGAAAATTAGTTGAGTTGAAAGAGTTTAGAAGGTAGCTCGTCAACCAGTTATTCCAAATTTTTATTTATAACGCGAGTATTATTTATATTTATAATTTAAAGAAGCATTTTTCAAAATCCTTGTTTTGTGCGAACATGTGCATAAATATAATACTCAAGACCTTTACATATTTAGGCTTAAAAGAAAGGTATTATTCTTTGGATTGCATTCTTTCCTGTATAGGATAATGATGACAAGGTAAATTTAATCAAAAAATTTCATTTTATCCGTTCGGAGTCTAGTGCTGTTGATTGCATTCTTTCCTGTATAGGATAATGATGACAAGGTAAATTTAATCAAAAAATTTCATTTTATCCGTTCGGAGTCTAGTGCTGTTGATCATACCCCCCCCCCCCCCCCCCCCCACCACCCAAGTACAGTCGTTTATTCTTAAAATTCAACATGTTTAAAAGGACAAAAAGGAACAGATATCAATGTAAAACAGTGCAGACAAAAAAAATTAACGATAAAATTCCAAAATTGGGAAATTTAAGATTTTTTTTAATCATTCTGCATTGAAAGATACATTTAAGCGTTGTATTAATAAAGTATTATTATGAATATGCAAGATAAATTACTTTCTTCTAAATCGATGATTATCTTTTCTTGTACCAATTGTATTATATAACCAACATTCTTCAGCTATTTTGTTAACATTTACCAACCATCCAACTTTATTAAAAATTATCTGGGACTTAAAATCTAGACAAGACCAAAATTTATAAGAATTGTAATAAAATCGTATCAAGCTGAACTTATCGGATAATTTTCCGGAAATTGTGCAAATTTCAGCTCTTCGTAAATAACGAGAAACTCACCATGTCACCAGGCATGTTTATGCTTTTTAGTTAGTTTAGTGTTCAAATGATAAAGTTTTCAATAGTCATTAGTAATAATCTGTAACAAATTTTAATAAAATAAATCTAGCACTTTTCAAATTAAACATTGCTATTTTCTACTTGAAAACTTTATCATTTGATACCAAGATACACATGTTCAAACTGAAACCATAAGCCAAAACAAATCAACCATAAGACAACTTTTTTACATTATTTTAAATATACTAGACCACTAGCTATAATAATAATAAAAAAAATTCCATCCCAAGAGAGACACGAAGCGAGTCCTGCCAAGGACCCCTTCTGAGCACAGGTGAGGCGGGGGTGGGGGCAGGTGACTGGCGAGTCCTCAACCCCACCGCCCTGATATCGAAGCAGTCCGGACATTCGTAGGTGGAGGAGGGGGGAGCAACCCGAGGGGAATCCGGCTCTGGAACCGGATAACCCCCCGCCAAGTCGGGTCGCATTTCGAAGCTAGAGGGGGGCAGGTTTCCACGAACCGGTGCCGAATCCAGAGGCTCGTTTTTACCGACACCTAGGTCCATGGAATAAAAGTGGGGACTGCCCCCGTCTGATGTCCGGCAAGTGATGGAAGTAGGAAGCCGTCGTTCCTTCTCCTCTTCTCACCGGCTCAGCTCCCTTCTGACATTTAAGAATTATAGTTAATAGTTAATCTGCCTATAAAAAACCCTTTTAAAAAAATACTTATTACCTCCCATACAATTTAATGCATTCCGAATTTTATACAAAATTCCATATATTAAAAAAAAAACATCTGCAAGTTTAAAAATAAAACCTGAAAAATTCGATAAACAATAAGAAATACGATTTGCTAGTTGAGCTTGTGGTTTTAGTTTACACAAAAGTTTCACAATGAAATAAATAAAAAATTAAAAATCACAATATTTTACACATTAAAAGAATAGTCATATAATTTACATAATGTCTAAAATAAATTAGATATTTAAATTTATAAGTTCATAATTAAAAAAATTAGAGGGAATCTCGTCTTCCTACATTTTCATGTGTGCTATTATGCAATAGTATAATGAATATTTACAATTCAATTAGTACATATTCAGTTTCACAGAAGTATGACATTAGGTGTATGACATTACACATGGTTTGCTTACTCCAGTAGTTGACCCGGGCTGCCCACTCCGAACACAGTCGAAATCTCTTTCGAGGGTTACTCAACTACATTTTAGGAGTAGATCATTAGGAGGAACTTAATATATTTTCCTTATGATATTAATATAATTTAATTTTTAAAAAGCTATTAATAAACGTTGGTGGTGGGAAGTTTATTTCTATTCTTAATAGCAATTTGATTAATTTTAATCAATTAAAAATAATTAGTAAAACATTTTATTTAAAAGCAAATTTTGCATCCTGTAAAGAATTACTATTAAGTTTAAGGGAAGTATTTTGAAAACATTAATACTAAGAAGATGTTTTTTCCCAACAGCAACGTGCACATAAATTAAAAATGTTGATATGACACTTTTTTTAGAGGGGTTCTCGTCATCCTCTTTTTTTTTTTTGTGCCCTTGGGCAACAGTGTATAGTCAATGTTTAAAATTCTATTAGTACTTATTCAGTTTTACACAAGTATGACATTACACAAGGTTTGTTTACTCCGGTAGTTGACCCAGGCTGTCCACTCCAAACACAGTTGGAATCTCTTTCGAGGGTTACTCAACTACCCTTGGGAGTAGGACATTCGGATGTAACGAATCACAGAACATATTTTTCCTTATAATGAGATCAATATTATTTAATTTTTAAAAAGCTATTACGAAATGTTGTTGGTGTTAAGTTTATTTCCATTCTTAAATGCAATTTTATGAAAATTAATAATTTATAAATAATAATTAAAACTCTTTATTTAAGAATAAATGTTCCATTCTGTAATTAAATACTCTTTAAATTTAACAATTTTGAAAAAATTGTTACTACAGGAATTTTTTGGTTCCCAACAGCAACGAATAAATTTATTTTTTTTAATTAAAAAGAGTTTTCGGTTACTAAATATATATATATATAAAATAACTACTTATTTGGATACATTGTGAACAAGAGCAAACTTATTATAAAATTTGCTTTAATTAAAATTTTAAATCGCCTATTCAGTAAATTGGATATATAGTATTCCCGAAAAATAAATTACAATACTTATGAACTTAAGCAATTATTTCAGAAATAAAGGGCACATAGAAGATCCCATTATTTTAAAGACATTTCTACTATCAGAAAGTAGTTTTTACATAAAGATATTTCTGCTTATGTAATCTCAGATCCCCGAAGGAATTGGAGCTAACTGTCATAATCAAATGACTATAACAGAAGCTAGGCTCCGAGGATTTGAAAGCAGTTTTTATTTTGAGGGCATCAAGACAATTTTGAAAAAGGATCATTGATCATTCGCCAGTGCTTTTATAAATGCTTATGTTCATGATCGTACACAAAGAAATAAACACATAAATTTTACTTCATAATTGCATGTATTTAATAAATATTTATTCAATAATATATAAATATTTTTCATACATAAGTGACTTAAATGGACAAGAAGAAATGCTATGACTATGTTCAATAAGTAGACTTTATAAAGTATTTCTGATTAATTAAATTCTACCTTCAAAACAGGTACATCAAAGATTTTTTAGAGAGATTTTAAAGAGTGAATATATTTTATTTCAGTCTAAATTTATTTTAAATTTCATCTTTACAAAACTTACTAATAAGTTATTAAATTTTAAGAATAATTGATCAAATTAAAGGAAAATAATTAATTAAAGTATTTTAAATCCAAAAAAGTGGCATTTGTTTTTGTATGTACTTGGTGTTTTTCTCGTTTACCTGAAGAGCTGAAACTTCGCACCTGTAAACAATGTATAAATATATACTCATAGCACTTTACTGGTACAAAACCGTATATTTCAATTGAAATGCTTTGTTATGATGCTTCTATTACAAAATTTATAAAAACTATTCATAACTTTTTCTCTTAAAGTTTTTTTGAAGAAAATCCGTGAAATTTTGGTCTTGTCAGACTTCAGGAAAAAATATGGAAAATCGGTCCCAGGTTTGTAATATTTAATAGAAGTAATTATAAAAATTATATAATAAATCTGTTTCCATTTAAAATATATTTGTGAAATTTGATTAATTGCTAGAATGGGTAAAGGGGAATGCATATATTTTAAAAATGTGGACAGTATTAACTTTATACATTTTGGTCTGGTTGTAACGGATAAATACTTGAATGTTATTTTATTCTGTTTATTAAAAAATATATAAGAATTTAATCATTATTATATTATTTTCATCATTATATTACAAAAGAAAGTTACAAGTATTTTCCAAAAAATGATGAATTAAATTTTTGAAAACTGTGATTCCAGGAAGTTGCAAAAAAAAAATGAAAAAAGTTTTTATTAATTAACTTTACTGGTAAAACTTGAGTGTGCACACAATTTAATCAGTTAAAATTTATATTTTTTTCTACATCGTCATGGGAATTACTTTGTGTAATTTGAAATATCACATGTAACAATTTAAAATGTATTCTATTTAATATGTAAAACTAATAATACGGAAATGAGAACAGCTACGTTCACATAGTACTTGATTTAAAAAATTAAAATTTTAACTTAGTGATTATTTTCAAATCTGAATCCACCGAATGTGAAATAATTGTATATGCAAGAATTTTCACATAGGCATGCTAGTCTGTCTTTATTTCACTTTGATATCTGTAGGTTTTTTTCGAATTCGATATTTTTGATTTAATATTTTAGAAATGTTAACGAATTTAAAGAACATGTTTCAAAGTTTATCAAATATTTTGTTGAGAAGTGCATTCATCATCATTTCCTTGCACTTACTAAATCAAGTGATAGACATCATTATTAGTGATGTAAAAAGAATAAAATACGAAAGTTTCTGCAAAAAAAAAAAACATGTATTTGACATGCAACTAGTTAAACAAATTTCAATGAAATTGCTTGTGCCTGTCAGATCAATTGCGCTCAATGGAAGGAAAAGAGACAAATAATCGAAAAGCACAGCATCAAACAATTCAATATTTTAATAAATAATTAAATTTTTTATTTGTAAATATTTATGCAAAAGAGGATTTTTTTAATTCCTTAACTTTCTACTCTCGAATATCTATAACACTATTCAATTCCGTATCAACATCATTCAATTATGAACGAATTTATGCACCAAAGATTTATAAATATGAAACCCCATTTTTTTTTACATTTTTAATTTTAAACAAACTTCTTAAAACTGTTTTCGTGCAAAATGTGAAATACCAAAATAGAAAAAAAATTGTATACCTTAACAACCTTCCGTTTCTTTTAGTTTGTTTGATTGATTTCGGCGTCACACTTGCCGTCCCCTCACCTGAACACTCAAAACTTTCACAGAATTTTATAACCGTAAATCTTTTACTTAAATATTATTAGGGATGAAATGGATATCCGGTAACTATCCGGTATCCGGCTGATTTTTAACTATTCAATAAGGAATTGGGGAATATTATAGAATAAAAAAATATTTTGTAATTTTTAAACGATTTTCGTTTTCTCTAGTGTGTATGAGAAGATATTTTCATAAAAAAGAAACTACCGGATATCCGGCAAAATCCAGTTCGGATATCCGGTTTGTAATGTGCGCCGGATATCCGATATCCGGCAAAACCATTATCCGGTTCATCCCTAAATATTATTCATTCTTTAGAATTTATCTTCACACACAGATAGTTGTTTTTATAATCTTTTTGTTGTACTCAAAGCCCTTCAAAACAAATAGAAACAGAGAAAACCGGATAGCATCATATTAAGCCACAAATAATAATTAAATTTCAAACTATTATTTCTATAGTATTGATCCTTTTTACACCTCTTATAAGCAATGAATCTTAACTAGTGAGTGATCAAACTAAAGATATAAAAGTTTTTTTTTAGTTAACAATATTTGATTGAATTCTGTAGCGTGAAACCAGAACCAAACAATGCCAATTTTATTACTTTTTTTAACTATTTTGAATATATCAAGTTTAAACTCCTATAGTGAAGCAGAAACCAAAGTTGCACAAGTCAGGCTTCTTTAACACTTTGTGATTTCCGTAACATTGCAACAATATTGACCTTCAAATTTTTGAAGCCAGTTTTCTTAAAACCGACAATTATGACATTGCTCTCTATTGTTTGAAGTAGTGTTCACATAGTTTTAAAAAAGGGCAGGGGGGATTTGTCAGAAAGGGCACTTTTTGTTAAGTAAAAGGGCACTTTTTGTTAAGTAAAAGGGCACTTTTTGTTATGTAAAAGGGCACTTTTTGTTATGTAAAAGGGCACTTTTTGTTATATAAAAGGGCACATTTTGTTATGTAAAAGGGCACTTTTTGTTATGTAAAAGGGCAAAGGGTACGATTGGGATACCAAGGTAATCCTACAGACCTACGTTTTTACAGAAAAATATATATTTTTTAATTACAGGGCGCAAAGATATTGAAAAAAAGGCAGGGCACATTTTTCACTTCTAAAAAGGGCAGGGCGCATCGGCACTTACAAAAAAGGGCAGGGCGCATCGGCACTTACAAAAAAAGGACAGGGCGCGGCGCCCTTTGAAAAACGCATAGCAGGAACACTAGTTTCAAGCCACAAAATTATGTCGCACTGTAGCTGGTTTGGTTAATTAATGTCGCACTACAGATGCACATTGGCCAATTGGCGACGGTTCTGGGTCTATCTCGAGGAAGTCTCGGGAACAATGCCTTGTATTTTTTAACCAATGTCAGATGACAATGCACTGTTGCTGCAGAGAGCTATTGATGTATGTTTGGGGAATTTAAGGAAATACCTGTTAAATTTAGATTGATTGGTTGAATTAATGTTGCACTAAAGCTGGACAATGGGCTATGAAAATGTGTTGTAACGACCTGTATTAATTTTAAACCATGGTCCAGATGACACGAACAACACCTGGGCTGGCAACCCACGCAGCCTAACATAGGGGTGTGGACATTTAGTCACAGGGGATTTAAAGTACAACGGTCTCCTAGATATGGTAGAATTTTTTTTAAGTGCATGAAAGAACAGGGTGGCAACAAAATTCTGGAAAAAAAGTTCCCTGATATTTCCCTGACTTCCATGATGGTGTCACAAAATTTCCCTGACTTTAAAATTACATTAAGAAACGTTGAAAGATATGCTTTGTATAAAAACAAAGTATCCACGCTACAATACAATAAATTTACTGCATTATAAATAAAAATTTATATGCAATATTTTTTGTCAGTTAAAATAATTATTTATGGATACACAAATTATACTATTGTTGCAGGCATAATAGTAATTAATCATGTTCTCTGTAAGCAGAGAATGCAAATTTTTCCAACTATTTCTTTTGGAGATAATTTTAAATGTTTTATATGTTAATATTTCCTATTCCAATCTTCAATAAATCACATTCATTAGTCCCTCACATGTTGCTCACAATTTCAAGGTCCAATGCACTTTGCTTTTGCTGTTCCCTCAGCAATGGTTCACGTTTTTACAAAAATAAAACTGAAAATATGAAAATGTGCATAACCATACTTTTTTAAAAAAAATTCTTTTTCAGAACTAAAAGGAAATATTGACAACTAAATTACCCAGAATAGAGTGCATAATGGAGGCTAATTGTCGTTTTAATGATCCAAAATTGAAAATTTCCCTGATTTTTTGTGAAATTTCGAAATTTTCCCTGACATTTCTAGAATAAAAAATTTCCATGACAATTCCCTGACTTTCCGGTTTTCCAGGTTATGTTACCACCCTGAAGAAACAATTCTGACAACCCTCCGATTACCAGATCGCTACGCTGGGTATCGATCCTGCACCCTTCAGATATTCCGTGACAATAGCATCGGTCCAAAGCCTTCACCATTCGGCCACCACATTTTTGCACAATATTTAAAACCAAACCAAAACATTACCTTTGGGCCAAGTAACTCATTTGGCCTATGAAGCCTAGACTTGGATGCACAGCTCTCTGGTTAGTTGAATCCTGGTCCCAATAGAGGAGCTTAATGGACTTATTTGTCGTTTGACACTTGACTCCTGCAATAAATTGTTAACTTTTTAAATCATAAGATTAAGACGGTTCAGGGTCTAGGCTACTTGGAATATCAGAATAGAAACACACAGTATTAGAGATATGTGACAAACAGCACGATTGCTAAAAATTTGGCCTCATTGGATAGGAAATTAGACGCAGATGCTTATAAAATCCTGCACATACGGAAGTTCATGGTGCAAGCAGACTGCTTGCCTTTTATTATCTTTCACCGACTTAAATTTTTCTCTATTTTTAGGTTGGTTAAAATATTTTCTTAAAAATTGCCTTAATGATATATATTTCCAAAACTGAATTCGAAAGTATCGTTAAATCTTTTGAAAAAGTTGAGGCATAAAATTGTTTTTGATGTTTTATATACTGCTTACTATAACTAATATACTGATTTTCATTGTGACGTGAATTTTACATATGTTAATTTTTAATTACTGTTCTTACTATCATTTTAAAACATTTAACTTCTATTATAGTTTTTTAATAAATAGTAAAAATTACTTATTCATTTATTCTTCAAACATGAATATACATGGAATCAGAAATTAAATGTAACAACATTAAAGTTTAAAATGCAATTATTTAAATTTAAAATAATAGTAATCTACCAAAAAAATCTAACTAACTTAATTTCTAGAAAAAGCAGCAGCGATGGTATAGCTATAAAAATCTAAAAAAATTAAAATCTAAGATTCAATCACACGATTTAAAAATAAAACCATTAATTATTAACCAAAATTCGTATTTTTTTTATAATTCTATAGTTTACAATCATATAATGATAATTTTATACTGCACAATCATACATTTAAAATTCTATAGTGCACAATCATACATTTAAAATTCTATAGTGCACAATCATACATTTAAAATAATATAAACAATATAAATATGATATATCTAAAGTCGATAAGTTATTGTTTTTAGATAATTGAGGTAAAAGTCTATTAACACTAATTGAATTCTAAAGTGATTTTAAAGATAAAAATGCCATTTGTTAGAAAATAGCAATAGCTGGAAGGACTTTTTTTCACTATGGCTCTGAGAATATGCACCATTAACAAATATTAATCCGCAACAAACAATTTCTTTTATACTTATCCACTTTAGCTCTGAATGCTTCATATACGACACAACTTTTTGAAAATCAATAGACGTTCTACATAAAAATGTGTTGTTTTTTTTCTGATCAAAGGTAGGATTAACTATCCAAAATTAAACTTTTATATAAATGAATAAAGAATTACAACAGTCATTGGCAATATTTACTAAATCAACATAAACAAACTTACTTTTCAAAGCATCCTTTCTTTTGTCTAGCAGCACAAAGGACATCGAAAACCGCGCGTTATCTTCACCTAGCGTCTCGAAGCTAATCCGGCTGGTGGAGGAGGAAAGGGATCTTGGCGCGATAATTATTCCAGGTTTGGCGATATTGATACGTTTACTATTTCTCAACCCCGTGGAAGGAATGACTCACTTCGTTGAAAGAATGGTTGTCGCACTTAGTAAGTCATTATTACTCTTTTTAAAAAAGGACTTAGGAGAGCTATTTTTTTTTGCATTAAACTGACTGTGATGATGATCCGAGACATTTAGAGTGTATTATATATGTAATATCGATAAAATATACGTTCTACGCGCAGGAAGAAAATAACGAAATGTAGATAAAAGTTTGATATTTATAAACGATAGAAAATATATTCCTAATTCTGATACAGGGGCCTCCATTTTTCTAGTGGATAAAGGCGTTAAGTAAAGGCGTAACAAAGCATATTTTAAAGAATTTTAACTGGTGTGGCAAATTAAATTCTGCCGATAGCAGAACCACAGAAGTTAATGAAAAGTTTGTGCTTAAAATAGCAAATTTTAAACTAATTTAATAAACTTAGTTTAAAATTATATGTTCTATAAAAAGTTAATTAAAAAATTTATTTAAAAGATTTTATCGAATTCATGACATTTTCTAACGATTCATAAAAGTATGTTTTATTTGTTTTCAAAATGCAAAATTTTATTAATTTTTTTTTATATATTTTTTATAAAAACCTTAATGTTTTGTATTTTAAAATATATATTTCCGCCATTTTTTTCACACAAATGTAAACTTTTAAATACATATTATATATATACATCTAAATCCTTATACTTAGGTAAATTTTAGACTAACTACCCGAGAGTATTACAAACAAAATGTGAAATTAATAACATTACATTAATAAGTAGCATTTACTTTATAAGATAAATAATAATATTCTATTTATTTGTATTCGGAAAATATTTTATTTTGCAGCACAAAAATGTAGAAAAATAAGTAGTTGTAAGTTTTTAAAAAACGTTATTATATCAGTGTATTGTAATATACGTTAGCTGAAGTTTGGCATAATACTTTCTTAAAACTTGTTATCATTTCTGAAAAATGTTTTTATATAACATCTGCCCTCGTAAATTGCTGCTTCTAGCAACTTTTCTCGCCGTTCCTTCAGCTGCAGAAATTTTAGCACTGAAGGGCTGTAAACATAGTTCTTAAATACGAGGGACAGGGAGTATTCCTGGGTCTTTCCATCAACAGAGATCCCGAACACTGCCGGGGGCCGGATAGCCCAACGGATAAAAGCGTCAGCTGGGAATCGAATGGTTCCCGGTTCGATCCTGTACGATGGACTTGACTAAGAAAAGTAAAAAAGTAGTGATCTTGTGATCAAAGGGTTGCCAGCTTCGCTACAAAATACTAGGAATGTCGTCCAGAACATCCACAAAAATTATCGGCGTGTATACGGGACTGGTGCACGATAAATCTGATCGGGGTCCAAAGTCCCGACGTCTATTGAAGGCGTTGGGTGCCAGTTCAGGTGTTTCCACGTCATCTGACCATGGTTCTAAAATAACGAGGTGCGTGTATGAATGTGTGTGTGAATGTGTTACCGGGTCTTTCCTTCGAGATTGACCCCGAACCGTCGCCAATAGCCCACTGTGCAGCTCTAGTGCGACGTTAATTAACAAACCAACCAAACAACCATTCAAGTAAACAAACAGGAATAAGTCAGCAAATAAATAGCGAAACTGTTATCGGTTTGGTTTGATTAATTAATACCGCACTAGAGCTGAACATTGGGCTATTGGGGACGGTTCGGAGCCTATCTCAAGAGAAAGACCCGGGAACGATGACTCCTATTTTTGAACCATCGTCAAATTACGAGGTCAACACCTGAGCTGGCTCCCGACGCAACCTCAATAGGAGCCAGGTCATTGGACCCCGATCAGTTAGGTTTGGTTTCGTTAATTAACGTTGCACTAAATCTGCACAGTGGGCTATTGCCGCAGGTTCGGGGCATACACGTAGGTATAGATTTTTCATAGGAGGGGTTCAACCCCTCATACTCTCAAAAAATTCAAAACTCCACCTCACCCTATTTTTTAAAAAACTTATTAATTTTTTTTGTGGTTAATCAACGTTGCACGAGAGCTGCACAGTGGGCTATTGGCGACGGTTCGGGTCTATCTCGAAGGAATGACCTGGGAACACATTCATTCATACATGCACCTCGTTATTTTAAAACCATGGTCATATGACGAGGAAACACCTGAACTGGCACCCAACGCCTTCAATAGACTTTGGGACTTTCCTTCGAGATAGACCGCGAACCCTCGCCAATAGCCCACTGTGCAGCTCTAGGGCGACGTTAATTAACCAAACCAAACGAAAGTATTATTTGAAAGTTATTATTAATCCTTCCATATCTAATCACAACATATAAGTATCTACCTAATGGAATGGTGCCAGATAAAATATTTTGCGCCAAATGGTGCCAGCTCAGGTGTTGTCCTCGTTATCTTACCATGGTTCAAAAATACGAGTGCGACGTTAATTAACCAAAACCAAACCTTTCCAGATAGGCCCCGAACCGTCGCCAATAGCCCACTGTGCAGCTCTAGTGCGAAGTCTATTAACCACAACCAAACCAAACTTGCATCTACGACTCCAATCTAAATAAAAGATGCAAATGACGCAACCGGTCAGAAGCGGTTCTCCATCCTCAACACCCCACAAGAAAGAGATAAACCAATGAAACCCGATATAACGATTTTTGGAGATTATTATGTGAAAAGTGAAATGTCGATCACGATTTCTTGACCAATAGCAGTGTTCATTGTGTCCGTGACGTATTGTAAAGTGGTGTGGCGACTGAATTCACTACTAGTGTGGTGGCAGTTGTAATATACTTTAGAAATTGAGCCGAAATTGATTTTTCAATTGATATGGGTCGAGTAGAACATAAATATTACATTTTTACTTGTTGTCAATTTTACATGTCATTTTTTCAATGTACAGGGGGGCCTCTAAAATTTACTAAACTAACAAAGGGAAATTGTGTAAAAGTCATTATTGCATGGGCTTGTAACATATCAAATTAAAGGTTTTTTTAGGCAGATTACGATAATGTATGTTAAAAGTTCATGCATATTATTTTCATGGAGTTATAGCTTCAAAAGTCTTTATTTTACTCGTCAATATAATTTTGAATTCAATTAAATATCTCAATAACAAAGTTAAAATTCTTTATATTTTAGATTAAATACTATACTTCAGACTTTATAAACTACGTTTTCATCCATTAAAGGTAAGATTTTCTACTGCACTGTATGAATACAATGTTTATCCGACAATATTTGAATAATAGTTTAAAAAAATCACATTACTAACGCAACCCTTTAAAAAAAATTATATGAAAGAATATGACACTTTTCAACAAATATATTGCTATTAAGACATTATTTCAAATTAGCAGTTACAATATCTTCAAATAAAATATAATACATAACATTTCAAATTAGACCCATATACCCATCATTAATATCATCAACCATACTATTAACTAAGTTAGCACAGTTCTCAAAGCAGTGGTCAGTACAATGCAGATTATTTTTTTTGCAACTGCAAGCTCTGGTTTTGCATCCTCCAGTGCATTGGCATTTCCTCAGAACCAACAGAGCCCATCAAAGTTCTTTCAGCGACTCCAAATTACTTTTTTTACTCCGGTATAGCAGGCAAACGTACCGTTCCATTTGTCTGTAAACATTTTCTGGTATCTTATGTTCTACTCCAAATACAGCAAATGCACTCAATATGTTATCGTCACATGCAAGAAAGGCCCTGAAGTTCATTTTCAAAGCTTTAGTGGCAAAGCATCCTGTGTTGTCACAACCCTTAAATATTTACCACAAAATTAGAGCATCAGCATGTTTTTCTCCAATACGATAATAGGAGTCACGAATCGAAAGCTTCTCTTCCTTCATACGAATAATTGTTGTTAACGGAGGAATACACTTATAAAAACCAATACAATACACAAATATGTCCGTATCCAGTGTATACACATCAAGTATTGTTTGTGGGTCTTTTTGTGCAACATCCATAGCATGGAGTATAATTTGTTGGTCAGCCTCCTCTAAAGAGCAAACTTCTTCAGGTTTGGGACCACGTTTTAAAAATTCCAAAGAAGGAATATTTTTCTGCATAATTTCCTTAACGTGTGGTTTGAAATTGGTTTCCCGATCGAAGTGTACATTTTTATCTAGTAGAAGTGATTTATAAGTTTCTTGTATAATGTTCATATCAATGTGAGGGCGCACACTAATGTCCTTTAGTGTTAGAATTCGCCTCATGATATTTACAAGTTCTAAATCGCAAATGGCCCTTTCAGCTGTAAAACCCGGTTGTGAATTAAGTGTTATTTTATAAATGGCATCAAGGTTTTTTGTTTCATCACGTAGACAATTTCTATGGTATTTCATATTTTGAGAGAAGGCATCTCGTTTTTCATTGAGTAAAGCCAATCTTGCTCTAACATCCGTGTTTTTGGAATGAATTTTGATGTCCAAAAATCTTTCCCCCAATTGATCTGTGCTAACACGAGATGTCTCATTATTATCAACAGTTAGACAAAACACGCACATATTATCATCGAATATCTTTCTACTCTTGTGAGATACAACTGAACTACTTGATTCTGCTTGGCTTGGGCGACCCCTTTTCCTATACCCAGTTGACAATAAAGTCGCAATACTATGATACTGTTGTTCACTACGAGACAAATTTAGTTTATGACAATGAGAACTGTAGCACTTACGATGGTAGAAAGCGGGAATCCACTCAGAAAAAGTAACGGATCGCAGCCTGTCAAACATGTCCATATATTTTCCGACTTTGTACCATCTTTCGGAATAAGACTTGATTACTGTAAGGGACTCGTTTGTAATACGCGAAAATTCTTCCTTACGCACTTCATTGCAAATAATACACACTTTTATATCTTCGTCCTCCATAATGATGTCTTGAACTATTTTATAAAACCTACCGAAGATTTTTCACACTCATAACATCTTCAGACACGCAATATAAACGCAAAATTGCGTCATCCTTTCGATTCTGCGCAGAATCATTCTACCCACTTATTTGGTTACTGCAATAAGCGTGGGTGTCTCGCTCACTCGCTTTTCTAATTAGAGAGCTAATAATGATATCGATATGTATATAATGTTACAAATAAACGATGTTCATAAATCTAAAAAAAATTCTTTAAATTTGATATGTAACATAGTGTTATTGACATGCTAAATTAAATTAAAAACGATATTGACGAGAAAAATGAAGGTTTTGAAGGTATAGCTCCATGAAAATAATATGCATGGACTTTTAACATACATTATCGTAATCTGCCCCAAAAAACCTTTAATTTGATATGTTATAAGCCCATGCAATAATGACTTTTACACAATTTCCCTTTGTTAGTTTAGTATAATTTTAGAGGCCCCCTATACATTGAAAAAATGATATGTAAAATTGACAACAAGTAAAAATTTAATATTTATGTTCTACTCGACCCATATCAATTGAAAAATCAATTTCGGCTCGATTTCTAAAGTAAGGCTATAAATCTGACATCTGCCTCCTCACTATACCGTTTCCCACCTAATCTGGCTGATGGTGGAAAAGCTTCTTTAGGCCCGATAATTGTTTGGCAATAGGTGATGGGCACTGCAACGTCACAGGCTGCCGCGCAGAGCAACGAGGAAAATCTAAAGGCAAAACAAACAGAATTCCGTTGCCTTTCGCTATGCTTGCGTCGCGTTAAAAGGCGGTATTTTGTTTTAAACTCAAAATAAAAGCACACGATTAGGCACAAATACAAGTCCAATTATAGTTTTAGTAACATAAGGATTATAAAAACAAAAATTTCCAATAATTTTATTTTTTATATTCGAACAAAAAAAATACTGAAAATAGACGATAATGAAACGTAAACTAATAATACATTAATTGTGCACTATTATTTTATATTTGTAGCAATAACTTATAAGTTTTTGTGTCAAGTTTTGTTTATGAGATGCCATCATAGGTTCATTAAACACAAATAATTGAACCTAACAATAATGTTGTTACAACTATATTTAAACATTTTTTGAAATCCATCGGCGACTTTGTTAGATTTCTGAAGTTGTAAATCATTATTTAATAGTATAAATATATAAATCGTATTACTTATATTGAATTGCTTGTATACTAATCCAATAAATATATGCATAAAAACTTTAAGCACAAAAAATATTACACATAAATGTATTAAAAAATGACTTCGATTCTGCAAATATGTTTTCTTGTAAAAGTAGGCCCAAATGACACAATAAGTTGTCGCATGGAGTGATGGACTAAGAAGGGTGCAAAATTTCAGTGGAAAAAGAAAAATTTTAGTCTGCATTAGGATGTTTTTAGATTGATATTTTTTATTTTAATTGTACATTACATTTGAGTAAATTGATAATATTGAGGTTCGCAACTATCCGTGTATTATTTTAAGACGGCTATATATTGCTTGGATTTTGTTTTGAAAAATGCATGTTTGACACTTTATAATATAGTAATTTCTCCCAAATTTTTTGAAATTTGGCGTCTTCATGAAACTAATAAAAAAAAATGACATGCAAAGTTAGAAAATTCCTGTATTTAAAATAAAATACAGCAAAAACAAAAATTAGCATAAAAATTCATCGAAGTTGTGAAATTAAAGGTTTTAAACAGGCTAATCTTTAAAAAATGTAGCTTTGAAGATTTTTGTTCCAAATTCCTTTATAAAACCTACAAAAAACCTTCAATTTTCCAACTTTGATGAAGGCTTTATGCTGATTTTCTTAAACAAATTTGTCAAATCATCTATAAAAGAACTATATATATTTATGTTGTTACCCGGCAAATAAAACTAGCATAAAACTTAATTAATTTGTGAAATTGAAGGTTTTATAAAGGAATTTGAAAAAACTGCACTTTTTTTTTATAGTTTTTAATTTTTTCATGAATTAAATCTTTAAAAATTCTGCATTTCCCTTTAATAATTTCAATACTTTATAATAAAAGGTGTTTTAAAGGCTTTATTTCATGTTGTATAAGGAATTTTTAACAAAAATCTTCATTAAATGCAGTTATTTTTAGATTTTAATAGCACTTAAAACTGGAGTTTTGCTGCATAAAACCTTCAAGTTCGCGCCTTGAAATTTGTATGGTGATTGTTTTTGCTTCACCTTCAATTATGAAGCAAAATAATTTTCGTTTGTGCACAAACATCCCTTGAACCGCTGTAATGCAATTCCCATGACGATCTTTTATAATATATATGCATTTAATAATTTGATGTTTTTAAAAGAAATTATTAATTACAATTATCTGCCTGATATTTTAATATAAGTACTAATTATGGTAATGTTTTAATCATTCTTAGAGAAAACAAAACAATGAAAAATATTTGTTAATTTATATTTAAATATGTGGATATTATTAATATATAAGTATTTTTTTTCATTTGAATTTTACGCCGAACAAAACAGATAATATTTATTTTTTAATTGTATAAACACTTTAATTGTATAAATATACAATTAAAACTAAGTAATTTTGATTTAAAAATTTTTCGTTGAACTTGTATACACATTTTTCTTAACATTTAAAATAAGCAGAAAACCCCAAGAAATAACTAAAATGTCCTTAAAATAAACAAAAACAGTAATAAATATATAACTTTATTTTTAAGTTATAATTTTAATCAGTATAATTAGTTTCAGGTAATCCTTAAATGAAGTATTAACGAATAACGCATTGGTCGATCGCGAACAAACATGCAAAACCCATGTTAAACGCTGACCCGCGAACGACGTTTCTGCCTTCAGCTTTTCCGAGAAGCCGGTTTGTTTACAAATACGCCCATCCCCTATGGGGGGATGTATTAAGTAAAATATACCGTTTTACCGTGTATATAAATAAAAAAAAAGTTATTTTTTCATTATATTCATATAGCTCGTAATTCGACGTAAATTATGCAAATAAAAAAAAAATTATCGTAAAAAATCAGGTGTGTGTGTGTTAGAGTATGTTCACATGGCTTGTACGTGTGTGTGTGTGGTGTGAAGCTTTACTTTAGCAGTATGTATGTATATAGAAATTGAAATTTATAGAAAACGTCATTGTGTTGCATTATTTAGTATTTGGATTTCGATTACAAAGTGAAAATATACACAAACTGCGCCGTATAAACAAGATGCTCCAACTATTTATTATTCTAAACAAGGATTCTCAAAATTTAAATTTGTTCTCTAATTCTATTCCTATTTAAGAGTGATATTTACTAATTTTAAAAATAAGTATTGACTGATATTGGTAACAATTCCATGAAAACTAAATGATGTTGCTGTTCGATATTTATATGCCAATGTATTCCTGTGCACTTATACAAATTAATAAGTAGGCCTCCGTGGTCGAGCGGTTAAGGGCGTCAGCTAGGAATACGAAGGTTCTCGGTTCGATGCCAGGTGATGGACTTGACAAAGAAAAGTAAAAAGTAGTGATCTTGTGATCGGAGGGTTGCCAGCTTCGCTACAAAAATACTAGAAAAGTCGTCCAGAACATCCGCAAAAATTAACGGCGTGTATACGGGACTGGTGCACGATACATCTGATCGGGGTACAAAGTCCCAAAGTCTATTGAAAGGCTCGGGAACACATTCATACATGCACCTCTTTATTTTAGAACCATGGTCAGATGACGAGGAAACACCTGAACTGGCACCCAACGCCTTCAATAGACGTCGAGACTTTGGACCCCGATCAGATTTATCGTGCCCCAGTCCCGTATACACGCAGTTAATTTCTGTGGATGTTCTGGACGACATTCTAGTATTTTCGTAGCGAACCCACATATCGCAATATCACTACTTTTTTACTATCTTAGTCAAGTCCGTCGCACAGGTTCGAACCGGGAACGTAGATGCCAGAGGACATTATACGAAATTTTCACTGGTGGGGCCAAATATATTTTATATTTTGTTTCTGTGATTAGAAATCAACCCCCCCCCCCCCCCCACTACATCGCACGAAGTTGAAATGAAAAGCCTTGGCACTTGAAAATTTCAAAAGCATATTAATTCAGTGATGCGCTTGTTTAAAAGAAAATGTAATCTTCAAGTTATTTTTAAATAACTATTTCTAGTATAAGTATTTGCTGTGACCCACAGTTTCTCTTGCGAAATGAAACCTCTTTATGAAAACTCGCTTTAGGTACTTCGGTACTCAATGCCGTTACACAAAAAATATTGGGGGGGGGGGGGGGTTGAAACAAGAAATTTCCAAACTTAATGATTCGAAATTCTCAACTCAACTATCCGAAATTCCCAACTGAACAGTGCTGAAAATTCCCAGTTCCAACTTATGGACGTTTTTCTTCTTTTTTTTTATATATATGAAAGAATATTTCTGTAACCACCCCTCTTTTAAATCCCGAATTCCTTTGTCAAACCCCTCTTAATATTCCGTAACATCTATCCCTTAAAATACTTAAGTGTAATTTGCGCATTTTCCCTCTTGGTCATAAAACTCTCCTTTGCCTATAACAAATCACTCCGTTGACTCTTCAAGGAGTTTCTACCCACGCACATATTTTCTAATTCCCCATCACTCAGGGATTTCTAAGTTTAATTGCACACGTTTCCCCTAAATGAATAGCCTTGCCCGAATAACGACTGTGTTCCGAGACGATGATAATTCCCTTTTTTCCCTCTTCATGTCACTAGCATCTCCATGTACGCTCGCCTGTGTGAGGAAAATCATCTTGGCGCGATAATTGTTCCAGCTTTGGCGATATTGATAAGTTTAGTATTTCGCAACCCTGTGGAAGGAATTGCTGTTCGACATTTTGACTGACCTTTTTTGTTTTGTTTTTTAAATGGCATTGTAATTGTAGCATGGAGAAGAGCTAGTTTTTTCGCAATAAATTGCGACCATGGTAATTTCACGATTTAAGAACATGCATTCGATTTATTGATATATATATATTTTAATATATTTATTTGATTGTAATTCGCAATTTTAATATTATTGTAATTATAAAAATGATTTTACGAATATCTAAGAAATTATATTATACCATCGTGGGACATACCATAAACCAGGTTGGCCATTTATTCACCCCGAGACCTTTGTAACATTAACTTTGTTATATTAAAATAGTATAAATTTAGTTTGCTTATAATTACAGAAAAGGATTTATGAATTATAAGAAATGCTTATGTGAATCAAAAATACTCCATACACAAATACAATTTCTTTATAAACATTCGTTATGTATTTCAAATTAACCTTATATAACTTGTAACTTCCATAAATTACTTGCTTTTTTTCTGTTTCTTATTCTTAATTTTTTTTCTACAGAATACTTAATTACAAAATATTAAAGATATTATACTTTGTTTATTAGTTCAAATTTTTAATGTTTTATAAGACTATTTTGAAATAAATACTACACTTTATTTCGAGCGCCCACTCTTTCCTCATTAATAAGCAGAAAATTTCCCCCTCCCTCCACACATCTTCGCCAAACAGTTGAATATCAATAAAAAAAAACATCAATTTAAACAACCATATGCTGTAAGCTGCCCGGGGAAGGGAATAAATGCCATACAAGGTTGCAACATTTGGCAATTTATCCCCTCACCGCCAAACAATTATCGCGCCAAGATGCTTTTCCTCACACAGGCGAGCGCACATGGAGATGCTATACTCGGGGACAACCTAAGTTGAGCCTAAATCAATTGAATATTTATTCATATCATAGCTTCCGCTTCAGGTTCAATTTAGGTTGTCCCCGAGTATAGTTCTTCATGTCATGTAACCATCCCTATGTGGGAACACTTCGATTCTGTGTTTCGTCCCGTGAAGACGTGTCCTGAGCTCTTTGTAAATAAACTGTTCTTTGTGCTACTCGGCCTTACAATGCTTTAATTTACGACTGCAAACCAACATAATGGGATGACCACCCTATGGGTCATTTCATATATTTTAGGTAATATTAAACAGTTCTCTCTCAAGATTGATTTGTTGCACCCATATTCCAATGCAATGTCTGTTCTGAGGTCTAATTAATAGGTAATCTTACACAAGTTGGGCGATTTCTAATCTACCTAAGTTTTCATTTGTTAATAATGTTAATTTTCTTCAGGCATAAACTTTCCCAACTCGCGGTTTTTAGAAGTGGAAATTCCCCACTTTTAGGGTTTTCAGATTATTGGGGGCAAGCGCGGATCCAGGTGGGGGGTAAAGGTGGGAAATTACCCTCCCTAACATCCATTGGCGGCCCGTGGTCAAAAATGTTAGTGCAGCCGAAAACATGTAACTTCCCCCCCCCCCCCCCCTCGCCTTTTTCACAACCATACACGAACGGACATTATTTAAAATTTATTACTCAAACCAAAGTTTCCTTTCAACTTTTATGAAAGATAACATGTAAAAATAATAGAAAACACTTACTTATTTTTTGAAAATAAAATCAATCCTCCTATCAAACTTGCGAATCGGTCAATTTTAATATTAATTTAAGTAAAGAAACAACAACACACGTGCAAACTTATCGAAAACTATTTCCGTTTGGAGAGATTCTTAGAAATTATCGTTTTCCTCCACCCCGCCTCGCCGATTCAGCAATGAACCAATCATTTATTCGAAATCCCTAGTACAGCTAATTTGAAAAAAACCTTTTGCGCTACGTTTGTGTCGTCACATCCTCCATTTTAGCGTGCTGGGGAAGTCATACTACGTAAGGTTGCCATGGCAACGATGCAGCCGATTTCGGACTTCGCTTTTTAGCTGCAATTTTGATTGAATGGAGTTTTTGTTTTTTCTTCTCCTGAATTTGTTCATTACGGAAACACGCTTGCTATTTATCGGAAATTTTTTTTACTTAGAGTTGAAATTTAATCTCCATTTCCAATTCTAATCTTCATTTAAGAAAATTAGTAAAATATATAATTTTAGTTTTAAAATATAATAAAATTAGGTGCAGCCCGGCTGTACTTGCTGTAGTGGGCGAGCCGCCACTGCTAACATCTAAGATTATATTTTCAAAAGTCACCTTAGGCAATGAAAAATTTCAAACTAAGGGGGTCAAATTTGGTGTTCATGATAACAATATACTGTATTACCCCCCTAACAATAATCTCTGGATCCGCCCTTGATTGGGGGGGGGGGGGGGGGGGGGGGGTCGGGCTCCTCCCCGAACCCCCCTCGCGCGACGGCCTGTCGGTACTTGGTTTGGAAAAACAGAATATAGGCCAAACCCTATAGCTTAAGTAGGGTTCTGTTTCACTGAAAATATTTATTCATTTCTAAAATTTGAACATGGCTGTTGATTAAAATATTTTGATTGCTCTTTTGCAATTTTCCATACACAGACATTTAACTAACTTTAATTTGTTTAAAACGAAAATTAACGTATAGTTTAGGAACTAAAACCTTTAAAGTTTTTTAGAAAGCTGACATTTATCGATTTTTATCCAGGAAGCCTATTTTAAATAGATTTGTAAAGATTTCATTTTATTACGTTTACAAAACGTGTATAGATAAATCTTTAAACACGTATATACGTATCAGTTTTGGCGAGTTTAGTTTTTTTGGCGATCAAAGATTTGTTCAAAGTACAAAGTAGTTTCCATGACATTTAAACTTAATATTCACTCTTTTAACCATTATTTATTAATTATGTTATGCATCCCGGCATCTGCACACAAAAAAACTTTTCAAGCGAATTAGTTTACCAGCCAATGTTTAATGAAATTCAAAATATAAAAGCAAGGGATAATTAACAACGTAAACTATTTTAGGGCTTTCATCTTTATTATTACAAAATATTTTATTTGTATTATAATAGATATTTCTTAAATTTATGATTAATTAATGATTAACGTTATGATACATTAATCTATGAATTTTCTTCTAATTCAGATATTTAGATAAAAAAAATTATATGGATGTTTCACTTTGATACTTTATGTAAAAAATATCCGGCTATCCGATATTTAACTATTTAAAATTTTCATTTAACCAGACCGTTTGAAAATAAATATTGTCCGATTTCGAAAACTCTTATTTGTTAGATAGACAAAAATCCATTTTGACAAAAATTGTTTTAAAAAATTGGTTATTCTGTTTTTATTTATCCGGAAATATCGACTGACCGAACTTTTTTTTTAAACATGTTCCCCGATTTCAATATTTTCATTGTTGGATAGGGATTATTATAATAATATACATTGTTGGGACGATATAGTTTTGTTTACCCTTTATTTATTGAACCGAATCCCGGACGTGTAAAAAAATAAGCAACAACTTGAATTTCTTGGAGAATAATATATGCTAATTCAGGTCCACATGTCTATTTCTAATAATCCCAGAAGTCGGGGGTAAATGGAAACAATGGGGTTCGAAGCATGCGATTAATTTGCACAAATCATTAAAAATTGGATCTGATAAAAATGAAATGGATAATTTAATAGAAGTCATTAAAAATATTTGATATTGCATACCTTATTAAATATATAAAAATATTTAAAATATGTTTAAATCATTAATACAAATCGTAATAACGAAATAAAAAAGGTCAGTTACCCCGCCCGACCCTAACTTTTTGAAAGTTTGTATTGTACAATGAAACTAACATTATAATTATTAAAATCGATAAACTATCGTCAAGGACCTTTTAAGTGGGGAACTGAGTACTAAGTTCTTTCGGTGACAATACCTTTCCATCTTTCCTTTTATTAAAGAGATAACCACGCCAAATTGTAACCCTCTCTGTATGAGAAAGAAATTTAGGGCTGCTAATTTTTGTGCAACGTGTTTCCAATCCTTGTTCCATCGTTTGTGGAACAAGAATGTTACATCAGCTGCCGAGTCATTAATATGTCAATAGATCGGTTGAAGTTGAAAATGGAAAACGATTTTTTTTTTTTGCTGATGCAGTCAGGGTAAAACACAATAAACGAGACCAAAGGGCAGCTGCAGAATTCGCAAACGATGTGAATATTTAGTCAAAACTGAAAAACAAGACGATATGTTCGTCTTTTATTATTTCTTGGTTTATTTTTACAGGAGCAGCGATTCCAAACTCAACAACTGACCTTGTTAACTGCATCTGTTATTTCTGAAGCACAAAAAAAAAATGGTTGAGGCATTTTAATCTTTAAAATTTGAATGAAGTTAGAAGAGAAGTGATTTTGAAACAATCTAATAGGCATCACGCAGCTTTAAATTCTCCTAAATTTAAATGTACAAAACGTTTTATGTTTTAAAAGATATTTTTTGTGACTTTTTTTCTTCCAGAACAAAAACTTTCTACTTCAACTATATTCTCTAATAATATGGGTTAGTATATCCAAGTTAGGTATTGAGTTAAGAGTTTTTAACATGGTATAACCAAGGTTTTAGTTTATTTTGGAAAGGAAGTTAGTTTATTTTGGACCCAAGAAAAATTTTACCGCAATAATAATAATAATTTTTCTTTAAAAAAAAATATTAACCTTCATTTAACCCATTGGGACCCAGTAGTGCTACTGGCACTACTGTATTAAAAAAGAATTTGCATTGAAACATAATACAGGCAACTCTCGCTATCTCGAACTCGAAGGGAAGTGTATAAAAATTCGAGATATCGAAAATTCGAGTTATCGAAAATCCTATAAAAAAGCTGTTTTTGTAAAAATAAATACTAGTATACTTACCCTACTTTATTTAAAATATCTATCCAAAATTTTTTGGTGAGTATTTCTATTTATTTCGGAATCAATTATATTTTCCAAATGCATGATTGCTTGAAATGTCGCTGTTTTTATTTCCAGCCATGATTCACTGAATGCACGCATAGTTTTTATGGAAGATAAAGCCTCTTTCAAAGTTATCTTTAGAAGAGGTTCGTTTTCTTTTTCCGAGAGCGATCTCTCATCAAAAGCTGCTATAAAGAGTGTATTACATTTTTGTTTTGTTGCCATAATTCGACGGGACAAATCAGCACCACGACAATTGCATATTTGCTAAAGTTTCTTCAAAATCCGTAGTTTTGAGAGGAAAACCAAATTTTGAGTTGTGTGGAAACTTCGAGTTATCGAAAATAAGGAAGAAAAACTTTGAATTAACGAGATAAAATTACATTAAATAAGTAATGAAGGTGCAGGGAAATCGATTTTTTTCGAGATATCGAAAAATTCGAGTTATCGAAGTTCGAGTTAGCGAGTGTCTACTGTATATTCCACATGGAACCATTTAAAAGTTTCTTATCTGTCAATACAAGAATATTTTTTTTATATTTAATAGTAAAGGGCACCACTACAGTGGTGGCGCTAGGAATTGCCCGACGGGGGGGCTAGAATTCCCCGACAGGGGGGCTAATATCCCCGACGTAAAATGTGCATATAAGAGTATAAAATATTCACAAATAACGAAATAAATTTGTTGAGATAAATATTTGAAAAAAAAGGCTTATAATATTTATATATTAATTATTAAATAATTGTAGTGTTCTGAATATTCTGGGTTGCAGTCACGGAGAAAAGATAAGTGCCAAAAAAAAGACCTGTACAAATCGTACTCAAAATGTTTTCAAAACCTTTATAAATGTAACCATTTGAAGAGGTAGGTTTGTTCAAAGAAGGGACGGCGAGAAGGCAACAAATAAAATAAATATAAAGTAAGTATAGTGAAGGTAAAACGAAATGTGGTAAATCACTATATTATGCAAGTAGTTTTTGTAAAATCCCCATGCTTTTACGAAATTAATTTATTTTTTGTTGATAGCAATGCAACGTAAAACGGTACTATGTTTTAGCGCTTTTTTTCTGTCATCTAATTTAGTGGTTTTTTTTAAATCTATAAACAGTGAGAACGCTTTTAAATACTTATAAAAGGCTGTATCTCTAGCAATGAAATTGAGACTATTCCTATGAAATAATTTTTCTATTGAGAGCCATTTCCTATAAAATTCTTTTCAGAGAATAGAGCTGCAGCAGTAGTTATATGTATTGGAGAACTTCATGACGTAAAAAGTCTGCAGTATTTTATTTTTATTTATACTCCTAATTTCTTATCAAACGAGATAAAAATTGTCATTTACAACGGAGTTATGTCGGAATCAATCCTCTTAAAAGCATACTATGGTGTTCCTATCCTGTTACCTTATTTTATAGACGTTTAGCTAGTAGGATTAATTGACAATTTAATGGATTTACGATTGCCCATTTTTAATTTAGTGCATCGTTAGAATATGACCTGATTTCTTTTGAATTGATTTTTTTATATATAACAATATACGAAAAAAAATTTAATGATAAAAAAAGGTTTCCCATAATTATATTTTATTTTTAAATTCCAAATAGTATGAAATTGCACAAAATTTGTGGCAACAAAAATTTAAATAAACGTCATTTCTAAACTTAGCTCATACGACAAAACAATTTATTGGTTAAATAAATCTTCTTTACTTAAATAGTAATGACAAAACTAGCTTGGTTCTTCTAAATACGGAAAACATAAAAATAAATAAACGGTAGGACTTCTTTTTGAACGAAATAAATGTAATATTAAGTAGCCACAGGCACAAATAAAATTTTTATAAGAAATTTTTTCACTTGAATTATTAAGACATCTCACCTTTCCGAATTAGTACAGTTGAAATTTTAATGCAATGTTGACACTCTACAATTTTCCTCTTTAAAAAAACGGTTTGCCTTTCACCAACGACAAAATAGAACTGGACCATAATCTTACTTCTACAAGTAGGGCCCGTCTCGATATCCTTCACGCACGACACTTTTTACTCTCGAGAGTCGAGACGGCCCTGTAGCTGACCATTCACTGCCATCTCTTTTTTTTAGGGGAGATAGCGGCGCTATACATATATACCTCCCCCCTCTTCGAAAAACACTCCAACACCCCCAAAGGCGATTTTGTCTTTTGTCTACCCAAATCTTGTAGCTGACCCCCTCAAGGTTAAACTTTTACAACGAGGGATGCTTTGTCCCCAGGACCATAGACCAACTCTTTGCATATACCGGCTTTGGATAGCTGGGAGATTATAGGGAACAAACAATCAGGCTTGCGGCAATGCGCGTATGGCTACTGCCGTCTGAATAGGCCTTCGTTTGTGGTTCCACGTCTGAGCTGTGGCTCTGCTCTTTGCTCAAAACAAAATGACTCGTGTCTCATACGCAGGGACTAATTTGGGTGCCCGGCGAATACATGACAAAATTGTTATTATTATTAATGCAATGTTCAGCAATTTATCCAAAAAAGTGAGAATTAAGTCGTATTTTAAATGAATAATAAACTTATTTTGCGATATTTTTTATTTTTCGAGACTATTTTTACGAGAGGGTCCTTTTTAGTGATGTAGGGCCTATGCCTATAGTACTGAACTTTCTAAATCATATCCTGCTCATACGCTTAAAATAAATGCAACAGTAGAAAAAAAAATATGGCATGTGAAATAAGCACTGTTAAGATTTATGTTGTGTCTTAAAAGAACATTTTTAAAAAAAGAACTTTAATTTTTTACATTTTAACATGAAATCTTTTACTTTAAATTAAATTTTTAATCGTGTTCTTCAATTTTTGAACGATCACAAAATATTTTCGTTAATGCACATTTTCGACACGCATGCTAACTTTTTGAAGTTTTCCTTTTATAAAATAAATTCATTAATGATATAAATTGACAAATTCATTTTAACCACTTTACTTCCTAAAACTTTTAAAGTATATTTTTCCTCAAGTCCTTATTTTTTTTTCTGACTGATACTTGCAGGGGCCCAAATGGCATTGTCTAATTGTATATTTATCGTTCTTTAAATCCGCCACTGAGTATTAGCAATAGTTTCATTGAAATTATTATTGATGGCCGACTTAATAAAAGTTTTTAAAAATACTTTCGCCGCATGGTTTTAATAAATCGCGATTGTTTTTTGGCACAAAATCAATGATATGCGGGATAAAATATCGTGTGCATGATGGTATGATGTTTTAATTATATGATCATATATTTCTTTAGATTATTATTTGGAATAATATTAAATTTTTTAATGGTGATATTTTGAAACATGGGTTTTAGTTTGAAATTTTGGGGTTGCTTTTTATTGTAAAATATGTAGCAAATAATGTAATTGAAACTATGATAACAATAAGTTTAGTATACGTGAAACCCTACTTAACCTTACATAACCTTGAATAAAAAACTGTGAAATAATAAAAATACTGATAATTTTATCTAAAATAATAAATATTGGTTTATAGAATTTGTTTATATAGGATAACAATATTGCCGAGAAATTAGTTTGTTAGAATAGGTTGGTTGAATTAACATTGAACTAGAGCTGCACAGTGGGGGGTTATTGGCGAAGGATCAGGGTTTATATGGAAGAAAAGACCCGAGAACACTGTCTGATCGTATTTTGAACCACGGTCGGTTAGATGACGAGATCAAATCATCCGGTGCAACCTACCTCAATAAACGTCAAGACATCGGACCACAATCAGATTAACCCGAGTGCACTAGTCCCTTATACGCGGTGGATATTTTTTTGGTATCGAAAGGAACGGATTTGACAACTATCCGATTACTGAATCGCTACACACAAGCTAGAGATAGAAAATTGTGCTTATCGAGTGCTTGTCCGAACTCCGAACCATTCGGCCACCACAGGCTGTCGGGATTTCGGTCTGTCGGAATTATAGTTTTGTCGGGATTGTGACCTGCTTGTCGGAATTAGCTCTGTCGGGTTTATGACCTAGATTCATTTCATTAAAAAAGCAAATTCGACTCAACTTTTCATTAAAATTTGGTTTTAATAATTAAAATAACGCTTTTCCCCGACAAACTTCAGAATTTTGCCCGATGGGGGGGCTTGGCTTGCCCGACGGGGGGGCTACAGCCCCCCCAGCCCCCCTAGTGGCGCCACCTCTGCACCACTACATTTAACAGGGTGGCAACATAACCTGGAAATCAGGGAATTGCCATGGAAATTTTTAATTCTGGAAATATCAGGGAAATTTTCAAAATTTCACAAAAAATCAGGGAATTATTCAAATTTGGATCGTTAAAACGGCAATTATGCCCTCCATTTTGGGTATTTAATTATCAATATTTTCTTTTAGTTCTGAATAAGAAAATTTAAGAAAAAAAAAGCATGGTTATGTGCATTTTCATATTTTCAGTTTTAATTTTGTAAAAACGTGAACCACTGCTGGAGGGAGAAGCAAAAGCAAAGTATGTTGAACCTTGAATTGTAAACAACATGTGAGCGGCTACGAAATATGGGATTTATTGAAGATTGGAATAGGAAATATGAAGCATATAAAACATTTAAAATTATCTACAAAAGAATTAATTTGAAAAAATTTGCATTTTCTGCTTCCAATAGATCATGTTTAATTACTATTATGCCTGTCGCAATTGCGTAATTTGTGTTGTATCCATAAATTATTATTTTAACTGTCAATAAGTATTGCTTATAATTTTTCATTTATACTGCAATATATTTATAGTATTATCGTAGCGTGGTTGTTTCTATACAAAGCATGTATTGTAACATCTTAATGTAATTGTAAAATCAGGGAAATTTTTGTGACACCATCATGGAAATCAGGGAAATATCAGGGAACTTTTTTTTTCAGAATGTTGTTGCCACCCTGTTTAAGAAATAATCTTTAATAGGACACGCCTGAAGCAAAAATAGAAAATATAGCTGCGAAAAATAAGTAATACTTCTATTTTTCTGTTACCAAGGGTTGTTTTTTATCATTGAATAGTCTGTTTCTAGCCATGATTTTAACAGTGGCGTCCCGTGGTCGAAAATGTTAGTGCAGCCAAAATCATGTGAACCCCCCCTATTTTCCATTCATGAACGGAAATTCTTTAATATTTATTACTAAAATCAAAGTTTCCTTTCAAGTTTTACGAAATGATAACATGCGAAAAAAATAGAAAACACTTACTTATTTTTTGAAAATTAAATCAATCCTCCTTTCTTTTAAACTTGCGATCTGTTAATTTTAATATTAATATAAGTAACGAAGCGACAGCACATGTGTAAACTTATCAGGAAAACTATTTCCATTTGGAGAGATTCGTGGAAATTCTCGGTTTCCTCTCAGCCAACCCCACCTATTCACGCACGAGCCAAACAATTCATCTTAGACCCAAGTACAGCTGATTTGAAAAAATCCTTTTGGGCTGCATTTCTTTCGTCACTGCCTCCATTTTAGCGTGTAGGGGAAGTCATACTATGTAAGATTGTCATGGCAACGATGCAGCCGATTTCGAACTTCTCTTTTTGGCTGCAGTTTGATTGAATGAAGTTTTTTCCCCTCCTGCATTGTGCATTACTGCAACAGGTTTGCGGAGATTTTTTTTTTTACTTACCGTATAAATTTCGTCTTCATATCCAATTATAAACTTCATTTAAGCAAATTAGTAAAATATATCATTTTAGTTTTAAAATACACTAATAAAATTAGGTGCAGCCCGGCTGTACTTGCTGTACCCCACGAGCCGCCACTGGATTTTAAGTAACAGGGATGCCAAATGGAACCATGAAAGCTTCATGTACCTAATTAGGTCCCATTTTGCCCCAATGATGCCAAATGACATTTTATATTAAAAAAAATATAATGTAAAAATTAGTATCTATTTTTTAATGAATAATTTATATTAATCTGAACTAAATATAACTCATAATTACCGAAATCTAAAATGCTACTTGTAAATAAAAAGGCGGGCCTTAAAAGGTTACATATTAGTAAAAAATTTTAATGAGTCATGTCGTCTTTTATCACTGTTTAAGCGACGATATAAATAATATTAATTAAACATCATGTACCTAATTAGGTCCCATTTTGCCCCAATGATGCCAAATGACATTTTATATTAAAAAAAATTTAATGTAAAAATTAGTATATATTTTTTAATGAATAATTTATATTAATCTGAACTAAATATAACTCATAATTAACGAAATCTAAAATTCTACTTGTAAATAAAAAGGCGGGCCTTAAAAGGTTACATATTAGTAATAAATTTTAATGAGTCATGTCGTCTTTTATCACTGTTTAAGCGTCGATATAAATAATATTAATTAAACTTATTAACTACGTTTAATATAAGAAACATCATTCGGCCTTAGATAAGGAGTAAATTTAACTTGATAATAACAATACAAAAGAAGAAAAAAGTCATTGGATTTTTATTATTGGAATATCGCTTAAGTTATTTTTTGCGAGTTGGACATGTCTTGGGTATTAAAAAAAAAAAAAAAAAAAAAAATTTTTTTTGTGCATTTATGTTATAAGTACCAAGGAAGGACATCAAGTTGTACACTTGAAACGATGGGACAAAATAATTTTGAAACTAGCGCCATTATATTTTTTAAAAAAGAAAATCAAAATTAAATTCATTTTTGTCGTGAAACGCTTATACATGGGGGCATCAGAGGAAGACCCCAGGCACGTTGGTAAGGGGGGGGGGGTTCAAACCCCTCCCATTGTAAGTAAAATAAAAACAAATTAAAAACCAATTTACTGTAAAAATAAAAAAATAGAAATTTTAGTGGGGGGGGGGGGGGGGGTGCCCCTCTTTGGGCATGGGGTATTCAGACCGAAACACGACAACAAAGGGAATAGATCGTCAAACGGGGTCGTAAAATAAGACTTAAAAATGACAAGACTAAGGTGCTTTTACATCTTTGAATTAAAATGACCTTTACAATTTAAATTTAATTAATGGAAGTTAATATTTATTGGTAATAAGTAAATAATTTTCTCTGTATTAAATTATGTATATTTAATGTTTAATTTAAAATTAGCAGTGGCGATTGGATTGCACAATTCCATGGAATTTCGAGTGTTTTTACTTCCACTATACTTTAGATCATGTAGCCTTTATAATTTATATTATTCTTTACTAGTTTTGGTCAACTAAAACGCTTATTAGATCTTTAAACTATCATAACTATAAATTATCTAACCAATCGTTGATATTCAAATGCCAACGTATTCCTTTTTACTAATGAAAATTTATAAAAAAAAATTGAGAAAAAAAAATTGGGGGGGGGGGGGGAAGTTTGTTGATGTTTTTTTTTTTTTGGGGGGGAGGGGGTTTAAGTATTCCCCTCTAAGGGGGACCCCCCCAAAAAAAACGGATTTCCTTAGGTACCTTATCCCCACCCCCTCGGGAAGGGGGGGAGGATAAGTAAAGAAATCCGTTGCTCAGTCAGTGAACCCCCCCATGAAATATCTATACCTACGTGCCTGGAAGACCCCATCATTGGGGCATCAACTGGAGACCCTTAAAACAATGGGTAGAAAAATTGCGTTAAGGCCCATTCTACATGAACGAGTAAAACGCGCGTGATCTTCTCAGTGATTCGACAATTCTCGAATCACTGAGTAGCTCACGCGCGTTTTACTCGTTCATGTAGAATGGGCCTTAGAAAGATAATTTCGTCGATTCTCACATTTCTGATTATATTTCAGAACTCTACTGACAGAAATTCCCTATCTACTGTCATTTTTGAGTGACAAAATAACTTTTATGATGGATTCAGTGGAGGGAATTTAATAATATTTGTTGTAGCATTTAAAATACAAAAAAGTAATTTACGTTTAAGAGTAATGATTTTATTGCAAATTAGTTTAAAATACTTGACATCGGTTCAAGAATACGAGGCAATGTTCCCGGGTCTTTCCTTCGAGTTGGGCCCAGAACCGCCCCCAATATGCAGCTATAGTGTTACGTCAATTAACCATACCAAACTAAACGATGGAAAATTCCTAACTCAACAGTGATAAAAAATTTCAGTTCAAACAAATCGACATTTTTTAACTTTTTTTATAGATTAGGTAATATTAAACAGTTCTTTCGAAAGTATTGATTTGTTACACTCATGTTTCAATCCGTTCAGAGGTCTAATTTAATTTTCATTCTTACAAGTTGAGCAATTTGTAATCTTCCCTCGCTTTCATTTGCTAATATAATATTAATTTTCTTCGGGCATAAATTTTCCGAACTCATGGGTTTTCAAATTTCGAAATTCCCAACTTTTAAAGGTTTTCAGATAATTGAGGGTGCTCCAGTACCCCTGTTTATTTTAGTATTTTAGTGTTAACTTTCCCTATCCCCCCAGGGGTCTTTGTCGGGCTGATCACAAGAAGAGTTGCAATTCGATGCAAGACCCCCAGTCACTAAACTCTAATAGGGTTGCTGGAAGGCTGAAAGCCAGTTTCGCCAATAGGGGAATTGAAGGTATGGCGGCCGTCGCCAACTGTTCCCCTCAATTTGTCGGTAGATGGGAGTTTCAATGGTAAAATCGCTTTCTTTAAAAAATTATTGCGCTCTAAATATAGCATTTTTGATAATGCTGTAAATTACAATAAAACACGGTAATATTGTAGATTATGAGAAAAAATGTTGTTTGCGTTGCTTTTAAAGGGAAATATTAATATTTAGAAGTTTTATACAACCACATGGGTGGTCATAATTTTTAACTTTTAACGCTAATTTTTGTTATTTTATGGTTTCAATGCCTAAAATATTGCCGTAATTAATTTGGGTAAATTCAAATTAATTACTTTCTTAATTAATAACAAAGTAATGATTGGTTTGGTTTGGTTTGGTTAATTAACGTCGCACTAGAGCTGCACAGTGGGCTATTGGCGACGGTTCGGGGTCAATCTCGAAGGAAAGATCCGGGAACACATACACATTCACACACACATTCATACACACAGTGGCGGATTTACATAGGGGCTAAAGGGGGCTATAGCCCCCCCCCCCCCCCCCTTGGGCTGTGGCCAAATTTTTTTTTTAAAAATCAAGATTTTTTTTTCTTAAAAATGTTTTTTTGGAAAATAATTTCTGTGGGCTAAGAGGGGCTATGGCCTCTCATATAGTTTAAGCAGAGTTTTCAGTGAGTTGAGGAAAGGATCAAGTTTTATTGTTCTCTTTGGGGGGGGGGGGGGGGAGGGGGGGCTACGCGCGTCTTGTTGCACTATCAAGATGATTTTGGACCCCAGAAACACATTGCCTAGAGCAGTGCCAGATTTATATAGGGGCTAAAAGGGGGTATAGCCCCCTCCTTAACTTAAACTAAAAAAAAATTCTGAAGAAATAATGTTTTTTCTTTAAAAATTGTTCTGCCAAATTAGCTATGAGGTTTCGCTTTGAGATCCACAGTTTGAGTTTCCAGTGAGTCTTTGGGGAAGATTGTTTTATGACCCTCTCTTTGGGGGTGAGGGGGGCTACGCGTATTTTCGCCTTATCAAAATGACCTTGACACTGCAAATGCTCAGAAACAGCAAAACTGAAACCCTTTGTTGTATCATCCGAGTACGGTCATTCGTTCGGGAAATCGCTGTAGAAATGAGGGGTCCGTGGATCTGAGATTCTGAGAGTGAAATAAAAATTTGTGTCTCCATGGTTAGTTTTGATGAGCGAAAACATTGGAAAAGGCGAAATCTATGCTATTGCTTCATTAATAGCTGGGTTAGATAGTCAGGTAATTTTTCTTTCTTTTGTGTTTTTATTCGTGTAATTTTAGATATTTTAAGCGATGCAAAAAGTGAAACTGCAGTTGTAAATACTATTGGGTTTTATTCAAGTATTTTGATGAAGTAGTGATACCGGAATCACATTATCCTTGACAATCAATTCTTAACACCTTTTATATGATAGTTGCTCAGCTTAAATTAGGAAAACCGAACCAAACACCTTTGAATCGTATTTTTTTAAAAACATAAATTTTATGTAAATTGAAAAAAAAATTCAAAGAACTGAACATTCTTAATGATGATATTTTTAAACTTTAATTTGACGTGTTCGTATGTCAATCATTTGTCTGAGTTTGTGTTGATTGATCAGCAAGTACTAGTAACTGCTAGTTGGTATTCTTATTAAAAGCGTAAAGTCTTCCTTTGCATAGTTTAAAGTAATTTATTATTTTGAATGGAGCTGAAGCCAATTTTAATTAAAGAAAAAATCATATTGGCTGGACAAACAAATCTGGAACAAATCAATGAATATATATTTCCGAAATTAAAATCTCTATTATATTAAAATTCAAATAAAAATAATTGATTGCACTGTTACGTTGCATTCTTTTATTATGTCATAATGTTTTTACCTTTTTGTACACCCCCCTCCTCCCTTATGTTACTTCATTTTAAACTTATGTAGTTAAAAAATAGTAATTAAAACTTTCATTCTATGTATTTTAACCCATTATAAAGATTTAGTGATTTCCATAAAAAGTTTCTTATGTCAAAGTTTGTGAAAGGAATGTTTCAGGAACTTTTTGCTACGTCACGTAATCACCGAGACCCTTTTCCCTTATGTCACACCACAGTCACGCATGATGGACCCCCTTCTTCGAGATTCCTCTTACGATTCAAATAAGAGCAAATTAGACTTAAAAAATAATTTTTGTAAAATTTAATTTTATATTTTAAAACACAAAATTCAATTTATATTTAAACGTTAGTCAAAATTTTTGCATATTTGTTATTCTCTTCGTGTTCATTTTCACATGAAACTATTTTTGGTGTGCTTTTTTTTAATGTTGTACTACTAATTTTTTATTGTTTCTTACGTTTGCTTATGAAATAAAAATATTCTCAATAAATCGGTATAAGGAATTTCCGGCTCAAATTTTTTCGTTTTTCTAAATCGATAGGTAAATTCAGCTGCAAACGTTATCTGTTCTTTCATGCAATATGTATTGTAGCCAATTAGATTACTAAGCCAACTTTGTCAACCCTGTAAGTTGTTGTGATGCAAATACTAAGTAAAATACAATGTTTAACCGTGTATATAAAATTATAATATATATGATTTTTTTTTATTATTTGCGCAATTAGAGCAAGTTTATTTGTTGTTAAATTAGGTTACATTCATTGGAAAATTTTGTTATGGTACGAGAATCCCAAAACGACTGCCTAAAAGGGAGTTCAGATGATAAAATTGACTGCTTGGTGCAGAGCCGGATTTATACATAGGCTACTGCCTAGGGGCCCGCACAACTCACCAATAATAATATAGATTACTGAAAAATGAGTGTCTCAGCACTTCAAAATTATGACAACGACTTGTTTGAAAATAAATCACTTAGACAAAAAAAGTTTCTAAATAACTAATAAATCAAACTAAATCCTAATGAAAATAAAATTCTACAACATTTTTATGACACAGAAAATTTCTATTTTTCTTAATGGATTTGTACAACGCAAATACTATAACATAACAGTTTTATATTCTTTTAAAGTATGCGTTTAATTTGTGATAATTTAAAATGGCATTGTGTTACTATTTTTGGAAATCAGTTGTTTTTATTCGACACGTTATTCTGTTCATGGTAATTTGAGAATAATACGGAGACGAGCACAATATTTTATTGTAATTTTCATAAATTCCATTGAAATACCTTGTAATTGTTCAACATAGTATTGGAATTTTACAAAAAAAAAAAAAAAAAACAGTGCATCCCAATTTTATTAAAACTGAAAAATTATTTAGTCTGCAAATTTTCAATTCTTGCATTAAAAAAATTGTCCGATCTCCCCTCCCCATTTCGATTTACAAAGGGGTATTCATACCACCAAGTAGTTTAGGGCTCGCACCACATATTTAGCCTAGGGGTCCACTAACTCTAAATCTGGCTTGGTGGGAATACCCCAAACAACTGTCGCAAGGGTGAACCAGTTGTTTCTGGGCAGCGTGGTGGGGTGGGCCAAAACATTCCCTTTTTTATTATCAGAAGGCGTCGAGACAAAATTTATTCTTATAAAAAAAAGTACATTGTACCAGAATAAAACACAACAAGGTTGCTTCTTTACATTGGAGGCATTTATCTCGCCAAGGTAACAAAATAAGATTTTTTAAGCGGAATTTACACATACCGTTTAACGGCAATCGTCGAAAATAGGAATTTGTATATATATACACACCAAAAAAAGAATAATTAGACCCCCCCTTTGGATGACCCTAGATCCGCCACTGCATACACACACCTCATTATTTTAGAACCACGGTCAGATGACGAGGAAACACCTGAACTGGCACCCAACGCCTTCAATAGACGTCGGGACTTTGGACCCCGATCAGATTTATCGTGCACCAGTCCCGTATACACGCCAGGGCCAGTATAATTTGTTGGATATTCTGGACGACTTTCTAGTATTTTTGTAGCGAAGCTGGCAACCCTCCGACCGCAAGATCACTACTTTTGTACTTTTCTATGTCAAGTCCATTTCCCGGATTCGAACCACCAATCCTCTGATTAGTAGCTGAACACCTTACCAACTGAGCAACTGGGGCTCAACAAAGTAATGAAAATGATGTGTTGTTGTTCAAGTTGAAGCAAAATCCAAAGCAAGCGATAAATGTCACCAATCTGGCAGCCATATACCTAATTCTTCACCCTTTCTCGCCAACTCTACCCCGTTTTCTCGCCCTTGCAGGCTTCATCGGCTTTTATACCCTTTCTCCTTGGGGGTGGAATCCCGAAGATCGTAGAGATAAGGAATCTGGTTTCACTTGGTGTCATAAATTCATCTGTCTGGGTTCGGGCGAGTCAAAAGAAGGAGCCAAGTTCGTCGCCTCCATTCATCTATTTTTTGCTGCTTTGTGTTCTCTGACCACCCCACACCGGATATAGCAGGTGGTTTAATCAGAGACTGATTTACGGGAGGGCATTCGGGGCACTTGCCCAGGGCCCCCATTTTAAAGGGGCCCCCAAAAATGATTTAATGCTAATTATATGTGAAAAAGTTAAAAATCAATTTAATAACGAATTTTTTAAAAATCAATTTAATTTATTTTCATCAATATTAAAATTAAAAAAAAAAAATCAATCGTTAATTGTTTTTCAAAACTTATATTATTTTACCCAGTTAAATCAATTTCACTTTTCAGCGCGATGATGATGATGTATGTCATCTTTTGCATCGCGTTTTCAAAGATATGCGCTTTGGATCACTAGTGAAATTAAATTAATGACCAAGTTACAAGACCATAAACAAGCTGTGTTTACTAATCGCACGTAGATTTGTCGTTTACGGATACTTTTTTCCTATTCCAAATTTCCTAATATTGTAATCATTAGGGATTTGCTAGCTATAAAATAGGTAGAACATACGAATCTGGCTCAACTAAAAAGGAAGAAAGAACAGAACTAGAAACGTATGATAAAACTATGTTGCAGTATTGATCATTAACATTAATTCAAATTCTCAAAAGAAGAAAATTAGTAGTTTAAAAAATATATTTATATTTGCATTAAAGCTGACTGATTACGTCATTTTGTATTGTGTGAATAAATTTAGCAGTTTTATTTTGAATTACGTCGAGGGGGCCCCTAATGTTCTTTTGCCCTGGGCCCCTAAGCTTGTAAGTCGGTCCCTGGGTTTAATGGGCCCCGTGATTGGTTATATACTAGTGAACCTCATTTTAGATCTGTAAATTAGGGTGAGCCGAAAAAGTTAAGAAGACTCTGTACCCCAAAATAGATTAAAATGTCAATTTTTTTTATATGTTTAAAATCATGTTCGAACCCCCTAGCATGTCTTCCCACAGTTTGAAAACGATTGGATAAATATTAGTTGACACTGGATAAATATTAGTTGTTGTTTTTTATCATAACCTTTAAGAAACCCTTTTTGATTATGGAATTGATTTCGCGGCCGGCAGGCAAATAATGATTTAATGTGAACTGAATCTTGATTTACAGTGTAAAGTTCATTTGAAAAAATATTTTTTAAGCCAAAAAAAAAAGTTACATTAAAATCTTTGTGATTGGAATTCATTCGAAACTACAGCAGACGTTTACTCTTCGATTTGTTTCATTTTATGGCCTTTGACCGTAGCAGCTGCCTTCATTTTTACATTGCGTCATTTGAGATCAGGATGTCCAGGGCTGCCAATTACCAAACATATGAAATCGGCAGAGCTAATCCTTAAAAATTGTCCCAAAGTCGCCAAACCCTAAAATTTCTCAGAAAACTCGAAATTTCTTAATTTTAACCAATTATCCGGATCAATATGGGGACCATATCCGATCTGAATAATCCACGAAAAAAGGGTTATTTCTTATTAAAAAAACAAAAAAAATTTGCTTTAGTATGCAATGCAATTTAATGACTATTAAAAACAATATAATTCACTGATAAAAAAAAATTTAATGTGGATTTTGCTTCTTTGTTTTCCCTTTAAGCGATCCGGATACGGATAATTGGCAATCTGCTTTGTTTAATCCGGATAACTGGAGTTCGGATAACTGGTGTTCAACTGTAATAAATTAATTATAATAGTAATAAATTATTTATGATTATTATTTATTATAAATAATAATCGATAATTGTTAATAAAGTATTTAATTAACCGTCTGTCTGGCTTCGCATTTGCTGGGGATTTCATGCCGAGATGTTTGAGCAGCTCCCGTCGCGACTTATAGTTCCGAAGTCCCGCACGCTACAGACTACGCCACATGTTTCTATATTGAATAATCCTTTTAAACGCATTTTTTACTTGCACAAACCTTTAACGTTTATACGTTGAACGTACGATACGTCGGTTCCCCGGAAATTCTCGTTTCTTTTGAGACCTCATTTGTAAAGATTAGTCGAGTGTAAGAAGCGTAAAAGGGACCTAGACTATACAGAAATAATATATATGATTGTCGCTAATTAATCAGTAATTTAGTTATTAAGTAACTATTAATTTATTTACCAATTTTGATTTTGTTGTTTATTTAATGGTTTTATTTTGTCAATTCGACGTTATCTTTTAATCCATCGTATTAACGTTTATATTAATTTTAAACATAATTATAATTTATGAATTCCTATTCTTATTTTTGTCATTAACAATTTGGACTCGACTGGCAAATCACAATCACATCATGACGACCTGTTCTTTCGTTACCTGTTCTTTAAATTAAACGAGAACTGCTGTTCTTACACTGAAAAAAAATGGTACTCAAAAATGAGTACCTCAAAATACTCGTTCTTTTAGTACAATTGCGTCGTAAATAAACGATGACGTACTCAAATTTAAGTAACCGTACTTATTGAAAAATGAGCAGCGTGATTTAATATTGCTAAATTCAGCTTCTGTTCAAGCCATCTTAACAAAACGACCTGACAAACTTAAAATAGTTGTTCAGAAGATGATTTTCCACATTATTTGATGTTGATTGCTGAAATGGAAACTGAGTTATTACAATTCAATTATTTTACTTCTCATTATTTGGCACACCTTTTAAACAAGTATTCTACTCGTAACTTCTTCATGTCGCTCTGGTAGTCAGAGGTGGTGCTACTGGGGGTGCTGGGGGGGGCTGTAGCCCCCCTGTCGGGCAAGGTAAGCCCCCCCGTCGGGCACAATTATGAAGTTCGTCGGGGGAAAAGTGTTAGTTAAAACCAAATATTTTTAAAACATTGGTTAAAATTTAATTTTTTCAATTAAATGGATATAGGTCATAATTCCGACAAATAAAATCCCGACACACCGAAATCTCGACATCAAAGGTCTATCGTGGCCGTATGTTTAGAGACTCGAACCGATAAGGGCGAGTTTGATACTGAACATTTTGGGAAGCGACATACAGCGATTTGGTTATCAGAGAGTTGTCAAATTAATTCTTTTCGCAACCAAAAAATATTGGCCATGTATAAGGGATTGGTGTACTTTAAATCTGATCGTGATCCAATGTCCTGATGTCTATTGAAATTGCGTCGGGTACCAGATTAGATGTTGAACTCGTCATCTAACCACGGTTCAGAAATACTGGGCAGTGTTCCTGGGTCTTTCTTTCAAAATGATCCCGAATCGTAACTAAAACATATATTACATCTAAATAATTTTCTTTGACGTTAATTTATTACTTTATTAATAAGTCAACTTATTTTATAGAGGATTGTATGGCTTGGGTTTTATTTTATTGTATAAAAAAAGCATTCTTGACTGTATAGACCTGTAGGGTCGTTTGGCACGTTAGTAAAACTAATATAATTTTTAGTAGACATATTTAGAAAATATGATTTAGGAAAATTGGAGACCAAAATCATGTTCGCTTGTGTCACAAAAATTCATTGAAAGACCATTGAATACGGGGACGGCCTAAGAATTTTTTAGCCAAAGTAGGCATAATTTTGTCGCCCATCTTCCTTTTACACAAAATAATATTTTCTAGATAATATGGCAGCTTATTTTTTCAATGCTTTAAATCATACCCTTAAAAATAACATAATGGCTGAACATTACGGTAAGAAATTAATATATAAACTTAACATTATCTGTGCAATGTACAAATGTGTAAAAAATTTAAATTGTCATCAGTAAAGTACAAACATTGTCTACTACAATTTGGCGCCATCCTTAGTCTGGCGAGTTAAGCGGTCGCTTGGACCCATTGAACCACCAGATAAAGTTAAGCCGCCCCCCTTGTAAAAACTATTCCCCTATTCCCGGGGCATCCCGCAGGCAAACGGCTTCCAGTTCCTTGTCAAGGTCCAGGAGAAAAGTGAAAGTTTTTCGCACACCGCAATACTCTTTTTTTTTGTAATCTATGGGATCAAAAAAGAACCCCACCACACTTCGTTTTTTATTGGTGGATGACGTTTCAGAGAGTAGAGTGACCCCAGGCCATGGAGTGGACCCTAGGGGAGCGATAACCCAAGACGCTTCTCCAAATATATTGCTTCGTCTCTGCCATTGTTCGATCACAACTCGTTCCACTGCGCGGGAAATGCAATTAGGCTCGTCCCAACAAAACACGTTGAAGATGTTCACCCCTCACTTTCTGGGTGGTGTGGACCTCTGTCCGTGTCAAAAAATTATCCCTCCAGTGCATTTTTTGCATATTATAGCGTAAACGAAAATTTATCTTCGTGTATGTTAAATTTTTATGAGTCTAACTATAAAGTTTTTTTTTTCACATCTTTTTTTTAATTCTGCATATCTACCATATTGAAGTAAGTAAACTTTTCTATTTTCTTATAACGAGGAAACAAAATAAAACAGTAAGGTTGTATTTGTGATGGGATAAAAAAATCTTGCTTGTTACAATGACCGTCCCTCATTGGTATAATGGTAATCGTTTCAATGAACTGTCCCAATTTCTAGTTCCGACCAAATGTGGTGCTTTTTTGTACTTTGTATTTAATTTTTATAACTACCAACTAAAGTTATTGTATTAAGTAAAATAAAAATAATTAATTGAACTAGGAGGCTCCGCCCCCTGCTCCGCTAACGCTCCGCCAACCCCCGGAGGATTGCTACGCAATCCTCATGGGTTTGCTCCGCAAACCACTTCTCGCTTCGCTCGCTAAAAGGTAGGACACAATAACAATGTGTCCTAGTAACAATACTTTTTTTTAATTATATTACCAAAAATTTTAAACTTTGAAATTAAATTTAAATTATAATTCATCTTGGCATCAATAAATTTTTTGGCCATGTAAATCATTTAATTTCTTTTAAACTACAAATGAAAACAATGGAACCACTGGCAAGCCATTATTTATTATTTTATTTCTACCATTATTTATTATTTTCCACGTTATTTTCACACCTTTTTTGCAGTTTAGTTTAGTTTTTAACATTATTGGTAGTTTGTTTTGACATAATTGACGTTAAGCTTACCATAGTCTTGCCTACCAGAAGTGCGTACGTAACTAAGTTAATACGTCATAAAAATGAAGATCATAGAAATCTAGTTTTCAAAATTGCCAATAGATTTGAAAAATTAAAAGCGTTTTTCAAAACTTCTATTTTTAATGTAATAGGGTTTATATTCTTCCTAATTTAAGCTGACATCAACAAAATAATTGTTTACTAATGAACTGAAGGGGCTAATCGTCAAAATGGCTTACATAATGGCAAAATAAAAATACGGGCGCAACAGAATTTCGTAAACAAACTAACCGTTGCCACTCAGCTTACAGAAAAACTGCGTTTTTCAATTACCGCGTAAGAGAAATACCAAAGATATCTTGTTTGTGAAATTAGGTATGTAAGATTTGAGTATTTTATCTGCAGAAGGTTTCAAAAAAATGTTTTATTTTGGGTGAATTATATATTTTGTTAGTTTTTTTCTCTTGATAAAATCTAAAAAAAGTCAAACCAAATTTAAATTAACTATATTAAGTTTAATTCTTAATTAAATGAACTTTATATGTATATATCAGTAAGAATTTTGAAAAACTTTGCATTATAAAAGTCATACATACTTTAATATATTTTATTTCCCAAATGTAAATATTATACTTTATTAGTATTTTTTACTAAGCATAATTATTACTACAGAGGATAATTTAACAGACTTATTAATTATAATTAAATATAAATTTAATTATAATTTTTAAATAACTAAAATTTTAGTAACAAAAAAAATATTTTCAAAATACTGCAGGTTTTTTTATTACACAATATAGCTTTTTTAAAAAAATAATCGTGCAATGATTATACAATTTTTTTTGCAGTGCCATTAAGTTAATTTTAACGCGCATCGTTTGACTGTGGTACGATTTGTACAGTTTTTGTAACAATTATCTGCTTTCCACAATGCTTTAAGTTTATGAAAATACGTAAAATAGCGAGATTGAGTACTTCTTGATTTTAGCCCATAATAATAATAACAATAAAACTTTATCACTAACAAATTTAAGATATTGATTAATACTAGATTTCTGAAGTAAAACGTCTTTAAAATCAACTACTTGGCGTATCTGGACAGAAATACTTCGCCACGCTTTTAGAGTGATCCTATCTGACACTTTACTGCCAGACAAATATTACTATTTATTTAAATTAGTTCTCTCTCGTCCGATAGGAAATTAGGAGCCGATGCGTGTAAAATGTAGTTAAAGCAAATCACGCATAGGGCGTGGTGAAGCACTCTGCATCAGACGAAACAATTTGTCTTCCTTTTGCTTGAGAGGTTTCTGTTGGCGGCCATTTCCTGTTTCTTTATAATCTACTAAAATGACGTTTCACCTACAATAATTCTGGACGTGTTCCGATACAGTCACATCCGATTTTTTTTTACGATAAAATAATTTTATAAGCACTATTTACGTAGAGGATATTAGCCCCCCTGTCGGGGAATGCTAGCTCCCCCGTCGGGCAATTCCTGGCGCCACCACTGTCTGGTAGTACAACGGATAAGGGCACTGGACTGCAATGCCTAAGGATATGGGTTCGATTCCCGGTAAGCCTTGGTTGTAATTATTGATATTTATTGAAAGTGATTTATAAAGGCAAGCAAATGCCCTTTTTATTCATTTTTACTCAATGTTCTCATTTCTGAGTACATGTCTTTTTCAAAAATGGTACATTTTACTTATTTTTGAGTGACTATTTTGTACAGTGTAGGAACTTAACAACTTGGGCTTTAATTTTAAAATACAATAAAGGGGCAAAAATTGATGTTTACAAATAATAATTAAAAAAAATGAGTCACTGGGAAGTGAAAGTATAGTTATATCCACATTCGTTTTATACAGATGCAAAATCAGTTATATCCAATAAACGTGAATGTTAAGGTCAGTGAGCGTGATTTCAGATTGGCTCGAATATAAAAGGTTTTGCGTCTTGTGGTGTGGAGAAAAAAAAAATTCGAAGCAAACATTTGCAAAATCAGTTAAATCTTTCATTTAGTTTAATAACTCGAAAATCCCATAGCCAGACGACGAAACATCGCCAGACGTGGCAGCCCTGGACTGGTCCCACAGAAGAGCACTCTTTGCAGAAAGAGATGTCCACGCCACGTGCAGCACCTAATTAACAAAGCATAAAACCCTGGGAAAACATTATGATCGATTTCCTTCCAAACCACCTGTCGTCGATGGGTGCAGCTGGCGTCACATTCGACAGCATCTTTTCTGCAGACAAAACAAACCCAAACAAAGAATTCGCAACGATCCTTTGCCGCCTTTTCTCAGGGCCATCGTGAAAAGGAGGAACGATGGGCCTAGCTTGGCGATGAAACATGCCACAGCTTTTTCGACGCCTTCAACAATTAATGGGACATTTGTTATAAAACATTCGAAAGACCTTTACTCCATCTCCATGTCAGAAATAATTTATTTATATTTGGTAGAAGGATCGTCGAACTCATGCAATTAAAAAACTCCATGAACATGCCTTATAACTCAGGGTTCAAAAACACACCGTCACCAGTGCCGGCCATCCAACTTTTAAAATAATATAAGTTTCCGATACCAATTGACATTGAAGCAACATCGACAACTTTTTTATTTTAATTTTTGCGCAATATATTATTTTTATTGACATTATATTTCAAGTCTAATATTCGCAAAGACTTTTTTAATCATTAATTTTTCGGAATTTTTATATAAAAGAACACATTTTACAAAAACATCAGTTTAATTTGTATTGTATAGTAGGAATAGCATGTAAAGTCGTGAACTTAAAAATTAAAAAGTTCTAGGATTAGGTATCTCGAAAACTACTCAAAGTAATTGAATAAATCTAGATTTTGTTAAAGTTTATTTTTCACAGTGTACAGAGAGTGAGGGATATGCGACTGGATACGCAAACAAATAAAAAAAATCGCGCAGCTGTAACTTCACAAATTGACCACGAGCAACGCCGGGCCATAATTGCTAGTTATAAACTAAAAATGAATATATATATATATATATATATATATATATATATATATATATATATATTTAAATTACTTTAAAAAATAAAGCACAAAAAGTACAAAAATTTAATTTTAAGGACAAGTGGAAAAAAATTAAAACATTTAGAATTAATTTTGTACTTATTACCACTTTTTAAAGTTGGTGCCAATTAACAAAAACCATACCTAAATTTTAGCGCCAATTTCAAAAAGTGATAATAAGAATAAAATTAATACTCAATATTTAAACTTTTTCCATTTTTGTTCCTTAAATTAATAATGATTTTTCACTTACATTTTAACGCTTTTTTTTAAAAGCCATTTTTTATTTAAAAAAAAAGATTATTTTATACTATATATTTTATGCTTTTATATATATTTTATACTATATTTTATTTATATTAACTATTACTTATTACGCTTGAATTTACTTGTAATTCGGGTCGAATTAATTTTCATACTTGCGAACCCGCCACTCCTTTTTACATACATTAATGCATATGTTTGTACAAAATATAATTAATCTGCATTTTAGCAGTTGAATATTAAACTTAGTAAAAATAGCACAATTGTTATAATTCTCCTAAATTAGTATACATGGGAACTGACAATAGGAATGAAGAATTTTAAAAACACATCAAATAGAATCATTTTACCTTTCCTGATTGATTTGTTGGGTTTCCTTTTTCTTCGCTTTTGATTTTTTTAAAAGAAAAAATGCAACTAAACTAGATTGTTTGGTTTGGTTTTGTTTTGTTAAATTACGTCGCACTAGAGCTGCACAGTGGGCTATTGGCGACGGTTCGGGGTCAATCTCGAAGGAAAGACCCGGGAACACATTCACACACACATTCATACACACATTCGGGACTTTGGAGCCCGATCAGATTTATCGTGCACCAGTCCCATATACACGCCAGTATAATTTGTTGGATATTCTGGACGACTTTTTAGTATTTTTGTAGCGAAGCTGGCAACCCTCCGATCGCAAGATCACTACATTTTTACTTTTCTATGTCAAGTCCATTTCACGGATTCGAACCACCAATCCTCTGATTAGTAGTTGAACGCCATACCAACTGAGCAACTGGGGCTCCTTTGTATCAGGGAAGCAAAATAGTCAATGGTTCTTCTTTACAAAATGGATGAATACCACCTCCTATTTACGAAAGGAGATCTTATCTTTTTGAGCAATAAAATGTAACGTGGTCTTCTGTTGGCGGATATCGGACAAGACCGGACAGTTAACACAATGGCATAAACTGAAACTGTTAGCATAAATCTCCCGCTTGTCAGTTGGGACATATTCCGTCAGTTGGACACTTGGGGACACTCCGCGCCGCAATTTGGGACTTTTTCTTACAAATGTAGGTTTTTAAATGCAAAAAAAATATGTCGTATTTTTTAAAAAAAATTCGTTTTTTTTATGGTAAAAAATATTAAATTTTTATCAATAGAACCCTTCCCCCCCCCCCCCCCCCTCCGCGTACGCCACTGCCCCGAACCATCGCCAACAGCCCGCTGTTGGATTCATATTGCGATCGGAGGGTTGCCAACTTCACTACCAAAATACTAGAATGTCGTCCAGAACATCCACAAAAATTCACAGCGTGTATACGGGACTGGTGCACGATAAATATGATCGGGGTCCAAAGTCCCGACATCTATTGAAGGCGTTGGGTGCCAGCTCAGGTGTTGTCCTCGTCATCTGACCATGGTTCAAAAATACGAGGCATCGTTCCCGGGTCTTTCCTTCGAGCCGTCGCCAATAGCCCACTGTGCAGGTCTAGTGCGACGTTAATTAACCAAACCAAACTACTTTTTTACTTTTATTTGTCAAGTTCATCGCACGGATTCGATACAGCAATCCTCTGATTACTAGCTGATCGCCTTTATCCACTCGGCCACTGGAGGCTATGGTAATTTCGGAAAACACCTACAATAATAATTTTTAAAAAATGTAATAATGTGTGATCAGTTGGTTTGGTTTTGGTTAATTAACGTCGCACTAGAGATGCTCAGTGGGCTATTGACCACGGTTCATGGTCTATCTCGAAGGAAAGACCCGGGAACGATGCCTCGTATTTTTGGACTATGGTCAGATGACGAGGACAACACCTCAGCTGGCACCCACGCCTTCAATAGTGGCTCGAACAAGACATTTTCTAACCTAACGATTCAAAATTCACAATTTAACAATTCGAAATTCTCAACTCAACAGTGCTGAAAATTCCTCAGTTTCACCCAGGTCCCGATTAAGACATTGAAGCAAGGGAAGTCCGCTATTAAATAGGGCACCCATTGCTCTCAATAGACACTAAAATATCAAACTGAACTTTTATATGCACTGAAATCCTTGCCCCTGATTGACATTAAAGTGAAACGTTATAATATAACAAAATATACTAATAAGTTGAGTATTTCTAATATTCTGTATGTTTTTTTTTCCAATATTCGAATAAAATTTAACACAAGTAGCATTTTTTTTACTGAAGTTTTTAATACAATTTTTAAAAGTAAATTTAGTAGAAAAATATGTTAGAGGCATTAAATATTTCTATAAAATGTGTGTGATTTGGGGGCCCAACAAAAATGCAAAGTGTAAGCCTGCGGGCTTCAGGGGCCTATTCGGTAATCAGGCCCTTGTTGCACTTATATTCGAATGCACCGCTGCAAGATACAAGTAATGCAATCATACAAGTTGGGCAATTTCTAATCTTCTCTAGCTTTCATATGCGAATAATATTAATTTTCACCAGGCATAAATCTTTCCGACTCGGGGACTTTTAGAAGTTGAAATTCCCAACTTTTAAGGTTTCCAGATTATGCCCCCCCCCCCCCCCTTGTGAAGGGCCTGGCGCCGGGACGTTGGACCCCGATAAGATTTAACTTTGGATATTTTTGTTGGTTTTGTTTTAGACGACTTCTTAGTATTTTAATAGAGAAGCTGGTAACCCTCCGATCGCAAGATCACTCCATTTTTCTTTTAACAGCTCTAGTGCGACGTTAATTAACCAACCAAACCTTTTCTTTGTTAAGTCCATCAGTCGGAATCGAACTCGCAATCCACTGGTCTTTTCTTCGAGATAGGCTCCGAACCGTCGCCAATAGTGCACTGTGCAGCTCTAGTGCGATTAGTGCGTTAATTAACCAAACTAAACCATATCTCCACATGCAGATTCCCCTTTAAGTTATGGGACTTGGTAATAGCAGCAATTTTTATGGTGTACAACAGCGCTGTCACACAATTTATTTTATTCAATGAGGTGAAAAAGGGGTGGGGGGGGGGGGGGGGGGGTTTGAAACAAGAAATTTCCTAACTTGAACGTTTCAAAATTCCCAACCCAACTATTCGAAATTCCCAACCTAACCATTCGAAATTCCGAACTTAACGATGTCCGGTGCCAATTCATGTGTCGTTCGTTATCTGACCATTGTAAAAAAATAGGAGATATTGTTCCCGGGTCTTTCCTTCAGATTGACCCTAGACCGTCGGTAATATCTCAATGCCCAGCTCTAGTGCGACGTTATTTAACCAAACCGAACTTAGCTATTCGAAATTCCCAACTCAACAGTAGTACTATAAATTCCCAGTTCCAACATATCGACATTTGTCAACTTTTTTTTTTATAGATTAGGTAATATTAAACAAGTTATCTCAAAAGTGTTCATTTGTTGCACGCATGTTCCGATGCAGTGAAAGTTCTGAGGACTAATTTAAGTTAAATCTTGCAAGTTGGACAATTTCTAATCATCCCTCGCTTTCTGGTACTAATAAGGGCATACATTTTCCTAACTCGGGTATTTTTAAAACTCGAAATTCCCAACTTTTAAGGTTTCCAGATTATTGGGATGATGGGGGGGGGGGGGGGGGGGGGGAGTGAGGTGAAGGGGGTGGCGGTCGTGTTCCCCTCCAAAACTCCCCCGGTGCGACGGGCCTGTTGATCAAGTTTGTAAAGATGCCCGATTTTAAAGAACTTATTCATGTAAAAAAATATATATTTGTTAAGAATATTGAATACTTGTTTTTTTGCGTACTTTGAATATTGAATAAGTCTCAAAACGTAAGCTTTTGCAAGATTTAAAATCAAATTGAATTATATCAAAAATATCGGAGCTTCTTCCCTTTTGAAATTCTATTTGGCGACATTGGCCGTTTGGCGGCGATAACCTAAGTACAGCAACCTAAAAAGGGAGGTATTTAACAACTTATCAACCAATCACAGCAATAGAGAGATTCTTATGACTTCTTAAACAACCAATAGGAGGAGGAGGATCAACTTGCAATTACTGTTATCAACGAGTCGATCCCAATTTTTGCTCACTTCCATTTTGGTTATCTAGAATGCGAAGGCTCTTTTGAGTAGTTTTTCAACTCAAAAAAAATATTTGAATTTTAACATTGATTTGCTTTTTCTTTAAATTCTTTTTGTTTTTAGTTACATTTAATTACAATTTTTTTATGCATTAAATTTTTCATTTAAATTTGTCATTAAATTTTTCATTTAAATTTGTCATTAAATTTTTCATTTAAATTTGTCATTAAATTTTTCATTTAAATTTGTCATTAAATTTTTCATTTAAATTTGTCATTAAATTTGTTTATTTAAATTTTTTCATTATATTTGTCATTAAATTTTTTCATTTGATTGATTTTCATTTTCATTCAATTTCATTTGAGTGATATTCATTTTCATTGAATTGAATTTGATTGATTTTCTTCCGTCATGGATAACATGAGGGTAAGTTCCAATTTCTTTTCCATAATCGTTTAGAAAATCGCAGTTATCTGTTTGCTGATTTATAGTAATTTTTTTGTCTTGTTTTTACAAGTTTTCTTTTCGGTTTCGATGTAGGGTTTTTAATTATCATCACCGCTAATGAGAATGCATTAAAAATTGCCATTTTGCGCGGAAATTATTGTTAGTGAGGTTGCGTGTCATTCAAGATGGCGAACGACTAGTGTTAGCTAAGATCTAGTCACTGCCAAGATGGCTGATAAAAAAAAGGTGAAGCAAATCATTTGCTCGTGAAAAAAAAAATCGGAATCCGAAAGACCGACCGATAAATTTAACTTGCCACTTGACATCTGGTCAATAGTTTTTTTTTTACTTCGAGTGCCTATGCTGAAATTCGTCCGCTTTTAAAAGTATTAAATCATAATGACTTTAAATGTTTTTTATTATCTTTTAATATTTTTCTTATAAAATAATTTTTAATAATAGAAGCATATGTAAATAAATACTTTTTTAAATTTAGAACACATTATTATGCACGATTACATTATTATTCAATCATTTTAATTTATTTTTTCTTTTGATAAATTTAAAAGCTTCAATTTTTTTTATTGAACATAGTGATTAATTATGCAAAACCATTATCTGGAATAAAACCACTTTTGAAATGTGGTAGAGGTCTATTTTTAATTCGATTTTAATTTACTAATTTATAATTGAACAAGTGAAGGTGAGTACATTTATTAACTGGCAACCCCACTTACGAAGTAGGAACATTTGGACCAAATCGGCGTGTTTTAGATTTACCAGGATTTTGGTTACGGTTCGAGATCTGTCTGAAAGCCGATTGATTGAAATAGCGTGGCCCTATAGAAAAATAAAAATGGGCTATTGGCAACGGTTTGGTTATTTACATCAGGGGTTCTCTCCGGACAATTCCGATGGTTTTTTTTATGAAGTCCGATTAAAATTAAAAACTTACTAGACATCTGGTCTTGTAAATGAAAAAAAAAAAATCCACGTGATCACGCTAGTTGGAATAGTTTGGAAACTAGCGCTTCGAAGTCGCGATGGATTCCTATGAGGCGGGCGAATCCATTTAAATCATGGGTGATTGCGCAGTTGAGGCTCAACCACGGAGTCCGCGATGTTTGAAAGATAAAATGTAAACAAACAAATGTGCACTCGTTTTAGATGTATCAGAAGGTGGTCTTGGAAGTTAATATATATGTAATATTTGTATATATTATCGATTTATGTTACAATGTTATTTTGATTTAGTGCCGAATGCAAGAATTTTGAAACTTAGCCCATTAAAAGGTAATCAGGGTAATTTTGTCCAAATTAACAAAGGAAATGACAAATATTTTAAATGCGTTGTTAATGGATGTTTTTAATAAAGATTTAACAAAGGGAAATTAAATTGGTATTTTTTTTATGTTTCACTGATAAAATAAATTTATATTTATAAATAAAATTTCATATTTTGTGCATTTGATGCATACAATATTTTTTTAACACTTTGCATAAACACTTTTACACAAGCAATCAATTTATCTCACAATATTAAGAGATCTTTTCTAATAGATTAATTCAACCTTATAATATTATTTCAGTAATTTACCAATTTGGCCTTGACATAAAACTTAAAATACATGTATTTCTTTAAAAAAAATTTCAATGCTAAAAATTGTTTTTGAATAAGTATAATTTGCATAATGTTAAAGGCAAACTTTACATTAGTATAATTTCTAGAACAAGTCTTAAGTTAGAAGGAGTATAATTTTCCAACATTAAAAAAAGCCTGAGAAATAACAAAATATGGCGTAGAAATCTAATTTACATTTAATTTGAAAGCCCATAAGTCTAAAATGCGTGTGAATTAGGCGAAACAGAATAAAACATGAAATGCCATCAATAAAATATCGCTGAAATCAATTGAAAACCGATACATCTAAAACGAGTGTACATTTGTTTGTTTACATTTTATTTTTCAAACATCGCGGCTACTCTACTGTGCAAACACCCATGGTTTAAATGGATTCGCCCGCCTCATAGGAATCCATCGCAACTTCGAAGCGCTAGTCTCTTTCAAAATTTCAAGCGCTAGTCTCTCTCAAAATTTCAAGCGCTAGTCTCTTTCAAAATTTCAAGCGCTAGTCTCTTTCAAAATTTTCTAGACCGAAAGTCTATTTTGAAAATTTTTTACATCATGTTTCCTTAAGTTAGTATATTTTGCAATTTCTACATTGTTTATACACACTGTTTTGCAATTTATACATTTTTACACAGGGCTCAGTGGTCGATAATGGCGGCCTTGAAATGTAGCCATATCAAACATACTCAACTATATTTATAGTTGGTAAAAAAGGCGTCTAGGCCTCTAATGGCGGATGAAGTTCCTGTAAACATAAAGTTAGATATCGAATTTAAATGCAATAAATGATTCAAAATGTTTTTAGGTGCATTTGTATTACAGGCATTTGGCGCGGGAGTTTTTTTTTTGGCGTTTTATATAGGGGCGATAAATTTATAGTATGGCAACCCACCTGATATTATTGGTATTTTCCTATTCTTGTGGCGACTTTCAATATGGCAACCCTATGACGTATCGCGCTGCCCGGAACTATGTTTAACGGCAATTTTTCGTTGCCAAAAAAAACAAAAAAACGCGCCAAATGTCTGAAACTACATCTGTTCCTTTTTTTTTTACGTGTGCTGTAGTGCTTACTTATTCTATTTGAAAATTTATCTTTACGTTATGTATTTTTTCTACTTCAACAGAGAAACGAGAAGAGGAAGCACAGCGACGATGAAGAGGAGCCGAAAAGGAGGCGTTCCGCCAGGTACGATTTAACTTTTAAAATTATTTTTAAATCGCTAATTGAATGTGTAAATCATCAATTCTGGCAAAACGACGCCAAACAACGTTTTCGGCGATCGCTTTATTTTCTTCTCGGTAAATATTTAACTTTTAAAAAATTTCGATTTTTTTTAATGCATTTTTTACTCATTTGAATGTGTTCACACATTCTGATTGCAAACTAAATTTTATTGAATTAGTTGATACTTTGCTTTGAGAATATTTTTTATTATTAATGATAAACAATTTCTAATGACTAAAAAATATCATTTAACCCTATTTATATGTCATTAATCTAGCTAGAATGTCAATGTGTCTGTGTATCTTGGTCTGTAGTTAGCTATTCTTTGGAAATCGCCTTTTCTCCCATGGAAATTTTCCATATAATTTTTGAGAAGAACATACTTTTTCATTTTCTCCAAGTTTTTGGTCGTTGGTCGTATTTTACAGCTAAACATTTCAGTTTGATGACCGTTATTTTACACCCGGTTGTCATTTTTGCTTAACTTTTATAACAATTTCAGTTAGATGACTATAATTTTCTAGATACTACTAGTCATCATTTTAAATATGAAACGGGTTTCCTATAATTGCTCTTGTATTTTTCAGTTAAATTTGTCAGTAAGACGGGCGACAATGATATCTTGAGAATACAAATGGAAACATGCTTCTAATTTTATGCAAAAGAATCTTAACAGTTTAACACAGTTTCGGTAACAGTTTTAGCTGTGCCCAAGTAAGTTGAATTATTTCAAAATTACAAATAAGCAGACATTTTTGGGAATTTAAAAAAATTGCTAGGTGCCAATGATGCCTAACTTTCCTCTCCCATTTTCGAATCCTGTGAGAACCTATAAGTGGGTCGTCATTTGTTGACGACAATTTTAAAACTTTTTATAAGTTGATATAAAAATTGTATCCTGTAATGTTTTACAGGGACGAGGATGAGGACAACTCGCTGGAGTCGTGGAGGCGAAGGGTATGTATATCCAGTTATTGTTATTTTAGTGTTTTACTCAATTAGTTTATTAATTAATTTAATCAATTAAATTAATTAATTTATTAATTAATAATTATTTATCAATTAATTAATTTAATTCAATTAGAACTATAATTATCTGGATCAATTGGGACTATATCCCATCAGATACAAATCAAGGAAATTTTGTGACTCAAGCAAACTGTGTTTTAGCACCCAATTTGTACAAATATTTAAAACGATTTTGCAATTTAAATAATACTTTTTATTAACATTATAATTTTTTTTACTTGTCAACTAAAAATCTATATTTGTTTCACTAAAGCGTAAAATGTTTTTAATTTGGGGGAAAATTCTGGTCATGCCAAGAGTATGTTTTCGGTTAATAAAGTAAAATCCAAACCATTTAACCTCTATAAAGTAATTTACAGGTTTGCATAAAGTAATAAATTTCTCAGATTAATTAGTGTAATTGCAATACATAATTTAATTAAAATATAAATTTGTGAAAAATGTCCAATGTTGACAATTTCCCTTTCACTAAAGTATGGTAACCTCTTTGCTCAGCACCCCAAGCGGGCTGCGTGTGTCACTTTTGCCTTCAGTGGCTCATGTATTCTGTCGGGATAATCAAATATCTGGATAATTGGATAATTAAAAAAAAAAAAATCTTATTTAAAAATAATGTTGTTTTAATATGTAATGTAATTTAATGACTTAAAAAAACAATGTTGTTCACCGATAAAAGAGATTTTTAAAATGTGGAATTCGCTGATTTTTTTCTTTCTGAAAGTGACCCGGATAAGTAAAATTGGCGATGTGCTTTGTTTGGTGCGGATAATCTTGAGTTCTACTGTACTACAATAATTTTAGTAAACCTCTATTAAAAATATTAAATCTAATGTGCATTACACACAACTTGTACCTATCGAAGTAAAAAAAACCACATCTTCTCTTTACCTAGTAGGTCTTTAGCTAATTTTACCTATGTCAAAACCCCTAATTGGTTGCTTGTGCCTGCATGTGAAATGCTATTTTTTTTTCTGTTTTTTCTTTTAAAGTGAAGATGGTTTGGGGTGAAGTTGCAAGACTAGGCATTTTATTACTAAATGTTGGATTTTAGTAGCCTTTTTATCAGTTTTGTAAGGGGTTTGATTAGGGCTACCTACAGATTTGTTTTTTATGGAATACATTAATTTTTAAATGTCAAATTTTGGATTTTAAGTTATATCTTCATAAAGAGACGTCAATTTTGTGCCGGCTTTTCCTTCGAGATTAACCCCGGACCGTCAACAATAGCCCAGTATGCAGCTCTAGCTCAATGTCAATCAATAAATCAGAATTTTTTCTTTCTGGTCACGGGTCCGATGTGACAATGTCCGCCCTATACAATTTTTAATACAGATGTAGTATAGGATATTTAACACTCGAGGTTTTTTTTGGCGTGTTTTATAGAGGCGATAAATTTATAGTATGGCAACCCCACCTGACATTTTTGTTATTTTCCGATTCTTTTGGCGACTTTCAATCTGGCAACCCTATGAAGTCATAGCGCTGTTTAACAGCAATTTTTCGTCGCAAAAAAAAAAATGCCCCAAATGTCCTATACTACATCTGTTCCCAATTTTTTTTTTTTAAAAAAGTGTCCTTTTAAAAACAAGAGGATTACAAAAACGGGGTGGCATTTTAATGCCAACAGCGCCCTGCCCCTTTTTATTTCTAGAGTGAACACTGGATGTTGAGTTGCAAACTTGAATACCATCAATGCTTTTTTAAACCCCCTATCAAGTGGACATATAGTAAAATTAAATTTCTAATAATGTGAGTTATTCAACTTATTTTTTTTTATTATAACAGCTGCAGGAGGTGATTGACAGCCAGACGGAGAAAGAAAAGGAAGACATAAGGAGGTTCGTTTTTTTTTTTCAAATACAAAATATGTAATGTATTAAATAAATACCTAAATCCTTTTTGTTTATAAAAGTCATAAATTGTCTTAATAATTTCTTAAAATAATAAATGTCACTTTTCTTGCAAATTAATTTGAATTTAAAAGAAAATATTCAAAATTAAAAAGTTGTCTTATTTGAAAATTAATAATTTGTATGTATACATATCAAGATTGTTTTTACATTTATGTAAAAAAAACATAATGTCTGTAAAATTAAAAATAAATTTAAAATGTGTATATTGTATCTGTATTTATAATTTAAATTTGCAGATGATTTTAATAGGTATGTACCAGAAATGTTTTACTTGTTAAATAAACAATTGTTAACAAATCAGTATTTAAAAAAAAAAATGTAAATAAACTGACTTAAATTAATTTTAAATGGGTCAGTTCTGAAACATGATTTCTAATTCAATTTTTTCCTCTTATGAAAATTTATATTTTTGGTTTGTGAATTACATACCTGTAAACGAACTGAATTTTTTGTAATTTGTCTTTCGTTTACATTATTTGAAGAGTGCTATTAAGTGACTTTAAAAGCCCTTTAAAGACCATTGTAGTGTTTTTTGGTTGGTTTCAACCTTCTCCAAGATTATCGGTGAATAATATTTCACTGAGCAAATTTCAGCTGCACTAACATTTTTGACTACGGGCCGCCACTGCTTGGGCGTGTTGTTGTTCGTCAATATTTGTATTTGCACTGTTCAGTGTTGTGTATTGGTCAGTGCAGTGCATATAACTAAGATTTTTTTAGTTAATTCTGGGATATTTACAAAATTCTTCCCTTTGACGTAGGTTCTTCGCCGAAAACAGAGAGCCGAGGGTGGAGAAGGCTGACAGACCGCTGTCTGTGGAATGGGTCGATGGTCACCCAAACCTGTAAGCTTTTTTCCTGTTTTCTCTTGTTATACAATTAAAGTTTGTATCCCAAGGTTAGCTATATTCTGTAAAAAAAAATTGTGCTGTTAATTAAAACAAAATTGAAGATTTAAAAAGTTATTTTTACATTGTAAGTTACAACTATTGTTGGCTAAAAATATAATGTTTGGTTATTTTTTAAATGTGAAAAAAAAGTCTAACATTAGCAAAAGTTTGTTATAAATTGTGCGATTTCAACTTAAAAGTATTTAAAAAACAATCCATGTTGTTTTGTTTAGCAAATTATTGTAAGTGTATTACACTAAAAATTAACTTGAGTCTATTGATACAAGAAGCCTTAGGTTTCTACCTTTTGGAGAAAAAAATTTAGAAGAGAAAAAAAAAATAAGGTGCATATTTAAAGATTAAAAATGACAAAATCCAAATAAAAATTTTTGGTAATTTAAATTAAACTTGTTTTACATGAATTGTACACTACTTATTCGTGTTAGAAATTTAATTATAACATTTTGCAATTTTTTCTTTCTCCTAAAATTAAAAAAATATTTTCAACTTTTAGCAATTTTTTTTTTTTTTTTTTTTTTTTAATTTTACTTTAATATTGAGCAGCAACCCTACCAGAAAAAAAATAATTGTAATAAAAATTAATTTTCACAGGAGCGAGTACACCACAGAGACCTCGGGCACGGTGTCAATCAGCTCGACCTCGACCCACAGGCCGGAGCTGTCTGAGGAGGAGGAGGAGGAGCTGTCTGAGGAGGAGCTATCAGAGGAGGAGGAGCTGTCGGAGGAGCAGATGTTGGAGGATGAGGAGGAACAGGTAAGAATTGGTTCTATCGAGTTGCGCCATCTAGAATATCTATCTGCGGATCTAGAAAAAAAAATTGTGTGTGTGTGTGGGGGGGGGGGGGGGGGTACAGTATAAAGGAGGGGCAGAGTACTTGTACACTATCTACTTTATCTAACTCAAATTTTGGTTATCATCAATACCATGTTGGGAGGGGGGTGGGAGAAGCTGGAATTTATCGAAAAGACGTTGTGATATTGTGTTTAATTTCAGAAAAAAGGTCACTGCATGTTAAGAATGATTTAGTGGTTGTTGTCCAAACGTTGTTAATGCTACACTTCCTGATTTTGTAGAATACAAACAAAACTTTTGCCTGTTTTTTGTACTTACTTCTGATATTGAAAACCGTGGAGTTAAAATTTTTTTAAACTAATTTCAAAAATGACTTTAAGATAAATTTCACTAATTTTTCAGAGTTTTATCGTTAAACCTTAACTTAAGTACTATTTGACTTAAAGAGCTAAAATTTGTGTTGTTTGGCTTAGTTTTTTTATGGCTTTTAATATAATATATACCATGACCAGGATACTTTTTTTCAAAAAAATATTATGTAAAAATAACACGAATTTTTAAATTCAAAATTGAAATTTTTTATTTAAAAAAAAATATATATAACTCTTATTTAGTAACATTTCATCCAAATTTCATAATGGTATTCCAATGTTAACGTACGACTTTTTTTTTTAAAAATCTCAGAAATTTAACAACTTTGGGAATCGATGGTACAAATTTGCCTCTTTATGTCTCCCTACTACTCTAGGTTAAAAAATTCTCTAAAATATAAAGATAGGGAAGGTCGGACTCGAGCAACTTAATCGCGCCGATTTTCCAAATCCGAGGTCGCAAACGCAACCAAAATTGACGTTATTTTGCAATCATATAAAAATAACTAAATAAAATCTAGGTTTTTTTTAATGAATAATTGGTTTATAATCTATGAAGATAGTAACATTACTTTAAAAAAAATTTGGATCGAAGACTTGAGACTTTTTTACAAACATCGTAGGTAGCGAACAGCGCAACATTTTGAAGTCAATTTTTTTCTAACTTATTTGAAATAAGTAATACTTTTTTTCTACAATGAAGGCTTTATTTTTTGATAATATTATAGAAAGATATTAATGCTAGTCTTATTAGAAATTTTGGATATAATCAATTTGATATCAATAAATCGGAACATCGCTACTCCGCGATTTCGAGTGTTGTTTCAAAATTCCCAACTTACAAATTATCCTAGGCAAACATTTCAAAAAATGAAATGTATTTATTTAAAATATTATTTTAATTAAAAGGTTACTTTTATTTACGATTTATTTCAAAATAAATAGTCATCGGCGGCAATTAACAAGTGCTGCGGAAAAATATTTGTAGGGACATTTGGTTATCACCCTAAATCGTTTTATTTTAATTTTATTTATATTTATAATTGAAATATAAAATTTTATTGTAAGATAATATTAGATATTCAAAAGGTCAGATTGATGGTAAGAAGAGACATTAACATAAGCATCTGTATATAGTTTTAGGCATGATGAATCGTTGCCAATTTACAGTCTAGAGCATTTTTCTTTTGTATATCTTATTATTTAATTTTTAGTAAATATTAATTTTAAAATAAAAGATTTAAACTTTTTTTTAAAGTTTATAATCTGATATTAATTGAAGATTTCCAAGTTTGAAAACTTTCTAATTTCAATTTTGGACAACAATAAAATGCTTCTAAAATAAGGATAAGAGCTTTTTTGGGGATTGGCTAATATATATTTAATATCTTGCATTTGCAAAATAATAACGATTTGAAATTGTTTGTATAGAAATTCCGAGATCGCGGCGATCCCGGTAATATATGAATAAATTTACAATATTTGTAGTTGATTTTTTAATTCTAATTTATTTTTTGGGGGACATTTGTTGAATTTGGTGCTATCTTGATTAATCGTTAATTAGTGCTTCACAAGATGACTTTTGAGAAAATAAAAATCCTCAATGCAACTATGTATCTTTTTTTTATTAGTCTGAATTTTATATATATTGTTAAATTTTATTAAAAAGATGTATTATTCTTAAAATACAAATTTGTATTTTTAAAAAATTTAGATAACATTTTAATTTTTTCAAAAATTATAATATTTAATTATTTTTTATGCAATTTGATTATTTTGAATAATAATTAATTAATTCACAATCATCAGCTTATTAACGTAGTGTGAATGAATAAATTTTATAGATTTTGTTTTGTTTTTTGTACCGCATGAACTTGGTAATGTCGCCATGTAACGTAATGTGGCCACTGCATTTTTGAAGTCTAGTGGCCACTGGCCACTGTCAAATTTTCTTAATTTTCACCTTTACTACAAAAGAATGTAATTTATTGAAGATTGGAATAGGAAATATTAAGCGTATAAAACATTTAAAATTATCTCCAAAAGAAATAGTTGGAAACGTTTGCTTTTTTTGCATTCTCTGCTTACAGAGAACATGATTAATTACTATTATGCCTGCCACAATTGTATAATTTGTGTATCGATAAATTATTAATTTAACTGGCAATAAGTATTGCTTATAAATTTTTATTTATAATGGAGTAAATTTATTGTATTGTAGCGTGGATACTTTGTTTTATACAAAGCATATATTTCAACATTTCTTAATGTAATTTTAAAGTCAGGGAAAGTTTGCGACACCATTATGGAAGTCAGGGAAATATCAGGGAACTTTTTTTCCAGAATTTTGTTGCCACCCTGTAACATATTGCTGCCTGCGTGTAAATCATATTGATTGTCAAAACCTACTACATCAGCTTTGTTCCTTTCAAAAGTTTGGTTTACTAAGCTCATTTTTGAGACTTCTTTTATTAACTTATTTATTAATTTTATTCATCACAATTAGACAAGTAATTAGCTAGCCAATAATTGATGTTTTTAATATATCAATATTTTCAATTACGTATTCATAGTGGCAACATAATCTGGAATACCTGTAAATCGGGGAATTATCAAGGAATTCTTTAATTCTGGTTATATCAAGGAGACGTCGGGGAATGTTTCAAAATTTCACAAAAAAGCTGGGAATTTTTAAAATTTGGATCACTAAACGGCATATATCATCGTCTATTCTGCATAGTTTACCTGCCAATATTTCCTTTTTGTTTAGAAACAAAAAAGCATGGCCTCATGTAGGTGCTGTTTCATTGTTTATGGAAACATGGACCATTTCTGGAGGGAGAAACGAAAGCAAAGCACCTTCGACTTTGAATTTTAAACAATTATTGTGTGGCTAATGAATCGGTGGCGGCCCGTAGTCAAAAATGTTAGTGCAGCCGAAAACATGTAACCCCCCCCCCCCCCACCTTTCGCCTTTTTCCACACCCATACATGAACGGACATTCTTTAAAATTTATTACTCAAACTCAAATCAAAATTTTCTTTCAACTTTTATGAAAGATAACATGTAAAAATAATAGAAAACACTTACTTATTTTTTGAAAATTAAGTCAATCCTTCTATCAAACTTGCGAATCGTTCAATTTTAATATTAATTTAAGTAAAGAAACAACAACACACGTGCAGGCTTAGCGGAAACTATTTCCGTTTGAAGAGATTCTTAGAAATTATCGTTTTCCTCCACCCCGCCGATTCAGCAATGAACCAATCATTTATTCGAAATCCCTAGTACAGCTAATTTGAAAAAATCCTTTTGCGCTACGTTTGTGTCGTCACATCCTCCATTTTAGCGTGTTGAGGAAGTGATGCAGCCGATATCGAACTTCGCTTTTTGGCTGCAATTTTGATTGAACAGAATTTTTTCCTCTCCTGAATTTGTGCATTACGGAAACTGGTTTGTTATTTATCGTAGATTTTTTTTTTACTTAGAGTTGAAATTTCATCTTCATTTCCAATTCTAATCTTCATTTAAGAAAATTAGTAAAATATATAATTTTAGTTTTAAAATACACTAATAAAATTAGGTGCAGCCCGGCTGTACTTGCTGTAGTGCACGAGCCGCCACTGTAATGAATATTCGATTTATTGAATATTAGAATAGAAAACATACAAAAATTACCTACAAAAGCAATAATTTGAAAAAACTTAGTTTAAAATCACCAATTTCAGATGAAGAAACAAATACTCTTCTAGCTATGAAACACATAATTCTATAAATATTTCGCTGCTTTTGTGCATTATCTGCTTCCAAAGAACATGTTTAATTACTATTATACCTGTCACACTTTTATAATTTTGTGTTTGTATCCATATATTTAAAAATTGTGTTTGTATCCATATATTTAAAAATTGTGTTTGTATCCATATATTTAAAAATTGTGTTTGTATCCATATATTTAAAAATTGTGTTTGTATCCATATAAAAAAAAAACTGAATATAAGTATTGCTCATTTTTCATTTATAATGCAATATATTTATTGTATTATCGTAGCATGGATACTTTGTTTCTAAACAAAGCATGTATTGCAAAATTTCTTAATGTAATTGTAAAATCAGATAAATTTTTGTGATGCCATCGTGGAAATCATGGAAATTTATTTCCAGAATTTTGTTACCACCCTGATATTGTTAATATATCGATATTTGCGATATTAAAATTGTTTGAGTGCTTTAAAAAAATATTTCTTTGTGAGATACTTCCGTTTTCTTATTTAATTGAGTAGCAATGTGCTATATATCAAGGATCCAGATTCAAGCTTTAAGTATGGTCGGCAAAAATTTTTTGATAAATAAATGCAATTCTTCTGGAGTTGAGAATTTCGGAATTTTGGCATTCCGAGTGCTTTTCCGGACTTGTTTCCCTAGTTCTGAGTATTTTTAAATAGTCAAATCGATTTATCGACAAATAAAAAAAATTACATAATCGAAATCGCCAGGAATTTTTATTTCCGAATTTTCTATTTATTTTTTAAAACATTGCCAAAGCTTTTATTTTTAGTCAATTTATTAGAATAGTTTATTTTTTTATGTTAAATTCATATTATATAATAAAAGAATGTTTTAAAAAATGTTATGCACAAAAATATCAAATTTAATTAAATAAAACACTACTAAACACATTTGTACTGCATTTGTTCGTTATAACGAAAGTTGTAATAACCATTAACTATCTCTTTCTATTGAAATAGGTGGGGAGTCCCGACGAGGACATGGCACCCAGGTATGAAATGCTTCTTGTTGAAATATATTAATTAAAAATTTCAGGATATTTATGCATAGTTATTTTATTTCGAATAATAATATTTAATTCCAAGCGATTCTTTAACAATAATTTACTGAGGTAGTACAACATACTTTAATTATATTGAAATGTAATATACACTTTCAAACCTGCAAGTATTTCACTTCATTTCTGTCATTTTTTATGTCTAACATTGGTTTTCAATAATTGACCTCGTACTTATCAGTAATTTTGTAAGTAAGATTGAGTTTTTTTATCGTATAAATGAGAACATGCTTCAAATTTTTGTGCAAAAGAAGCTTTAATGATTACAATAATATTGTAACAGTTGGCAGCACTGCTAAAGCAGTTTGAATTATTTTAAAATTGCACCTAAGCAGAACATTTTGGCAACTAAAAAAAAAAATGCTAGGTCTAACTTTTATCTTTTATTTTCGAACCTTGTATTTAACTCATTATTTCCTACTTTTCTAATGACTTTTACGCCATTGTGTCATAATTCCATGTCGTCTTCCAGGGAGGAGGAAGTGCTGTCATCTTCTTCCGAGTCAGTCCCCCCCAGGGTGCCCGTATGCCGGGAGAAGCGTCGTCATCCTGCCTGCGACGACTCTGGAGCCTCATCCCCCAAAAGTAAGTGCTGCACTGTCTGATTAAATGCATGTTCAGTGGAAGATCTAGCTGAAGGGCATTGGAGGCAATTGCAACCTCTGTATAGATCCTTTCATATTGGGGGATAGGGGGGGGGGGGGCAGCTTCCCCCCTCAATGTTTGTAAATTCATACAGACATGTCAAAATCCCAAACCTAGTTGGCAAACTTGTGAAACATCTAGCATTTTTAAATTTGAGACTTTGTTCTGGCATAAAGATTAAAATTTTTATATAATTTTATTTTACAAATCTATTAAGTTTATACGTTAGTACATGGTGTCAACATAACCTGAAAAATCAGGGAATCAGGGGGAATTATCCTGGAAATATCATGGAATTTTTTTAAATGTCGCAAAAAATCAGGGAAATTTTCAAATTTAGATCATTTAAACAGCAATTGTCTATTATGCCCTTTATTCTGGGTAATTAATTGTCAATATTCCCTTTTAGTTCTGAAAAAGAATTTAAAAAAAAAGCATGGTTATGGGCATTTTTATTTTTGTAACAATATGAGCCACTTCTGGAGGGAAAAGCAAAGCGTGTTGGAATTTCGATTGTAAGCAACATGTGAGGGGCTAATGCATATGCGATTTATTGACGATGGAATAGGAAATATGAAGCAAATAAAACATTTAAAATTATCATCAAAAGAAATAATTGGAAAAACTTTTTTTTTGCATTATCTGCTTCCAGAGAACATGTTTAATTACTATTATGACTGTCGCAATCGCATAATTTGTGTTGTATCCATAAATTATTTTAACTGACAATAAGTATTGCTTATAATTTTTCATTTATATTGTATTATTGTAGCATGGATACTTTGTTTCTATACTAAGCTTGCATTGCAACATTTCTTAATATAATTGTAAAATCAGGGAAATTTTTTTGACACCATCATGGAAATCAGGGAAATATCAGAACTTTTTTTCTAGAATTGTGTTGCCACCCAGTAGTAGTATTAAAAAGAGTTGGGGGAAAGGTATTTTTAATGTCCCTGAAAAGATCTTATTTATTTTAAATATGTCTATGCTCAATGTTAATGCAATTAATGAAAATTATGTTAATCCCAATTCAAATTAATAACATAATTAATCAATTGTCAATTTCTTATTTAATAAACTGGAATATATTCATAATTAACTTATTTAATTGGTAATTATAAGAACTGGTAATTAGACATTCGGAGTGGAACTAGTCAAGGCCTTCCCCCTCCTTATAGTTTTTAAAATACGCCACTTCACTGGCTCGGAATTATTGAAAGAAAATACGGCTCAAATGTAATATTTATCTTTTCAGGGGCGAGAGTGGAACCCGAGGAGGAGCGGGAGAAGGGTCTGCCGAAGTGCTACTATTGCCATGCCCTGTTCGGCAACCAGACTGACAGGGATCGCCACATGGCGAAGCACTGCTCTCGGTGTGAAAGATTATTCTCCCGGGTGGACTCCATGCAGAGGCATGCAGAGAGCGCATGCCGTGGCTTCATGCCACACAGGTGCCCCATCTGCTGCAGGGGCTATGCCACGGCTGCAGCCGAGAGGACCCACTTTCGGAGGCAGCACATCTCCACCTCGCCCGAGGTAAGTCTTTGTAAATATGCAAGTACAACTTTCCAATTGCAGGTTTGAAAGGGTGCAACTTTCATTTCTACTCCATTGCACTACAGATTCCAAAGTCCCTTGCTCTATTGACTAAGCTACAAAAAGACATTCCAAACCTTGGAAATATTTTTTAAAAATGTATTTCTAAACTTGTTAATATAATTTCAGAAAGCACTGATCCTCCGTGAATTTTATAAATCCGAGCCTCAGGAGCACATCTTGTGTACTTATATATAAATAGCAGAGTGGCAACATAATCTGGAAAAAAGGAAATCATGGAATTATTATAGAATTTTTTAATTCTGGAAATATCGGGAATATTTTAAAATTTGAATCACTAAAATGGCAATTATCGTCTATTTTGCATAGTTCAATTGTCCATATTTCCTTTTAGTTCTGAAAAATAAATAAAAAAAACATGGCCGGCTGCATGTGCAGTTTCATTGTTTATAGAAACGTGGACCACGCAAGGGAGAAACGAAAGCAAAGCACGTTCGACTGCTCGTAAAGTATTGCTCATAATTTTTTACTATGCAATATATTTATTGTATTACCGTAGCATGCATACTTTGTTTCTATCAAAGCATGTATTGCAACATTTCTTAATGTAACTGTAAAACAAGAATTTTTTTTGTGACACCATCATATAAGTCAGGGAAATATCGGGGAACTCTTTTTCAGGATTTTGTTGCCACCCTGAATGAGAAAATAGGTGTGCTTATTTGCTATCCTCAAATACAAACTTTCTTTTATTATTATAAATATATACCTAGTTTGCTCTTCAACTTTAAAGTGTTAAATAAGTGATTTCATTGAAGTTTCTTTCTCTCCCACTCAGATGCCACTCCCCACTGTCACCCCCAAGGACCGTGCAGAAAGGGAGGCTGCCTCGACTGCTAGGGACGGATTTGGGTAAGAAGCATTGGTCCATCTATAAATAGCCTCCACGAACTTGATGTATGTTCATTTGTAATAATTGTGCAAGTAGTCGACCACTAGCTTCCTTATAGATATTATGTGCAGCTATTCTTCACACAATTACTGATTCCAGAAGAGATTGGGCCTTCCACTAAGAGTGGGCTACCCCCCCTCTCTCCAGCCACTTCTGCTGTCTGCTCAATATTTTTATGTCTCGGGAAGATATTTTGGTTTAGGGTTCATATAATCCTAAAAAGTCCTTGGAAATTGCTTAATTTCATTTCATGTTCATAAGGACCATCTTATAATTTTTTTTCTTCCAAAAAGAGTCTTTTCAAGGTGCAGAAGGCTCTTAAAATGTCCTTGAGACAACTATAATTTGAATAATTTTATTAAAAATGTTTCATCTTAATGTGAATTAAATACAACTTTGTATCCGAGTAAAACGAAACCCACAGCCTTTTAAACCAATAGCTTTTAGCTGGACTTATTTTCCTCATTCATTTATTTGAATTTTTTTAGATATATTTTCCCCTTAAGTAGCCTAGTTAAGTTTCAATTTTATAGCTAATTTTTCATTACAAGTTGTTTGCATTAAAAAAATAGGTTGTAATAAATAAATTGCTTTTAATGTCCTTGCAAAGTCCGTAATAAACTCCTTATTTTTAATTTTGGAAAATGTGCACCAACCCTTTGCTTGCATACCATTCTTTTTTCACGAAAAAAGTGCAGTAAATGCTTAAATTTTTTAAAAGTAAATCAGATGTAAGGTTACTAACTGAAATGTTTGGGTTTTCAGGCCAAAATCCTTCTCCCATTTTGGCCCGAGGAAGGCAGTCGAGAGGTGGGGCTCTCGACCCGAAGGTGCCCCAAGCCAGCGGATTCCGGCAGCCCTGAGACGCCTGGGATTCACCTTCGTGCCAACAGTCACGTAAGTTGTTTATCTCTTTTCTCACTGGCATAGGTAAATTCTGACTTAAGTTTAAAGTATAACATCACTTTGGGTATCAACATTTTTTTATTTTACTAATCATTTGTACTAGAGTGTCACTTTTATTAAGTCATCAAAATAACAGCATGTTATTTTTTTTTTAATATGTTCTTCAAAATGAAAGAGAACAACATATTTTTGGAGTTAAAAAACAGGGTGGTAACATAACTTGGAAAACCGGGAAGTCAGGGAATTGTCATGGAAATTTTTTATTCTGGAAATATCGGGGAAAAGTCAGGGAAATTTTCGAAATTTCACAAAAAATCAGGGAATTTTCAAATTTGGATCATTAAAACGGCAATTATCCTCCATTATGCACTCTATTCTGGGTAATTTAGTTGTCAATATTTCCTTTTAGTTCTGAAAAAGAATTTAAAAAAAAAAGTATGGTTATGCACATTTTCATATTTTCATTTTTATTTTTGTAAAAACATGAACCACTGCTGAGGGAGCAGCAAAAGCAAAGTGCATTGGACCTTGAAATTGTGAGCAACTTGTAAGGGGCTAATGAATGGGATTTATTAAAGATTGGAATAGGAAATATTAAGCATATAAAACATTTAAATTTATCTCCAAAAGAAATAGTTGGAAAAATTTGCATTCTCTGCTTACAGAGAACATAATTAATTACTATTATGCCTTCCAGAAATGTATAATTTGTGTATCCATAAATTATTATTTTAACTGACAATAAGTATTGTTTATAAATTTTTATTTATAATGCAGTAAATTTATTGTATTGTAGCGTGGATACTTTGTTTTTATACAAAGCATATATTTCAACGTTTCAATGTAATTTTAAAGTCAGGGAAATTTTTTGACACCATCATGGAAGTCAGGGAAATATCAGGGAACTTTTTTTCCAGAATTTTGTTGCCACCCTGAAAAAGTTATTCTCTTGCGGGGAATCTAATAGAAAATATCACCAAGTGTAGTAAGTTGGTTGTGAAACCTTGCTTCCGTTTGAAATTTCTCATGTTTTTTAAAAACTATTCGACAGATCTCATAAACCACTAAATTGTTTGACTGAAGAAGAACTGCACGTAAAATGCTTTTCTTTCGTTAGCTTGCCTAACTCTGTTTAAAAAGTATGACATCATTTTGGTATCAACCTATTTTATTAACACTAAACTCAGGAATGAAACGGATATCCGGTAACTATCCGGTATCCGGCTGATTTTTAACTATCCGGTAACTATCCGATATCCGGAAGTAAAGTGCCGGATATCCGATTTTCCAAGCCGGATATCCGAATGAATAAAACATTGAAGATTTTTTTTGTGGCGGTCAATTATCTTTGCTAAGAATATGGTATTTAAGTATTTTCCTGAAAATTCTACCAATGTATTAACAGTGTGCAGATTCTCCCTTGAATTTTTCTCGTTTTTAACTTTAAAATTCTATTAATTTTTTTTTTAACGAATCGTTATGGTGGAGGGTCATAACATTTCACAACTAATATAAAGTTAAAATAAAAATAAATTTCTCAAAAGTTTGAGCAAACTTGAGTTTTTATGTTTGGAATGAAAAAGCATATGGTAAAAATACAATTATTCAGAAATTGTGTTTAAAGTGTACAAAATATACGCCCATTGGCTAGCAGCACCCTAGACTGACCCTTTGTAAATAAAAAAGTTTTTTGAATGTTTATTCAATCTTGGTATCACCTTAAGGGTAAGTAATTGGGGAATATTATAAAAAAAAAAATATTTCGTAATTTTTGACCGATTTCCATACTTTCTAGTGTGTATGAGAAGATATTTTCATAAAAAAGAAATTGCCGGATATCCGGCAAAATCCAGTTCGGATATCCGGTTTGTAATGTGCGCCGGATATCCAATATCCGGCAAAACCACTATCCGGTTCATCCCTACTCTAAACTCAGGAATGAATACTCTAAAAAGAACAGGTAACCGTTCCATAAAAAGAACAAAATATTAAATGTTCTCGGAGTTCAAAAGGTTAACGTTCAGTTTCATACATAACTTTTATATTTATACACCCTTAATGGGAAAACAGGATATTTCTTTAAAAAGAACAAGAATGGGATGCAACTGTTATACGAAAAAAAAAAATTAGCGAATATAAATTCCTCTCCCGCAGAGGGATTAACCAGTGTTCACTCCAGGCGTTTTCTGAAGGGCGCTCCGCCCTGTCCGCCCTTTTTTCATCTTTATAGCGCCCTCATGCCCTTTTTTCAAAAATGCTGCCCCTCTTCCCCTTTTCAGTCAAGCACAAGCGTCCTTGCTTTCCTAACTGTCTTTAAAAAAAGGCATCGATTAAATTTTTTTGTGTGCGTAAACTGGAATTAAGTGAATTATGACAGCAGAAAAACAACCTCGTTTTTAACTGCACGTGTTGTGCAATCGTGATGATTCTGCTTTAATTTCGAGCACGGGGCATTACACCAATCCTATTGATTGCCTATGCTCAAATATGAAATGCTTAAGTTTTTTTCTGTGTTTTTTAAAAGAGAAGATGGTTTGGGGCGAGGTTACAAGATTATAGGCATTTTATTTCCAAATTTTGGATTTAAGTAGCCTTTTCATCAGTTTTGTAAGGAGTCTGATTAGGGCAATTTACATATTTGGTTTTTAAAGAAATAGTTAATTTATAAATGTTAATTTTTTTATTTTAAGTAGTATATTCATAAAGAGACATGCATTTTGTATGGGTCTTTCCTTCGAGATAGACCCCAAACCGTCAACATATCCCAATATGCAGCTTTAACGCAATGTCAACCAACATTGAAACATATTTTGTTTGGTAACGTGTCCAATATGCCTGGACACGCCCACCCCAAACTTTTTTTTTTAAAGTGCCCCTTTAAAAATAAGAAGTGCCTTTTCAGAAACAGGGTGCCCTTTTATCGCCAATAGCGCCCTGCCCCTTTTTATATCTAGAGTGAACACTGGATTAACCAATCCCATTTCTTTTAGGGAGGCAGTGGCGACCCCAGGCCAGAGCCCGCGCAGGAGCCCTAGACTGGCTGGCCGGCGTTGATCCTGCCGGGACGACTCGGGGCCCGGAGCCTTTCACATCCTCAAAGCTTTCATTTGTGGCACCTTCTTGTTCCTAGGCAGGGATGGATACCAGGTAAATAACACTTGAATTTAATAAAAAAAAAATACTTATATTAATTACATTAAAAGTGCTTATCCGGAATGGTTGGGAAACAAGTTTCCTGTTATTTCAGGGTGTCCACAAACAGGGAAAACCGGGAAATGAGGGAAATATCAAGGAATTTGACCATCCTGGAAAAATTAAGGAAATATCAGGGATTTAGGATTTTTTTGAAAAAATCACGGAATTGGTAAAAAAATATTTTTAACTTGATTTTTGGCTGTGAACCATCGTTAATTGGTTGCAAATATTCAAATACTTTTTAAATGCAATCAAAAAGAGTGAAATTGAGTATGGGACTTTTAAAAGTGTGTAAAAGTGAAAGTTTTCTCTTTCAAGGACGTAGAAACCGCACCTAAAATGATTTTTTTTCTGTTAAACTTGACAAAACTGTTGTTGCTTCTATTATTTTTTGTGTACATTTTACATCTTAGAAAATATATTTTGTGTACTAAAAGCTGTATATCTTAAGATACTGGATTAGATTTAATAAATTAGTTTTATTATTAGGAATAAGGATGCATTGGGTTTCTACTTTTTCAGTATATTGGATTTCTTTTTTAATATTAAGGTTACTATAGTCTTTGATCTTAAAGTAAAATCGCTAATAATCTAAGATATATTGCACTTACTTGGACATTTATTATTTTTAAGTAGCATTTTGAATTATTGATATTTGGTAAATGCTCTGGATTTTTGAATTTGGGGTACATTAAATTTTCATGCATTGATTTTTTGATGTTAAACTTTGGTTTCACTTTTTTGGGAGTTAGAAAATCAAGCGAAATAGTTAGTAAACTTTTATATTAAAAATAAATATATTTTGGGGAAATAATAAGATATTGTCAAAGCATCATCTTGAAATATTGCCGTAAAAAAAAAGTACAGCTTGCAGGAAAATTATCAGGGAAATTCAAAATGCTTTCCCTGTGGACACAATGTATTTGATTGTTATTTTTTTCTTTACTCCGCATTATTTGAGTAAAATTTAGGGTTACAAGAATAAAAGCTCTCCTTAAAAATTTATATTACTATAAGAAAACCAATTCCGAGATGGAGATTTTAGTTTTGATTTGGGCTTGCTGAAAATTTCATAATAAAGTTAAGCGGGAATATATTGTTTGTAAAGTAGAATATTCTTTCAATCAGCAAATTGCCCCATAACACAAAGTAATATTTAGAATCAAACCCAACTGGGAGTAGGAACATAACCTGGAAATCAGGGGATTATCATGGAATTTTTTTTATTCTGGAAATGCCAGGGAAAATTTCAAAATTTTACAAAAAAAATCGAGACTTTTTCAAATTTGGATCACTATATTTATTGTCTATTCTGCATAGTTTTATTGGTATTGTCCTTTAGTTCTGGAATAGAAAATAGGACACATATATTAAACATTAAAATTATCAACAGAAGCCATAATTTGAAAAAATATGCTTTGTTTTTCAAATGTCTCCTTCCAGAGAACTTGTTTAAGTTAATTGCTATTATATCTGTCGCACTTGTACAATTTTATGTTTCCTTAAATTATTATTTTTACTGAATATATATGTATTGGTCATAATTATTCTTTTATAATGCAATATATTTATTGTATTATTATAGTGTGGATATTTTGTTTCTATACTAAGCGTTTATTGTGACATTTCTTAATGTAATTGTAAAATCGGGGAACTTTTTGCTAGACTTTCTTTATGTGTTAGGTCGGTCACATTGCCATAACCCAATGTAAGATTATTGGTTTGATTCACGGAGGGATCCGATGATCATGATCCGACTCTTTTTTAGGATCGTTATTACTTGCCACATATTGGGCTACCGCATGAATAGAAAGGAAAATGTGATGCGTATAGCATCATGATTTATGTAAATTTTATTTTCTCTTTCTGACGTTTTTGTTTCTTTCGTGAATCACTTCGATTCGAGTCTGAATGAAGTGTGGTGGTTTTTTTTCTGTTCCGGTAAAACTTGACTGTTCGTGTTTTCTTTTTGTATAGGCTGACAGAAATTATTTATGCACGACCTGCGTTTTCTAAGCTTTTGTTGCCACCCTGCAACTCTTTGTCATTTATATTTGTTTATAATACAGCACAATAGCAAGATGGAGTAATTATTTACAGGTATGGCTCAGTTCAAACCAGCACAATTTGTAAACAGGTGATCGTTGTCGTGACTCAGCAAATATGTAGGCTACACAACAGCTTCTCTGGTTGTTTTTTTTAAGATCGGACTGTTTTTTTGGTTACCCATGGTCCACCAGAAGGTCTGAAGAGTCCGTAAATAATTTTTTCAATCAAAATGTTATTATGCTTAAAAAAAATCTGGTTTTGCTTAAAAATGTATTTTTTTACGCCAAAATAATTAAATGGGAAAAACCAGTTTGCTATAAAGGAATACAATAGTATGCATTAGAATCCTATATTTTACACTTTCGTATATTTATATGGATTCTCGTGGATGTTGTGTGAATATGTCAATATATTTTGCGATTTAAACATGTTTTTGCATGCAAGTTAAATCCTTTCATTTGCAGCTTTTTTATCTTACTTAATGTACGAATTGTATTTAGTAAAATTTCGTTTGTACTTGTTATACAGAAAATGATGGCCAGTGCTTTTATAACCACTAAATATCCATAAACCACTAAATATATGGTTGGTATACTGAATTTAAGGTTTAAAAGAACAAAAATAGCAAACATGTTTTGTGATTGCAGAAGATTTGTATAATTAGCTTTACTTTATAAACTGTAAGGATTCAAGAAATTTGTCCCTTTTGTAAAGACCCTTTTGACTGCCAAAAGTTCTTCAGAAATCATATAAACATATATTCATTTCACCTGATATTCATTTTTGATATTAGCATTTTATTTTTATGTGCCTCAACAAACCTTTGTTCCGTTTTTATTTTATTTTATTTCACTCTGAAATATTTCAGAAACAAGCTGAAAACTTTAAATGGTCAAATTATTGACAATGTTTATTTAACCGAAAAATTGCGCGAAGCACCAATGATTTTTACCTTTGACGATCATTTCAAGTACTGGAAGCACTGTAAATATTATAACTTCAGTATTTTACCTTCTCCAAACTTTGTGAATTTGGTCTCAATGTACCTGTATTTCTTGTACATTAACCCTTTAAGTTCCAGTGGTTTCGATGCTAACCACATGCATGGATAGGAAACTGTTGGCACATTGCATACATTTTAGGTTAAACATAGGTATATTTAAGGGGCACTCTAACAGAGTTGTGCAAATAAATTAATTTTATTGCTATTGTGATTTTTGTTGAAATCTGTCAATATTTGATTATTTTTGATAATAAAGTAAATGAGCCCTAATTAAGCCTGATAGTTCAAAATGGGAAAATAGATGCTTTTACCACCTGACCACTTTACCACATAACTTGTATATACGTTCAAGTATCCAGCTTTTCCACAAGTACACATAATATAAAAGTTAATAAAAATCTTTTTTGAAATATTTTTCAAATTTAAAATATTATGAAGACTTTTGAAAATCTTCTTTACTGATATCATTAAAAACAATATTTTGTAAAAAAGGATATGTTGGAAATGTACATTAAACCTTCTTGCAGTGAAAACAAACCTACAGATTTGAAATTTTGCTTATCTGTCGAAGGGTTGAAAATTGCCTTCACGACACTCCATGGATGCTTTTAATATTCCGAGTAATCCAAAATTTCTAAATGAGTGATCCAATTTCTAAATGAGTTTAGTAATTTTTTTATAGTGGCTTAATTCAATGCTGTTTTTCAGGATAGAACAAGTCCGGTCGTTTGGCGCCGATGCGGACAGCTGCTGCGCAAATGGGAGTTATGCGTGCTCCCTCAAAGGGCGATGAAAAGTGAGAGAGGGCACAAAAAGTGGAGAGAGAGGAATGAAACATGGGAGTTTTGCATGCTCCCTCAAAGGGTGATGAAAAGCGAGAGAGGGCACAAAAAGTGGAGAGAGAGAGAGAGACAGAAATGACATGTAAGAACTGACAGCGGCTCCTCAAGGTTTTAATCTTGACAGGAAAGAGGTATAGTGCAGACATTTGAGTGGAGCAGGAATAGTACAGCTTCCCCAACTTATTAAGATTATTGAATGCTTAGTAAGAAGCTTCAAATTATGTACATTTTTCATTTCCAAATCACTGTCTTCAACAATAACTTTTTTTGTCAATGTTGCTACATTACACTGGCCTGTGCCTTAAACTCTTTTCTATTCAATCCATCACAAAAAAACTGGCAGCTGCACTTTCCATCCTTCGAAAGCCTCAAAGTAAAAGTGTTCTGTTCAATGCAAACAATCTAAAATAAATGGGCAGAAGCATCTTCCAGCCTTCCTTCGAAAGCCTTTAACTAAAGTTGTTCTGTCTGCGCTTTGTTTAGTGCAATACATCTCAAAAATGGGCATCAGAATCTTCCAGGCTACAAAAGTCTCCAACTAAAAGTTTCCAGTTCAGTACAATCACCTCAAAAACTGGCAGCAGCTCTTCCCTACCGCCTAAAGCCTCCAAGTGTCTTCTCTGCACTCTGCATGATGCAATCTGCCTCAAAAACTGGCAGCAGCTATTTTCTGCCATCGAAAGTCTCCTTCTCTGCACTCTGCAATCCACCTCAAAAACTGGCAGAAGCTCCTCCCTGCCTTCGAAAGCCTCCAAGAGCCTTCTCTACACAATGCGATCCCCCTCCAAACCTTGCAGCAACTCCTCCCTGCAATCAAAAGCCTCCAAGTGACTGTTTGGCTCTCTGCACTCAGCAATCCACCTCAAAAACTGGCAGAAGCTCCTCTCTGCCTTCGAAAGCCTCCAAGAGTCTTCTCTACACAATGCAATCCACATCCAAACCTGGCAGCAACTCCTCCCCGCATTCAAAAGCCTCCAAGTGACTGTTTGGCTCTCTGCACTCTGCAATCCACCTTAAAAACTGGCAGAAGCTCCTCCCTGCCTTTGAAAGCCTCCAAGAGTCCTCTGCATGATGTGATCCACCTCCAAACCTGGCAGCAACTCCTCCCCGCATTCAAAAGCCTCCAAGTGTCTGTTTGGCTCTCTGCAATCCACCTCAAAAACTGGCAGAAGCTCCACCCTGACTTCGAAGCACGATGCAATCCACCTCCAAACCTGGCAGAAACTCCTCCCTGCATTCAAAAGCCTCCAAGTGTCCTCTCGGCTCTCTGCACTCTGCAATCCACCTCAAAAACTGGCAGAAGCTCCTCCCTGCCTTCGAAAGCCTCCAAGTGTCCTCTCGGCTCTCTGCAATCCACCACCAAACCTGGCAGCAACTCCTCCCTGCATTCAAGAGCCTCCAAGTGTCCTCTTGGCTCTCTGCACTCTGCCTCAAAAACTGGCAGAAGCTCCTCCCTGCCTTCGAAAGCCTCCAAGAGTCTTCTCTGCACTCTGCACAATGCAATCCATCACCAAACCTGGCAGCAACTCCTCCATGCATTCAAAAGCCTCCAAGTGTCCTCTCGGCTCTCTGCACTCTGCAATCCACCTCAAAAACTGGCAGAAGCTCCTCCCTGCCTTCGAAAGCCTCCAAGAGTCTTCTCTGCACGATGCAATCCACCTCCAAACCTGGCAGAAATTCCTCCCTGCATTCAAAAGCCTCCAAGTGTCCTCTCGGCTCTCTGCAATCCACCACCAAACCTGGCAGCAACTCCTCCCTGCATTCAAGAGCCTCCAAGTGTCCTCTCGGCTCTCTGCACTCTGCAATCCACCTCAAAAACTGGCAGAAGCTCCTCCCTGCCTTCGAAAGCCTCCAAGAGTCTTCTTTGCACTCTGCACTCTGCAATCCACCTCAAAAACTGGCAGAAGCTCCTCCCTGCCTTCGAAAGCCTCCAAGAGTCTTCTCTGCACTCTGCACAATGCAATCCACCACCAAACCTGGCAGAAACTCCTCCCTGCATTCAAAAGCCTCCAAGTGTCCTCTCGGCTCTCTGCAATCCACCACCAAACCTGGCAGCAACTTTTCCCTGCATTCAAGAGCCTCCAAGTGTCCTCTCGGCTCTCTGCAATCCACCTCAAAAACTGGCAGAAGCTCCTCCCTGCCTTCGAAAGCCTCCAAGAGTCTTCTCTGCACTCTGCACAATGCAATCCATCACCAAACCTGGCAGCAACTCCTCCCTGCATTCAAGAGCCTCCAAGTGTCCTCTCGGCTCTCTGCACTCTGCAATCCACCTCAAAAACTGGCAGAAGCTCCTCCCTGCCTTCGAAAGCCTCCAAGAGTCTTCTTTGCACTCTGCACGATGCAATCCACCTCAAAAACTGGCAGAAGCTCCTCCCTGCCTTCGAAAGCCTCCAAGAGTCTTCTCTGCACTCTGCAATCCACCACCAAACCTGGCAGCAACTCCTCCCTGCATTCAAGAGCCTCCAAGTGTCCTCTCGGCTCTCTGCACTCTGCAATCCACCTCAAAAACTGGCAGAAGCTCCTCCCTGCCTTCGAAAGCCTCCAAGAGTCTTCTCTGCACTCTGCACAATGCAATCCACCACCAAACCTGGCAGAAACTCCTCCCTGCATTCAAAAGCCTCCAAGTGTCCTCTCGGCTCTCTGCAATCCACCACCAAACCTGGCAGCAACTCCTCCCTGCATTCAAGAGCCTCCAAGTGTCCTCTCGGCTCTCTGCAATCCACCTCAGAAACTGGCATAAGTTCCTCCCTGCCTTCGAAAGCCTCCAAGAGTCTTCTCTGCACTCTGCACAATGCAATCCATCACCAAACCTGGCAGCAACTCCTCCCTGCATTCAAGAGCCTCCAAGTGTCCTCTCGGCTCTCTGCACTCTGCAATCCACCTCAAAAACTGGCAGAAGCTCCTCCCTGCCTTCGAAAGCTTCCAAGAGTCTTCTCTGCACGATGCAATCCACCTCCAAACCTGGCAATAACTCCTCCCTGCCTTTGAAAGTCTACAAGTGTCCTCTCTGCTCTCTGCAATCCACCTCACAAACTGGCCGCAGTCCCTCCCTGCGTTCTAAACCCTCCAAGTGTCTTCTCTGCACGGTGCAATCCACCTCAAAAACTGGCAGTAACTCCTCCCTGCCTACAAGTGTCCTCTCTGCACTCTGTACAATACAATCCACCTCAAAAACTGCCCGCTTCTCATTTCTGCAATCGAAAGCCTTGAAGTGTCCTCTCTGCACTCTACCTCAAAAACTGGCAGTAGCTCCTCCCTGCCTTCTAAAGCCTCCTAGAGTCTTCTTTGCACTCTGCAATCCACCTCAAAAACAGGCAGCAGCTCTTTCCTGCCTTCGATGCAATGTTTGGGATCAAGTAAATGACGGGTAAGAATTTATGCCTAACGATGTAACAAATTTTATTCCTGAGGATATGAACTTAAAAAAGTTTAATAATTTTGTTTTTTAAAACTTTTATCCTTTTGTGTACAGATCGACAGCAATTATGTGAATTTCATTTTTTAACGATTGATGGCTAGTACTGTACTAGGGGCTTTTAAAACTATGCATTAATTAGAAGGGTTTAAAATGTTAACTTCATTAGTGTAAATATTTAAGACTTTCGCATGTTGGGGACATTTTTAATTTTTTTCTTCAGGTATAAGGTATTTAGGTTTATCAGTCGGGTATTCAGATCATGTCAAAGATCAGTCGCAGAATTTCTCTTCTGTGATGTTTGTGTCAAAAAATAAGTACATAATTGGCGTCTTATGGCAGTTTCCGCCTTTTCTATTCATGCCTTTTAATATTAAAGCACAACGTTGATATCCGTGGGAGAAAAGATTTTCTTCTTTGATTTATGTCCAGGACAGAATGGGACAGAACAAAATTTAAGTAATGCTGTCTAACAATTGTTAATAGGCAATAAGAGGTGAGATGTTACAACTACACATCAACTCAATCTCTTGTTAAATGTTATGGCTGTGTTGTCACACAATTCAGACTTAATATTTTTCTGCTTGAAATTTAGTTTTATAAAGCCCTATAAAATTACAGGTAAAATTGTCCGAATGTCAAACGATTTTTTTCCTTTCACTAAAGTGCCTTTTTGCCAACCAATATAAAAACAGTAAACTCTTGTTATTTTGTTACCGTATGTCATTAAATATTTTTGTTTTCTCAAAATTTATTAGTAGCTTAACTCGTTAATAACTACACTTGTATGATAAATAATTAATCTCTTGTGATGCATATTTTTTGTAAGGCTTTGCTGCCAATTAAAAATCCCAATGTATGAGAAATTCTTTTGGAATTGGATTTTAGAATATACTGGTGAAAGAATAGATTAATTTGCATGGTGCTTTTCTGTATTTTTAAGCAAAAAAGTTGTAGTTTGGGGTAACTTTGTGCCCTTTCATGTCTGCTTATTAAAAGTATGAAAGGCACTATGCTTACATTAAGGACATACAATAATCAGGAACTGCATTATTTTGTTATAACTTAATTTAAACTTTAACTTAAATATGTAATGTGAAATTATATACATTTCATGAATAGTAAAAATGAGATGTATGAGACATCATAAAAAAAGTAGATATTTCTACAATTTAAAAGTCGATTCATGAAGTGCACATTTTGTATTGCACGTGCAAGTTATGCATTTATAATGTATGCAATTACAAATACTCATTTACAATTGAAATAATGTATATGATTAATATTTTTAGTTTCTGATAGTTGTATTAATCATCATTTTTGTTTTTAGGTTGTAGTCATTTCAACTTGGCCGCGCATCATAAAACCATTGTGAATTGCTAGAAAAGGACAATTTCTTTCATATATTTAAAATTAAAGATATCTTGGGTGATATCTCGATGAACAATTGGTCTTCGTCTGTGGTAACTCATGATACTAGAGTGAGTTTGGGGTTGAAAAGCCTTCCATACTACTGATGATGTAAGTTAATTTCTACATCCATTAATCTTGAAATTTAATCTTGTATGTGTGGAGGGGGTTCTTAAAGGTTACTCAAGTTCAATTTATCAACATCTTTCAGAGAGGATGAGATACTCTTTTTTCGATAGAGTTTACTCTTATGGCTTTTTCTAAAACGTTCCACTTTTACTTAAAAACATTAGAGGGCAAGGTGGCCCAGTGGTAAAGTATCTGGCTCTTAATTGGAGGAATGTGAGTTCGAACATCTACACGCACCTAACAAATTGTAGCAATCTTGTGATGAGACGGTTGCCAGATTAGTTCCAAAATGTCCTCTAAAAAGTATCCACAATTTCTACTGTTGTGGGGGTGTATGGGCTGGTGTACGTTAGATCTGTTCATGGCTAAATGTCCTGGCTCCTAAAAAGGTTGTTGGGATCTTGGTTGGGTTGACCTCTCCATCTGGCCATGGTTCAAAATTGCAGGGCAGTGTTCCTGTCATCACCAAATAGCCCAATGTTTATATTTAGTGCAGTGTTGCCAACTAACTGGTCTACCTAGTCTTTTCTTGGGACAGGGTTTGAACAGTCCTTAGAATTCTTTAGAAGCTTCTTATTTTTTCATCATGTTCATCAGGGTCCTTATAAAGTACTTAGAAACTTATTTTTGTCCAAAAAGTCCTTAGAAACTTTCAGTTACTGTCTCTTAGAGTTAAGTCTCTTAGAAAGCCTTTAAAATGACTATCAATTAAATCATTTTACTAATCCAATATTACAAATGTTTGATCTTAATGTGGTTAAAGCCAAATTTCTATCCAAGTAGATGGCGCAGCATGGCCAAAACTGGCCCTTGCGCCACTAAAATCTAGCTAACCATCCATCTAAGTAGAAAATTCTCACCTTCTTTACACCTTATAGCTTATAACTTATTGCATTATTATTGCATTTAATTTTCTCTTTTGTACTAATTTATTTAAATATATTAAATTTTTTTATTAAGAATCCTATTTGTGAATTTAGAACTAAATGTTTGTTAAAAATGTAAATATTTTTTTATCATTAATAATAAGGTCCTTATAAATTAGTTTTAAAGTACTTAAAAAGTCCCGAGAAACTTCTTATTTTAAATACTTCTTATTTCGGAAAATGTGTACGAACCATGAAGAAGTGTTTCTGCGTCCTTGGCTTTTAGCTGTCTTTTCCAAAAAAAATTATGATATCCCAGAATAAACTAAACAAATGACAGCCTTTTTTAACAAAAAATAAATTGGAATGCTACATTTTCTAAATGGTTTTCAAAGATCAATTTTCAAATGAAATAACCTCAAAGGTCATAAGAAATATCCAAACCAAGTCCACTCTAGTTAATGTAGCTGAAGTAATGTGCTTTGCGTTAGTGATGAATAACACTTTCTGTGATTTAAAAGTGCTTTAGTTGATGTGGTCTATATTAAATGTAAATACCTCCAGAACGCAGCTCTACTTAAATAATAAATATGGGTTCCTTGCAAAAATGTACATTTCCAAACATAATCAAAATGTCTTGAGTTTTATGTGCTCATTTAAAAATACTAGTGATACTTTGTTTACAAATGAAAATATTCTCATTTTTTTTTTTTTTTTAGCATGCTTCAAAATAATATATTTGCGGACTACAAATTAATGTTTTGGTGTTCATACTACTGGAAAAGAAAATTGTGCCATGAACAAGTCTGTGAACCGAAAAAACCTCTCTGTTCTTCCCCATCTGTTGTATGCACACAGGGCCCTCTTGAAAGTTGGAACTTTTGCCTAACTGCAGCAGTTTCTAAGGTAAAATGCGTTTAATTTAGTATTTAACAATTCCTGGGTCTGTCATGGCCTTGTCTGTAGAATATACTGATCTTGTAGTCGAAGGGTTGCAAGTTTGATTCTCATCTTAGCATCATTTAGCATTTACAGCTTGTAATCTTTAAATTGTAAGTTTAATTATTATTGTCCAACACTTATCATGTAGAGGGTGCTAGTGTATGGAAAATTTCTTGTGCTCCAAATGTCCTCAAATTTGTGCTTGCTCAAACGTGTTCCTTAATCGTGCGACGATGGTTCCAATTTACTAAAGGGTTACAATTTACTCAAGTTCTTTTCTTTGGTATTGATCCTGAAGACAATTATCTTGTGTTTACAAATACTATCAGGTGTGTTGTTAATTCAATGCAATAGAATTTTTTCATTGAATTAATATTTCCCCCCAGAATTTAAGGTATACAATATCATTATCAATTTCAATGTAATAATAGAAGATGAGGTTAATTAAATATCTAACATATTCCAATTTGCTATTAGAAGATATATAAATGTATATATAGTGAAAAAAAAATCTGTATTAAGTATATTTAGAAGTAATTATAGTTCACAAGACTGGGTTTTAAAATACTTAAAATGTTTTCCTGTCATCGCCTGTGTGAGGTGTTTCTTATTTAAAATTTTATTTATTACGAAAGCTAAATCATTATTATTGTAAAATGATAAAGAGTAGCAAAACAAAGACAATTTATATTATTCAATATTTCTAAAATAAAAAAAAAAGTTATAACAGTTTTTTTTTATATAAATATTTTACAACTTACTGATTTTTTGAAAATATTTTTATTTTAGGGAAGTTTATGCTAATGATGATATTAGGAAACACGAATGTAAAGCACGTCATCGGAGCAAAAATTACATCAAACAATTACAAACCCTAACAAACCTCATGTAAACAAACATATTTTAGATGTAGATAAATTCAAGAAATCCACCTGATCTTGTACTGAAAACTTTGTCATACCTAAAACAAGCCCAGTGTCTCCTGAATCCAAATTATGTTTTGCTCTCCTAAGAAGCAACTGAACATACCAAAAAAGAGCAAGAGAATAGAAATGTTTCCATTTATTTAGCAAATCGAATGAATGGAAACGTATCATGAGTTGCACATTAATAGCAACTTTGATGATTTTCGGATTACATAAAACCAAAACATGCGTCCAAAGATACCATATTAATTAAAAAAACTGGCAACATAATTGGCAAGCATCCTCTAAGTAGAAGCAGAGTGCAGAGAGTCTGAGGCAGTCGAATTTCCCATCCTCTGCAGTATGGCGAAAAGCAACACCTTTGATTTAGAGAAGACGAAACTCTCTTGGATGATGTGGCTTTTATTGACAGCGTTGGGTAGTGCGGCAGAGGCTGCTATAATTATGATTGTTTACGAAACAGAGTATGGACATAAAACGTCAAATGACACCTGCCCCCCGATAACAGCTGGATTATTCCTTCATGACCACTGTGGGTTCCTTAAATCGAACATCTTCCATGCACTTCACCAACTTATTATTTTTTAACTGTTGCCAAAAGTTGGAATTGGCTTCACTAAGTGTGCACTTGCAGCGACTCAATGACAACATGAGCGATTTGGGGGTTCATATCCCACAGTTCCTTCAGTTTGATGTTGAATGCAGGTTACACCAATTCCGTGTTATCATCTTCGATTTTGTCATTGAATAGCATTACCAGTTTGTCTGTCAGCATGATTATGAGACTTAGCAGGCAAAATAGCTTTCTGGATCGACGTTTCCTTTTTATAACAATACTGACAATCAGCCACATCTTATTCCAGATTTGGCAACAATAAGGAAGTCGAGATCTAAGCTACTCACACTTAAATGCATAGTAATACAAGCAACCATATAATGTAGCCCAAAGTGTGTACAGATTCTTGCAGAAATGAAAACAAACAATTTTCGGCTCTTAGTCTTGTTCTATGTATTTGGATTCTGCAGAATTTTCCAGCATTTGAAATCCTTCAACTGAAAGTGTCTTTTCTCCAGTCTGTTCAATGAATTTAACCTCAAAAACGAGCATAGCACCTGTCACTGATAAACTTCTATTGGATAATAAAGTGATGTGGAAATTTACTATGGACATGGAAAAACTTAAATGTGTTGACAACAAATAGAAAGCAGAGTTATTGCCAATTAGTCCTATTTTATGTTGAAACCATCCTCCTCCTATTGTGTTGTTGATGCATCACTAACCTTCCCTACGCAGTCACTGTCTTATAAAAAAAAGTTGATGCTTCTGATGACTCTTAATAGTTCCAGCAATAGCTTGAATGAAACAGGACTTCGATGGTGAACAATGTTTTGGCTTCAAGATTTTAGTCAGAAACAAATGGATCAACTAGCCAACTTCTCTACTTTGAAGACAACTCTGAAGTGTCAGTTCTTCTTCCCTGAGAGGGGTTCAGCGGGATTGCCAGCTTGGAGGGAAACTCTGATCCAGCCGGTCAATATTTTCCACCAGAATGTGATGAACATCCATCAAACACTGGAACCATGCTCAAACCTCAGCGATGTACGTGAATGTATGCGAACATATGCATGTTTCTGGACCAGCATCATGGTGGAGGTGGAAAGAAGCAATTAAAAACAAATAGGTAATTTATGACTAGTTGTAACTTTTGTTGTTTATTCTGTATTCAAATCTTTTAGGATTTTGATTTATTAGGCTAAACTACTAAGATTAAGATTTTAACACTGAAATGGTATCTGCTTACCGAGAAACTGTTAATTGCGCAAAATATCCTTTTCTTTTCTATCGTGCTAGCAGATTCGATAATTTTCTATATAAATAGAAATCTTAATGAACAGTTGTAAGATACTGTCAACAATGAAATACTTAAAAAAATGATTATTTTTAAAAATAATTTAAATGTAATAACCGTATGCTCTTATATTAGTGATTACAACTTTTTAGAAAGTGAAAAATACGTAACACAATCAATTGCTTTATTTATGTATGAAACGTACTACAGGATAGGCCGAATTTTTGAAAGTTATCTAGGTTAATATATGCGTTGCTGTATACTATGTTTTTTTATTAAAACGATGGGAAAAACAAGTGTTTTTACTAGTAAAAAATCAATATAAAATGTGAATTAAAAAAAACCTTCAATTTAATTTACTTTAATATATTCAATTTTTATTGTTAAAATTTGTAATATTTATAAAATGGTTTTTAATGTCTTGGCGTATTTCAGCTTGTTAAAAAACTGCATACTAAATCTACTTTATACATTTGCATATTTTTTTATTATCTTGTGAATTTAGAATATATTTTGTATTCAAAATTAATTGGACCTTATTTTATAGAATTTTGTGGATTTGTTTCACAACATCAGCAGGCAAATGTATCTCATCCAAAATGCCAATGAAAAGTAGTTCAAGTTGGACATGTCTTGCTCCTCAAGTTCAGAAACGGATTGAAGATGGTGAGTTATCAGTGTGAATGCACATCAAACAACATATTTCAAATTATAAACATCTGCCTTGTTTAATAATGAATTAAATTGACTGTTTAAAAATGTGTTTCATAATATTGTTTTACATATGCTAGGATTCTTTTAAGTTAAAGGTCGTATTTGTATTCCCATAATGTAAATTTTAACAGAATTGCTTCCTTTAAAGCAGCGGTTCATACGGTTCTTGCAAATCGTTATTTTCATGTTCGTATTGGTCTTTATAAAGCATTTAGAACTCCTTATTTTTGTTTAAAATCTCCTTAAAAAGATTCAAATTACAGAAAGTTCATGAAAATTCCTTGAAACTACTATCTTTTAAATTATTTTACTGAACTATTACAAATCTTTGATCTTAATGTAAGTAAACAACCCACTGCTTCTTTCGGGAATATACTTGTATTTGTATGCTAAAAGGGTTTGTTAAGCATTTATATCCACAATTCCACATAAATGATATTTTGCAGATATAACATTAATGTAAAACTCTAATGTTTTATTACTGAAAACGTTTTTCTTGTAGATATATTTAATTTCTTTGAGCTTTTTGCTTCTCGGGTATAATTTTCTCATAATATTTTTGGTGCAAGATAAATCTGATTGGGGTCCAATGTCCAGATGCTTATTGAGGTTGTGCTGTGTGCAAGCTCAGGTGTTGTCCTCATCATCTGACCTTGTTTTAAAAATACGAGGCATCATTCCCGGGCCTTTTCTTTGAGATAGGCCCTTAACCATCGCCAATTTCCCACTGTGCTGTTCTAGTGCGACGTTAATTAACCAAACCAAAATCTTCGGAATTTTGTGTTTTGTTTTTGGCCAATCTCTTTCCAGGTCCTTACAACTTGTCTGTTTCATTTTCAGTTCTCAAATGGCAGAAATGGACGAACATCAAACCAGTATCTTCTAGTATGAAGTTGCGGAGTAAGGAATACAGTTCATTTTCCAGTTGTGCAATGCTAATGAAGTTGATGTGCTCAATTCAATCATCAGACAATTCTCTGGGTAAATATTACTTGGCATGCAAATTAAATAACAAAAAATTAATCTGTTTTAACGTTTCTTAGATGAATAATATTCTAAAACTATTTGCATTCAAGTGATGACTCTTTTAGTCGCCTAATTTTGGCGTAAATAGTACAAA